>OY992540.1:186903888-187164532 GCA_963921195.1 Pegoplata infirma
AGATTTTTTGAAACCTGTATTTCGAGCACCAGGCGCGCAGAATCGACTAGCAAGGGGTATTTCATGTTTTTAAAGTTTAAAAATCGTCATATCTCAGAAACTAATGGACCGATTTTAAAAATTCTTGCATGAGCTTGTAGAGGAAAAATTAAAGAAGCTTTGAATTTTTGTTTCCAGAGTTGCCATACTGTTTGTCAGTGCTGCCAGATTTTTTATTTAAAACTGCTGTATCTCAGTAACCACTAGAGCGATGCCCATCAAAATGTTTTTTTAAATAACATCTACGATCTTTTAGCTTTTATTAAAACCAGTTGGCATCATTTCGGAGGAAAAGCATTTTAAAAACACATTTCCAAAAAGTGGATGCCGAAAAAGACTTAGAAATTTTTTGAAACCTGTATTTTAAACACCAGGCGCGCAGAATCGACTAGCGGGGGGTATTTCATGTTTTTAAACTTTAAAAATCGTCATTATTGTACGACGAATACACCTTTTTTGGCCGAAGCCGAATATTCGGCCCAATTTTCACTATTCGGCCGAAACCGAAGCCGAATATTCAAAAACAAATATTTTTGCAGTAAAAACAAGAAAAAAAGTAAAACTCGCATTTAAAAAACCCATTTCCAAAAAGCGGATGCCAAAAAAGACTTAGAAATTTTTTGAAACATGGTTTTTAAACACCAGGCGCGCAGAATCGACTAGCAAGGGGTATTTCATGTTTTTAAACTTTAAAAATCGTCATATCTCAGAAACTAATGGACCGATTTTTAAAATTCTTGCATGAGCTTGTAGAGGAAAAATTAAAGAAGTTTTGAATTTTTGTTTCCAGAGTTGCCATACTTTTTGTCAGTGCTGCCAGATTTTTTATTTAAATTTGCTGTATCTCAGTAACCACTAAAGCGATGCCCATCAAAATGTTTTTTTAAATAACATCTACGATCTTTTAGCTTTTATTAAAACCAGTTGGCATCATTTCGGAGAAATAGCATTTTAAAAACCCATTTCCGAAAAGCGGATGCCAAAAAAGACTTAGAAATTTTTTGAAACCTGTATTTCGAACACCAGGCGCGCAGAATCGACTAGCAAGGGGTATTTCATGTTTTTAAACTTTAAAAATCGTCATATCTCAGAAACTAATGGACCGATTTTAAAAATTCTTGCATGAGCTTGTAGAGGAAAAATTAAAGAAGTTTTGAATTTTTGTTTCCAGAGTTGCCATACTGTTTGTCAGTGCTGCCAGATTTTTTATTTAAATTTGCTGTATCTCAGTAACCACTAAAGCGATGCCCATCAAAATGTTTTTTTAAATAACATCTATGATCTTCTAGCTTTTATTAAACACAATTGGCATCATTTCGGAGAAATAGCATTTTAAAAACCCATTTCCGAAAAGCGGATGCCAAAAAAGACTTAGAGATTTTTTGAAACCTGTATTTCGAGCACCAGGCGCGCAGAATCGACTAGCAAGGGGTATTTCATGTTTTTAAAGTTTAAAAATCGTCATATCTCAGAAACTAATGGACCGATTTTAAAAATTCTTGCATGAGCTTGTAGAGGAACAATTAAAGAAGCTTTGAATTTTTGTTTCCAGAGTTGCCATACTCTTTTTTGTCAGTGCTGCCAGATTTTTTATTTAAAACTGCTGTATCTCAGTAACCACTAGAACGATGCCCATCAAAATGTTTTTTTAAATAACATCTACGATCTTTTAGCTTTTATTAAAACCAGTTGGCATCATTTCGGAGGAATAGCATTTTAAAAACACATTTCCAAAAAGTGGATGCCAAAAAAGACTTAGAAATTTTTTGAAACCTGTATTTTAAACACCAGGCGCGCAGAATCGACTAGCAGGGGGTATTTCATGTTTTTAAACTTTAAAAATCGTCATTATTGTACGACCGAATACACCTTTTTTGGCCGAAGCCGAATATTCGGCCCAATTTTCGTTATTCAGCCGAAACCGAAGCCGAATATTCAAAAAAAAATATTTTTGCAGTAAAAACAAGAAAAATAAAACTCGAATTTAAAAAACCCATTTCCAAAAAGCGGATGCCAAAAAAGACTTAGAAATTTTTTGAAACATGGTTTTTAAAGACCAGGCGCGCAGAATCGACTAGCAAGGGGTATTTCATGTTTTTAAACTTTAAAAATCGTCATATCTCAGAAACTAATGGACCGATTTTAAAAATTCTTGCATGAGCTTGTAGAGGAAAAATTAAAGAAGTTTTGAATTTTTGTTTCCAGAGTTGCCATACTGTTTGTCAGTGCTGCCAGATTTTTTATTTAAATTTGCTGTATCTCAGTAACCACTAAAGCGATGCCCATCAAAATGTTTTTTTAAATAACATCTATTATCTTCTAGCTTTTATTAAACCCAATTGGCATCATTTCTGAGAAATAGCATTTAAAAACCCATTTCCGAAAAGCGGATGCCAAAAAAGACTTAGAAATTTTTTGAAACCTGTATTTCGAGCACCAGGCGCGCAGAATCGACTAGCAAGGGGTATTTCATGTTTTTAAACTTTAAAAATCGTCATATCTCAGAAACTAATGGACCGATTTTGAAAATTCTTGCATGAGCTTGTAGAGGAAAAATTAAAGAAACTTTGAATTTTTGTTTCCAGAGTTGTCATACTGTTTGTCAGTGCTGCCAGATTTTTTATTTAAAACTGCTGTATCTCAGTAACCACTAGAGCGATGCCCATCAAAATGTTTTTTTAAATAACATCTACGATCTTTTAGCTTTTATTAAAACCAGTTGGCATCATTTCGGAGGAATAGCACTTTAAAAACACATTTCCAAAAAGTGGATGCCAAAAAAGACTTAGAAATTTTTTGAAACCTGTATTTTAAACACCAGGCGCGCAGAATCGACTAGCAGGGGATATTTCATGTTTTTAAACTTTAAAAATCGTCATTATTGTACGACCGAATACACCTTTTTTGGCCGAAGCCGAATATTCGGCCCAATTTTCACTATTCGGCCGAAACCGAAGCCGAATATTCAAAAACAAATATTTTTGCAGTAAAAACAAGAAAAAAAGTAAAACTCGCATTTAAAAAACCCATTTCCAAAAAGCGGATGCCAAAAAAGACTTAGAAATTTTTTGAAACATGGTTTTTAAACACCAGGCGCGCAGAATCGACCAGCAAGAGGTATTTCATGTTTTTAAACTTTAAAAATCGTCATATCTCAGAAACTAATGGACCGATTTTAAAAATTCTTGCATGAGCTTGTTGAGGAAAAATTAAAGAAGTTTTGAATTTTTGTTTCCAGAGTTGCCATACTTTTTGTCAGTGCTGCCAGATTTTTTATTTAAATTTGCTGTATCTCAGTAACCACTAAAGCGATGCCCATCAAAATGTTTTTTTAAATAACATCTATGATCTTCTAGCTTTTATTAAACCCAATTGGCATCATTTCGGAGAAATAGCATTTTAAAAACCCATTTCCGAAAAGCGGATGCCAAAAAAGACTTAGAAATTTTTTGAAACCTGTATTTCGAACACCAGGCGCGCAGAATCGACTAGCGAGGGGTATTTCATGTTTTTAAACTTTAAAAATCGTCATATCTCAGAAACTAATAGACCGATTTTAAAAATTCTTGCATGAGCTTGTAGAAGAAAAATTAAAGAAGCTTTGAGTTTTTGTTTCCAGAGTTGCCATACTATTTGCCAGTGCTGCCAGATTTTTTATTTAAAACCGCTGTATCTCAGTAACCACTAGAGCGATGCCTATCAAAATGTTTTTTTAAATAACATCTATGATCCTCTAGCTTTTTTTTAAAGATTTTTTCTTTAAAACTGCTGTAGTAACCAGTAGAGCAATGGTTCCCAACCTTTCTTAAGCCACGCCCCACTTTTAAGTTAAAAAAATTGTCTTGTCCCCCCAACACTAAGGAAAAATTTGTTAGTCTTTCTAATTTTTGTTTCTAATGAAAAATTACAACTTGTTTGGCAAAGTTTTTGTAAAATAAGCATTTAAATTAAGTTTTTAGTAAAAATGTTAAGAAATTAACAAGATTTTTGTAGTTAATTTTGCAAAAAAAAAAATGTTTTTGTAGTTAATTTGACTAAAAAGGATCTTGAAAATTTTCTCGTTGCCCCCCTGGAACCTTAAAATTTCCCCCCAGTGGGGCGAGAATAAGAGGTTGGAACCATTGCACTAGAGCGATGCCCATCAAAATGTTTTTTATACCCTCCACTCTGGTGATAGAGGGTATATATAAGTTTGTCATTCCATATGTAACGCATTGAAATATTAGTTTAGGGCCCCGTAAAGTATATATTCATGATCCTTGATCGATTTTAACTCGATTAAGCGATGTCCGTCTGTCTGTCCGTCTGTCTGTCCGTCTGTCTGTTGAAATCATGTAATCATATAATCCGGAACTGATTTAAACGCTTGGTGTACCAAAAGTTGCGTAATTGTCCTAGGCACAACCTGATGTATTTATACCCTACACCACTCTGTGGTACAGGGTGTAATGAGTTTGTGCTAATGTTTGTAACTACCCGAAATATTGGTCCTAGACCTATCTTCAAGTATACCGATCGACTCGGAATTACTTCCCAGCAAAATGTTCGATTCCAAAGAATCGATTGTGGAATCAACCCTGCAATCGAAAGCAATACATGCTCCTCCTCAATTTAGAACATGTATAAGTTCTCCTGAATCATTTCTGGAACACATTGCATATAATAATGCCACAACGAATTCCGCGATTTTTTAGAGCTTACATATCAATTCTACGGAATCAGTTGTAGAATATGTGACATATATTGATACCAGAATATATTCCGCGATTTGTTAATGGTTACATATCTGTTCTATAGAATATATTCTAGAATAGATTTCGCAATTTTTAAAAAGGTTGGCATATAATGATGCTAGAATGGATCTATTCGAAATTCAAAAATAAAAAATATTTAATTTTTAAATTCATTTATTAAATAATTTATATAGTTACTAGTCGAATAGCCTGTCCCTGCCAGGCGGAGCATCAAATCACTTTTCTCAATAATTCTAATTTTTTACCAAACTTTAAAAAAAATATATTTAAATATTTAATTATGTTTTTTTGCTGTTATATAATTTTGAAAATAATTTTTGGTTAAAATTTTTTAAGTCTGTAAGGATTTAATCCATAGAAATTAGATAAAATATTTAAAAACGCAATTTTTTCACTTAAATTTTTCCTTATAATTCTCCCTACACAGTTGACTTCATAAGGTTATGATCTATTGTGAAACTTTCTGCTTTACAGTTTTCAGTTTCCTAAGTCAATAGGGGTTTCAGGAATAGTTTAAATGTTTAAAACATTAAAAACTAAAACCGAACATTCGGCTACGTTACAGATTATTTGTATAAACTGAACCAAATTCACAACGCATTTTTTTGTATCTCCGCCTTTTCACTGGATATCCAAGTCAGAGTTGATCTTTGCCATTGTCCGTACTATATGCATCCCAATTTTCATCTTTCAAAGTCATAAGGTGTCTTCAAAATTAGGTAAGATGTAAAAACATAATTTTTCCACACCCTTTTCTTCTCTTAATTCTTGGCCCATATTCCAAAATGTTTAAATCTGACTACTTTAGTAGTTCCCTCTTAATTCTCCGTCCACAGTCCAAAAATTGTAAGTCTGACTACTTAGAATATGCTCCAGTGTCAGGACAATATGCTTGCCAATTTTCGGCTGCGTAGGTCATTAGGGCTTTAAAGTTGGTTAAATTAAAAAAAAAAACACAATATCGCCTTGCATCTTTTTCCTCTCAACTCTCCGTCTACATTTCAAAAAGGTTAAATCGGACTACTTTAGAATATGCTTCATTAGACTGGCATTTTTTGTCATCTTTCGATTTTCCCAAGTGTCCGGGCAAATTTTGATTGTCGTAGGTCTAAAACTTATGTGAAACAAATTTGAAGTCAATCGGATTAAATTAACCCGTGGCGCCCGGCGGTCAAAGTTTTGGATTTTTGAAAAATTTTTAAAAATAAAATTAAAAAAAATTTTATCTTTCGACACATCATATTTGTTAATTTCGATGCGCTGAGCACGAATATCAAAAAAAATAAAATCGCTTGATCGGTTTTCGAGATATCGCCATTTTAAATTTGTAAAAATGGCGGTTTTTTCCTACGTTCAAGAAATTTTTTAATAAAAGTCTCAAAATTTCATTCCGCCGGCCCTTTTGTAGAGCTTGAGACAATCTTTCATTTAAAAGTAGTTTGAGCCAAATCGAATCATTTTAAGCCGTGGCGCCCATCGATCAAAATTTTGGCTTTTTAGAAACTTTGTACCAAAAACCCTAAACTTTGATCGAAGGGTGCCACGGGTTAAAATGATCGGATTTGGCTTCAATTAAGCTTAAATGAAAGATTGCATAAAGCTCTATAAAAGGGTTAAAATAAAGAAAATTTTAGAATTTAAAAAAAAAAATTCTTAAACGTAGGAAAAAACCCCCCATTTTGCAATTTTTTGACAAATTTTAAATGGCGATATCTCGAAAACCGTTCGACCGATTTTATAAATTTTTTGATATTCGTATTCAGCATGCTAAAATTATTAAAAATAATGTATCGCAAGATATTTTTATTTTTATTTTTTCATTTTCAAAAATCCAAAATTTTGGTGGAAATTTTCAAAAGTCCACAATTTTGATCGAAGGGCGCCACGGGTTAAAATGATCGAATTTGGCTCAAATTAATTTTAAATTAAAGCTTGTCTCAAGCTCTACAAAAGACCGGCGGAATGAAATTTTGAGATTTTTTTTAAAAAATTTCTTGAACGTAGGAAAAAACCGCCATTTTTTACAAATTTAAAATGGCGATATCTCGGAAACCGATCGAGCGATTTTAATTTTTTTTGATATTCGAGCTCAGCGCATCGAAATTAACAAATATGATGTGACGAAAGATCAAATTTTTTTAATTTTTTTTTTTTTAATTTTTCAAAAATCCAAAACTTTGACCGCCGTGCGCCACGGGTTATTTTAATCCGATTGACCTCAAATTGGTACCACATGAGGTTTAGGCCTAGTAGAATAAAAAAATGCCCGGACTTTGAAAATCGGAGAAGAAAAAATTTTGCTATACAGAAAAATGCCAGTCTAATGCTTCATATTTATGACTACATGTAAGGGATTTTCAGCTTCCTAATTCATTGGGGCGGAGCTTAAAAATACTCTAAAATGTTAAAAAAAAAATAATTTTGCCAAGTCCCCTTTTTCTAGTAATTCTCCCCCCACAGGCAAAAAATCCGGCTTCGCAAGAATCTGGACCTGGTGTTTTACTATATACATGCCAATTTTAAGCTTTTAAGTACATCAAAGAGATTCAAAAGGCGCTGGATACACAAAAAATAAGAAAAACACAAAAAAATATATAAATTCACCACACCCCTTTGCCATTCTTATTCTCCACCCATACACTGGATATCAAAAACTCAGGTTCGTGTTGATCTTCCCCATGAAACCTACTGTAAACATGTCAATTTTCATCTTCCTACGTCATTGGGGGTCTTCAAATTAGTTAAATTTAGGGATGTCGCGAATATTCCTCACTATTCGGTATTCGGCATATTCGGCATGTTTTTTGAATATTCGGTTAAATAAATATTCGTCAACAGTTTGCCGAATATTCGGAAAAATTTAAATTAGTTAAAAAAACTCTTGTTATTAACGTTTGACTCTTTTTTTGTAGTCATTTCAGTCTGTTTAAAAAAAAAAAACTTGAGAACTTGATTACAATTTAAATAGTTAAGGTAACAGAAAAAATAGTGCCAGCGTTGTTGTCTTTTAGTCTGGTACTTTTTTTTAATATTTTACATAGGTAAAATACAGGCGTATGAATAATTAAATTATTCGGCAAATATTCGTATTCGGTTCAAACCGAATAGTAAATATTCGGTAAAATGCCGAGTACACTATTCGCGACATCCCTAGTTAAAATATTAAAAACCTCAATTTTTCCACGCTCTTTTATCTTTTAATTCTCCGTCCACAGTCGAGAAATTTTAAATCCAATTACTTCAGGATATACTACCTCGTTAAGAATACGCTTTACATTTTCCGCTTCCTTTGGGGGCTTCAAAAGAAGTTAAAATGTTAAAAATCCCCATTTTGTCACTCCCCATTTTCCTTTCAATTCTCCGCCCACAGTCCAAAAATTTAAAAGTCGACTACTTCAGGATATGCTTCATCGATAGGACTTTGTGTTAGGAAATTGTCAGCTTCCTACGTCATAAAATGACTTTAAAATAAGCTAAAAAGTCAATTTTATCTTAATATTTCATTGGGGGACTTCAAATTAGTTAAAATATTAAAAAACACAATTTTTCCACGTCCCATTTTTCTCTTAATTCTCCTTCCACAGTCTATAAAATTTAAATCCGACTACTTCAGGATATGCTTCATTGTTAGAACTAAATGCTGTGCAATTTTCAGCTTCCTAAGTCATTTGGGGGCTTCAAAAGGAGTAAAAATGTTAAAAAAATTCCAATTTTGCCACGACACTTTTCCCCTCAATTCTCCGCCTACATTGCCGCCCATTTTAAATCCAACTACTTGGGGATATTCGCCATCGTTAGGACTATATTCTAGGAAATTTTCAGCTTCCTAAGTCATTAGGGGGCTTTAAATTAATCAAAAATGTCAAAAAATTTAGTTTTGCCACGCCCACTTTTCCGCTTATTTCTCCGCCCACCATTGGCGTAGATAGCCCTGTCTGGGGGGGGCTTAGCCCCCCCAGAAAAATTTTAGCCCCCCCCAGAATTTTAATCATTCACAATTTTTTTTAATAATTTAATGATTTCATTAATTTTTGCAACAATAAATAATAATATGTAATGAGTCTTTAGGACTCGTTATGATTATGCTACGAGTCTTAAGGACTCGTAATGATTATTATATTAGATTTAATAGTTTTCCCCATTGAAAAATAGTCTGAATTATTGCAAAAAGTTATATGAATCTATGTTTTTGTCAGTAATAAAAACTTCACCGAATCTTAGGATTTTAACTTCAGGAAAACATTTTAAGTTCTTTGAATTAAAAAAGTTTATAAATTCTAAGTGGTTTTTTATAGACAAAAGTTATTGGAAGAAAGAATCTGAGAATTTTGACTAATAATCATCAACTTTTGCAATCATCGAACTTTTTCTTGAAAAAAATCATAGTAATCTAATGATTTTACTATAGGAAAAACATTAAAAATATTTCATTTTCATAACATATCTGGGAGTTCTAAATTTCCAAAAAATCTTCAGAATCAAAAGTTGTTTAAAAAAAAAATGAATTTTTAACCACTTTCGGAGGGCATTCGTTTCTAGGACACCTAGACACATGATGAAGGGAAGGGAACGCTTCAGAAATAGGTCTAGGTTTTCTATTAAAAAAAAAAAACAAAAAATTAAAAATAATCTGGGGGGGCTTTAGCCCCCCCCCCAGAAATGTTGGCTTCCTACGCCAATGCCGCCCACAGACAAAAAACCGAAAATCCTGCTACGTTAGGATCTGTCCCAGGTCTTTTACTATATGCGTGCCAATTTTCAGTTTGTAGCTCATCAGTGGGCTTCAAAAAGCTCTGGATAGACAAAAAAAGAGGAACACACAAATAGGGAAATTATATATGGGGGTTTTCGTGTCAACTGACACAACTTTTGAAGCCGATGTCTTCCGATTGGGATGAAATTTGCACAAAGGTTAGTCCTATTGGATAGAAGTTCAGACACAATTTTTCAACGAGATCGGTCAAGAACTCTCTGAGTTAGAGGGGGTCGAAATTTGACATTTTGGCCAAAGAGGTGTTGATTCTCATCCCTGTAACTTCTTACCTATTGTTTTTAGCAAAATGTGTCCCAAAGAGTTTAGATAGCTATTTCTTCAGTCTTTCGAAAAAAAAATATAAAAAAAATAAAAAAAAAAATTTTGATTTTTTTTCTTAAAAATAAAAAACTTTTTTGACTTCCTCAAATTGGGCCCTTTTTTTTTTTTTTTGATTCAAAAGAAAGCTTATGCGATTTCCTTGAAGAGCTGTGGGGTCGCTTAGTGGGATGCGAGTGGGATATCTATGAAAAAAAAATTTTCTTAACTTTGGAACACAAAAAACGGTTCTTCAATTTGCACTATTAGGCGTGGGATAGCTAACCAGTTTTCGATTTCGATCCGCGATACCCTCTAATTTTTTTAGGTTCGAAAAAGAAAGCACGAGCCAAAAAATGGGGGCGGTGGGGAGGGGCCATATGGCCCCTCATTGGGGTCAAAGTTGGGCGTAAAGAGGTGAAAGTCCTCAAAAAGCCCCAAAACTCCCCAAGAAACGCCCCTGGAGGGGTGCAATGTGAGACCGACCTCCAATAAATTTCTGCCCCCAACATTTTTCTTGAACATACCTTACCCCTATTTCCACTTCCTAAGGGGGCTCCCATACAAACCATTTTTAAAAAATTTGATCCTACCATCGCGGATCGAAATCGAAAACTGGTTAGCTATCCCACGCCTAATAGTGCAAATTGAAGAACAGTTTTTTGTGTTCCAAATGTTTTTTTTTCATAGATATCCCACTCGCATCCCACTAAGTGACCCCACAGCTCTTAAAGGAAATTGCCTAAGCTTTCTTTTGGATCAAAAAAAAAAAAAAGGGCGCAATTTGAGGAAAAAGTCAAAAAAGTTTTGGATTTTTAAGAAAAAAAATCAAAAATTTTTTTTTTATTTTTTTTCGAAAGACTGAAGAAATAGCTATCTAAACTTCTTGGGACAAGTTACATGGATGAGAATCAACACCTCTTTGGCCAAAATGTCAAATTTCGACCCCCTCTAACTCAGAGAGTTCTTGACCGATCTCGTTGTGTCTGAACTACTATCCAATAGGACTAACCTTTGTGCAAATTTCATCCCGATCGGAAGACATCGGTTTCAAAAGTTGTGTCAGTTGACACGAAAACCCCCATATATAGATAACACAGCTCAACATGAAAATGCGTATTGGATTCTGGTAAGGGATTTAGGTAGTGTTTGTTGCGCTGATTCCAAATCTGCAACCCAAATATGTCTATCACGTCAGGATTTTGAGTTATTCGCGGTTAAAGTGCCGAAATAGGCCATTTTGGACCCTTTTTGAAGGCTTATAATATAAGATCCTGACATGCGATTGTCTTGGTATCAAGCTCATTCAAAAGTATGTGATTTTCTCTATAAGACAAGATAAAATGTTCTTCAAATTTAATTTTCTAAAATGGTAAAAAAATCATTAACAGAAAACCTTCCATTTTTTAAATATTTAGTTTATTTACACAGTGTTTTTTAACAAATTTCCATACAAATACACACTTAAATATTAGATTTAAAGCACTTGTAGCTAATGATTTTTCACCATTAAAAAAAAATAAATTCCAAGAAAATTTTATTTGGTCTTAAAGAGAAAACTACGCACTTTCGAATGAGCTTAATATTAAGTCAATCGCATGTCAGGATCTTATTTTATAGGCGCCCAAAAATGGCCAAAATATGCCTTTTTTGACACTTTAACCGCGATTGGTGCCCCGTTTTGGAATCGGGGCACCAACCCCTATCAACTTTTTTTGGTTTCATTCAAAACGCAGCGACAAACCTCAGATTTGTAGAGCGGTGTAATTAATAGGAACATTTAAGGAAGTAATATAAAAATTAAAAACTAAATTTATCAACAAATTTCATTTTATAAATTAAAAATAATTAATTTAAAAAGGTACAAAAAAGATTTTTAAAGTTGTACACCATTTTCAATTGTATTTTAAAATTGTTCAAATTTATTTTAAAATTGTCCAAATGTATTTTAAAATTGTCCTTTACAATTGTCTAAATTAATTTTAAAATTGTCCAAATGTATTTTAAAATTGTTCAAATATATTTAAAATTTTCCAAATGTATTTTAAAATTGTCCAAATGTATTTTAAAATTGTCCAAATCCAGTCAAATTTTTCCAAATTTATTTGAAAATTGTCCAAATGTATTTTAAAATTGTCCAGATGTTTTTTTTAAATTGTCCAAGTGTAGTTTATAATTTTTCATATGTATTTTAAAAATTACCGAATGTATTCTAAAATTGTCCAATTATATTTTAAAAATTTTCAAATGTATTTTCAAAATTGTCAAAATGTATTTTAAATTTTCCAAATGTATTTTAAAATTGTCCAAATGTATTTTAAAATTGTCCATATGTATTTTAAAAATTTCCAAATGTATTTAAAATTGTCCAAATTGAATTTTAAAATTTTTCAAATGTATTTTAAAATATTCTATGTATAATTCTATGTAGAACATTTTAAAATACATTTCAAAAATTTTAAAATACAATTAGACAATTTAAAAATACATTTGGAAATTTTTTAAATACATTTGGAAAATTTTAAAACTACAATTTTAAAATACATTTGGACATTTTTAAAATACATTGGAAAAATTTTAAAATACATTTGGACAATTTTGAAAATACATTTGGAAATTTTTAAAATACAATTGAAAAATTTTAAAATACATTTGGACAACTTTAAAATATATTTGGACAAATTTAAAATACATTTGGACAATTTTAAAATTAATTTGGACAATTTAAAAATATATTTGGACAATTTTAAAATACATTTGGACAATTTTAAAATACATTTGGGAAATTTATTTTAAAATACAATTGAAAATGGTGTAGTACTTTTATAAAAATTAAAATAACGAAAATGAATATGTTTTTTGTAATAAATTTATAAATAGTATTACCCGAGTAAAAAAGTTCCTATAGGTTAGGTTAGGTTGTAAGTGGCTGCTAACGTTTTACGTCAACACACGTAGACTCTGAGGTCCATTGTGATACCACGGGATCGTAATAGGTTTCCCTACTAGTCCCTGTCGTTAAACCAGTTTGAGCTTCTTATGAAACTCCTTAGAGGTTGAATTTTGACATCCGACAAATCAGAAAGATCGTACAGCTCCCTATATCCCAGTGAAGCAAGTCGCTGACCAGAAAGTGCCGGGCAATGGCAAATAAAATGTTCGATAGTTTCCAACTCCTCTTCATCCATGCAACTTCGGCAAAAGTCATTCGACGGCACATTTAACCGCTCTGCGTGCTTCCCTATAAGACAGTGTCCGGTAATTATAGAAACCACCGTCGAAATCTCTCCTCTTGGAAGCGATATCAGCTCACTTGTGCGCCCCTGATTAAGAGAAGGCCAAATCAGTCGTGTTGTCTCACACGTCCATCCATTTGCCCATCTTTGATTAGTCTCCGTCGCAGAACAAAGCCGTAGGTTTTGCTTGCAAGTTTCTAGAGGCATACCAACACATTCCAATTCTGTTGGAACCTGTAAGGTAGTTCCTAGTCTTGCAAGCTCATCGGCTTTGCAATTCCCTGGAATGTCTCTGTGCCCTGGGACCAGTGTTGCTATATATTTTTTGGAAAAATCTTTTTATTTCTGAAAAAAAATCTTTTTTTTGTGAAAAAAATCTTTTTTTTACGAAAGTATTGAAATAATTAAATATAAATGCAAATTTATGTATGTATTTTCAATTCAATTTTTATATCAAGTGTAAAAAAAAAATTAAAAAACAACCCAGCGTTCATTTGGAGCTAGAAAATAGCTAAAAGAGTCCTAAGACGCTCAGAAAAAATATTATGAGTTTTTCCCCCGTTCAAAATGGTCCCTTTTTCTGAGCGCTCTTAAAATTTAACAGTAATAATAATTTTGATCCAATTATCAGTTTTTTAAATCGACCAACGGTTTAGTGGGAATCGAACCCACGACGCCCTGTTTTATAGGCTAGCACGCTACCAACTATTTTAAGTGAATATCGGGTTGAATTTTCATATGGCGACCAAGTAAAATAATGGTCTAATTTTAAATGGATTTAAAGAGGTTACCAAGCTAAAAACAAAATTTGAATCGAATATATCATATTTTCATATAGTAAATATAATCGAAGGTAAAGATATTGTAAAATTTATAAAAGCGCAAAGAATGAGCTGGGCAGGACATGTAGCAAGAATGCCTCCGAATAGAGATCAACAAAGAATAATGAATGCCATGCCCTACAACACAAGAGCGAGAGGAAAGCCGAGATCAAGATGGCTAGATGGAGTTGAAGAAGATTGTAGAAAAGTTAGCATTAACAACTGGAAACACTCTGCGCAAGATAGATCCGAATGGAAGAAGAAAGTGGACAAGGTTAAGGCCCACCCCGGGCTGTAACACCAAAAGATGATGATGATGATTCATATAGTAAAGCCGTATTTAATTGTAACCGTTTACATAGACTGAAGGACGGACACGATAAGTCAAATCAAATAGTGATTCTGAATCGGTCGTTATACTAAAAGGTTGGTCTAGGACCAATTTTTCGGGTATTTACAAAAAGAAAACTGATGATTTTTGTATTTTTTAACTAATTAAGAAAAACTTAAAAAAAAATTTCATTATTTTCCAAAAATCTTGTTTTTATAGAAAAAATCTTGAAATCTTTTTAGCACTTCAAAAAACTTGCAAAAAAAGGGAAATCTTGATATATGGCAACACTGCCTGGGACCCATATGAGTCGTATGTTAAACTGCTTGGCCATCTCATTTAAAGACGTGCGGCAGTTAAGGGCAGATCTTGTTTTCAGAAACATTGAATCCAGGGACTTGACCGCGGCTTGACTGTCAGTATAGATGTTGACTGCGGTTGTCGACAAGACATTGCAGCTCAACCAGTCAGCCACTTCCTTTATTGCCAGCATCTCTGCCTGGTAAACACTGCAATGATCTGGCAATCTACGAGCCAGGCTCAATCCAAGCTCTTCCGAATAGACCCCAAAGCCCAGTTGTTCGTGCAGCCTCGATCCATCTGTGTAAAAATTTATGGTAGCTCCACTTCCCGGAGTATCCCCCATCCAAGACTCCCTGGATGGTATCATAGTGGTATAGTGGCGCTCAAAGAGGCTCAAAGAGGGAGCACAATCCACATTTTGTGGTATTGTTATCTTTTTCAAGATCGCGCTATGGCCACAATCGCTGCTCCTCCATTGCAGCGTGCTATTAAGTCGAATTGCCGACGCAGCTGCATACTGCCTACCCAATATGTCCAAGGGTATCAGGTGAAGGAGGATTTCTAATGCAGCCGTAGGTGTAGTACGAAGAGCACCAGTGATGCACATTGACGCCATTCTCTGTACCTTCGTGATAAAGACACAGTTCGCTTTTGTTTCTAAAGCAGGCCACCAGACAATGATTCCATACAGCAAAATTGGACGCACCACTGCTGTATAGATCCAATGAACGACTTGAGGGCTAAAACCCCATCGTTTTCCAATGGCCCTTTTACAGGAATACAAAGCAATCGTTGCTTTTCTCACCCGTTCCTCAATATTACGCCTGAAATTCAGCTTCCTATCTAGAAATACTCCAAGATACTTGGCTCCATCTGAGAAGGTGATTTCAGTACCGTCCAGAGAAATAGGATCGAAAGCAGGAATCTTATTTTTCCTTGTAAATAAAACAAGCTCTGTTTTACTAGGATTAATTCTTAGACCACAGTCTCTTGCCCATTTAGACAGATCTTTCAGAGAACCCTGAAGAATGTCCCGCAATGTTGGCAGATGCTTCCCCTTTACCGCTATCGCGACATCGTCAGCATATGCGACAACATGGCAACCACGTGCCTCCAGAGATAGTAGCATTGAATTCAGTGCCAGGTTCCAAAGAAGCGGCGAAAGAACACCTCCTTGTGGTGTGCCCCTATGGACAAATCGAGATATGACGGACGCTCCCAATTCAGACGTTATACGTCTACTGGCAAGTACGCTTTCCACCATTAAAACGATTTCACGCATTACTCCCAGACCAGACAATGCCAATATTATTGATTCTGGGATGACATTATTAAAAGCCCCCTCAATATCAAGAAAGGCCACCATAGTGTACTCCTTTACCGAAAGCGATCTCTCGATGGTACCAACGAGCTCATGAAGAGCTGTTTCCGTTGATCGTCCCTTGCTGTATGCATGTTGCTTTGTCGAAAGCAACCTCGGGTCAATCACTCTACGCAAATATGAGTCTATCATTCGTTCCATTGTTTTTAACAAAAAAGAAGACAGACTAATTGGTCTGAAATCCTTCGGAGCTGTGTGGGAACTTTTCCCAGCCTTCGGGATAAATACGACTCTGGTATCCCTCCATTTTAAAGGAATATACGACCAGTTGATGCATGCTGTGTATAGATTATACAGCAACGGAGCTATATAGTCCGACACTTGCTGCAACTCAGCCGGGATTATACCATCAGGTCCCGGGGATTTATAGGGCCTGAAGCTTTTTATCGCCCAGATTAATGTTGGCATATTTATTATTTCCGAAGCAATTTCAGATGCTTGGGCGTCAGAACGTTCCAAAGCTTGAAACGGCGTCATGGAATTGCCCGGAAAATGCGTGTTTAAAAGGAGATCCAGCGACTCTCCACTGGAGGAAGACCACACCCCATTAGGATCTTTCAGGTATCCCAGGGTGCAAGGAGAAGAAGCCAGAACCTTGCGCAGCCTGGATGCCTCAGAAACGTCTTCTATGTTTCCACAGAAGTTTTTCCAAGAATCACATTTTGCATTTCTGATCATCTTTTTATAACTCTTAAGTTGTAGCCTGTATGCAGACCAGTCCTCGTCCGCTCTTGAAAATTTAGCCTTATTAAAGAGCTTTCTGCAGGAATCTCTGCTCGTCTGCAACTCATTTGACCACCAAGGTGGCTTTTTTTTTCCTCTAGGCTTTGCAGAAGGGCAAGACGCATCCAGGCACCTATTACAAACATTTGTTATATGGTCAACCAGACAGTCAATTTCCGCCAAACTATGTGGTTCAGATAAGGGTACTTCATCCAAAAGCAAAGAAAAAGTCTCCCTATATTTCACCCAGTTTGTTCTCCTCAGATTTTTAGAGACTGTCTCAACCGGGGCACGCTCCCTGAGTAAAAACTCAATGTAGCGATGATCTGAGAAAGAATGCTCTTCCAAAACTCTCCAGTCATCAATTCTATCAGACAATGTATCTGATACAAGTGTTACGTCAAGAACCTCTTGCCGCGTACTTGTAACGAAAGTTGGTTCACCACCCTTGTTACAAATATACAGGTTAGTGCTTAACAAAAACTCCAAAAGTGATTCGCCTCTATCATTTGTGTCTGTACTTCCCCATATCGAATGATGTGCATTAGCATCACAACACACTACTAACTGGTGTCCCCTAGATTCAGACTCCTGAATTAGACCGACAACCTTCTCCGGGGGTATTGACCCCGGATTAGGAAAATACGCAGAGGAGAGCCAAATAGACTTCCCATGAAGCTCTAAGCTAGCCGCTGTAACATCCATATCACTAAAAGTTGATAAAAAGAATATATTTAAGCCATTTTTTGCCAAGATGCAGGCTCTTGGTGAGCCCTCACCTTTGGCAACCACCAACTTAAACCCAGGGGTCTTCAATCCGCAAACCCTGCCACCCCGCACCCAGGGCTCTTGGATAAAAACCAAGTCAACTGCTCCTGTCGTCAGGCGCAGCAAGAGTGCAACTGAGGCTGCCTTACAGTGATGGAGGTTTATTTGTAGGAACCGCAACATCTTGTTTTATTTCCACCATCCTTTCCACCACCGTGTTATTGGCTTCATCCTCCGTGTTATCAAAGAGGTCGCATTCGTCCCCAGATTCGGTTTCGAATAAGCCAGATATATATCCCATCTGTTCTGAATCGGAGGCAACAGAACTCTCCGAATTCCTCACTGCATGGGCCTCGTCCTGAATGTCACCCATCGTGGCATCAGCTTTATCCTCCATGCCATCACAGAGGTCGCACTCGTTACCAGATTCGGTTTCAAAAATGCCAGATGCATCTCCTATCAGCCTAGAATCGGCCAGCTGAATATCAGCCTTTTCCAGATTCTCCTCCCCAGCCGACTCTGCCACTGGCTTGTCTGCGTCCAAAATAGTCTTCTGGTCGCCCTTGTAGACATTGACTCTTATATGAAAAAATCCAAATCTAATAATGCCGTCAGTCCTGGCTAAAAGCGGAAGCGATTCCTCATTAACCAAGACCACTGCTTGACGACGAGCGCCCTCCATCTCACCCAATCTGGCAATTTGCCAATTCTGAGTTGGAAGGTCAGGATTGCAGACTTTTATCATCTTAAGAATCACCGCAGTGTCATTTGTAGCCATTGGGATCCATGCATGAGCTCTGGGTTGCGAGGGGATATCATGTTTTTCCACAACGTCCAGTCTGGCTCCAGGCCATAACTCTCCCACTTGGCTAATGGCAACCTTAAACACGGCTGCGGATCTTTCGTTCCCAAAAGCAACGAGTTTTACTCGCCCCTGATACCAACCTGCGTTGACAGTAGTAGGGAGAAAATCAGGCATACTCTCAAGGAGCCTATAGTAGATTTCATTTAGTTTAGTTTCAACTAAACTCCACTTGTCCCTTGGAATACTACAATCCCCATTTTGCCTGTTTATCACAGCCCTAACGAAGGTACCTTTAACCACTTCACTAAAAGACTGAGTCCAGGCGTTGCCGGTCACCTTAGATCTCTTAGGTAAAGGTTTCTCGTCGGGCGAGCGCAACCTTTTACCAGACTTCGATGACGAGGCCGAGACAGCGCTCTGTTTGTCAGATGCGCGCATTGCCGAAAGTTTGTCCTGTTCTTCAATGACTCCTTTCGCCCATGATAGCGACGCCCTCTCACGTTCGGAGAGCTTCGTTCCATCAAGTTGGCTTAGTCTGTTAATTATTTTCAAACAAAGCCGTCTCTGGTTGTGCCTGACCTTTGATGGTTTAAGTTTCTTTTTCTTTTTACCACCAATATTAGTCTGAGCACCCCTACCAGAATCAAGGTCGGACTTCAAGGTCGCAACCCTAAGACCAGTGCTAGGACCAGCACCAGTCGGTGAGGCAGAGCCTCGAATTAAATCGGTATCATTTGTGTCCATATTTTCATTTTCCTGGATGTGGTCATGAAAATATTACAAAAATACCTATTACGAACAATTTCAAAAATTCAATTAATAGCACGGAGATAAATTAAAACACGTCCACACTTGTCAACAGTTGAACGAAAAGTTCCTATATAGTTGTATATAATTTTATAAACATCATATATGATTAAATAGAATTATATAGAATTTGATGCGAAAAATGAGTCGATAAAACCATATAAAATTTGATCAATGTTTCATATATTTTGATAAATTTTTTATATAATTTTATGCAAAAGTTGGACCCCTATTTTTATATAATAATATCAAAATTATATAATTAGATATAATTATATAAAAATATATAAAATTGTATTAAACTGTATAAAACTATATAAAGTTACATAAAATTATATCAAGTTTTATATAAATCATAAAATTTTGTTTTAATTATATATAATTATATATAATTTTATGTAACTTTATATAGTTTTATACAGATTTATACAATTTTATATATTTTTATATAATTATATCTAATTATATAATTTTGGTATTATTATATAAAAATAGGGGTCCAAATTTCGCATAAAATTATATAAAAAATTTATCAAAATATATGAAACATTGATCAAATTTTATATAGTTTTATCGACTCATTTTTCGCATCAAATTCTATATAATTCTATTTAATCATATATGATGTTTATAAAATTATATACAACTATATAGGAACTTTTTTACTCGGGTAAGCACTTCAAAGTTATTAAATGGTATAGAATTCTACAATTGCCCTTTAGTAAGTGAGAAATGACTCATATGAAATATAATTAATCATCTTCAACTGCGGATACTGTTTTATTTTTTCGTTCCAAACATCTGGCTTTAAAGTATTTGTTCTTTGCAGCTTTTATTCCCGCATTCAACTCATTCAAAAAAATTGGCTTAGTATACAAATAATTTTGCGAATAGAAGTATTCTATCTCGTGTTGATATAATTCGGTCCAAAACATATGAAGTTTGTAAAAAAACAAAAAAATAAATCAAATCTAAAAAAGTGCCAAAAATCACTACTTTCCCGAAATCCGCCGAAATTACATCACTGTAATAGCCAAATGAAAACAGCAAACCCTACAATTTTTGGGGTTTTTATTCCTTTATATGTACTTAACAAATCCTTAAACTCCAATAGCCGATTTTTTTAAATTTCTTTAACAAAAAAAATAAAAATTTAAAATTGGAGATTTGAAAACCGTGCTTAAAAATTCAGACCTTTTTAGCATAAAATTAAAACAAGTTAGGAAAGAACAACATGATAAATACTCATCATCTTAGGACATTGAAGCTTGAAGAAAAAAAAAAATTATTACAGTAGATAATTTCAATAAATTTCAGAAATGGGGCTCGAATTCCTTGATCAAGTGTAAAAACAAGTTGTAAAAACTTGGCTAATTTTCAACCGATTTAAATTTTTAATGCCTTATTTGATAGACAATTAACTCTTTATCAAAATTCAGTGACCATTTGAATTCAAACTCTACTTAAAATATCAAAAAAATTGAGAAAATGAAAAAAAGTCATATTTCCCCCTTGTAATCCGTTTTTCAGACATCAGGACCGATGCTACACGCCTTACCCACATCCGATTACCCTATAATTTTGCAAAACATATTTTTACACCCAAATGCATATTTCAATACATAACTTCATTTTTTTGGAGCACCCTAATGTATATATATTTATTATCCTTGATCGATTTTAAAACAATATAGATACCCTGCAGAGAACGTATATCGATCTGAAATCACCTATCCCACGATTAGTAAAAACGGGACATATCACTAAAATGTCTATCACGTGACAGGTGAAAACTTAACTGTCTCAAAACTACTTATCCTGTGCCAAGAGACAATAGGACATCAAAATCTTAGAAGTCCCAAAAAATATTTTAAAATTTTCTAAGTCCTTGACACAATTATTTTGCGGTTTGGAGTACAAAATTTCATTAATAAAGATTTAAGAAAAAAAAAAATTTAAGTTCCGAATTCTTTCACTTACAAAATTTTTTTTTTGCAAATTATTTTTGTGCTTAAGATAAAAAAAATTTAATATAAATGTTTTAAGGAAAACATTTTTTGAAAATTTTCGAGTTTTGAAAATTTTTCAAGTCCCTAAAACTTTTTGGCATTTTAATTTTTCGTTTAGGAAAAAAATCTGAGTTGAATTTTTGCGTGAGTGATAAATTTTATTTTCTGCCTGAGTTTGCGTGATACGATTTTTTTTATAAATCATTTTTAGTTTTTTTTCATTTCTTGCAAAAAAAATATGTTTCTTTTTTGTTAAAAAAATGTTATCACTCGTGATCGTAATTAGCGTGAGTCGACTGAGCGTGATCAACTTTTTTTTTACTCACGTGAATACTGAGTGAGCTTGAGTAAAAAAAAATTGCGTGAGTGTTAGTCAAAATCCTCTCTCGCGCCCATCTCTAATGTATATGAACCCAAATGTACTGCATTTAAGGGAGACTAACATGTTTTTTAAAAGTTTAAAAACAGTTTCTTAAAACTTACATCCCTACAGGAAAAGTGTGACTCTCGATACAAAATCACATATCCCGTCACTGGTGAAAACAGGACATATCACTAAATTGCCTATTGCGTGACCGGAGACATTAGGACAAAACCATATTTTTACCCAAACAAAATTTTAAAATTTTCTAAGTCCCAGATTTTGAAAAATTTTCGCAAGTTCCAAACATAAAATTTTTGACAATTTTTTCCCCGTTTTAGAATAACAAGTATTTAAAAAAAAAAAATTTTTGGACATTTTTCAAAGTTTCGAAATTTTTTGAAAATTATTCCTTTCACAAAAATTGTTGTCAATTTTTTTTGGCGTTTTGTTGTAAAAAATCATTAAAAATGCTTTTTATAGATAGAAAAACCTAAAAGTGTAACTTTTTCAGTATATTTCATCAAAATATACTGAAAATCTATGTGTTTTACTACACCTTTTCCAATTGAAATTCAGAAATCCGATTTGAAATTCAGAATAGCCCAATTGAAATTCAGAAATCATAATTGAAATTCAGAAAAGCCCTATTGAAATTCAGAAATCACAATTGAAATTCAGAAAAGCACAATTGAAATTCAGAAATCACAATTGAAATTTAGAAAAGCCCAATTGAAATTCAGAAAAGCACAATTGAAATTCAGAAATCGTAATTGAAATTCAGAAAAGCCCAATTGAAATTCAGACATTATCAATTGAAATTCAGAAATCGTAATTGAAATTCAGAAAATCACAATTGAAATTCAGAAAAACACAATTGAAATTCAGAAAAGCACAATTGAAATTCAGAAAAGCCCAATTGAAATTCAGAAATTGTAATTGAAATTCAGAAATCGTAATTGAAATCCAGAAAAACCTAATTGAAATTCAGCAAATCACAATTGAAATTCAGAAAAGCACAATTGAAATTCAGAAAAGCACAATTGAAATTCAGAAAAGCCCAATTGAAATTCAGAAAAACACAATTGAAATTCAGAAAATCATAATTGAAATTCAGAAAAGCCCAATTGAAATTCAGAAAACGTAATTGAAATTCAGAAAAGCCCAATTGAAATTCAGAAAAGCCCAATTGAAATTCAGAAAAACACAATTGAAATTCAGAAAGCCCAATTGAAATTCAGAAAAGATCAATTGAAATTCAGAAAATCACAATTGAAATTCAGAAAAGCCCAATTAAATTCAGAAAAGCCTAATTGAAATTCAGAAATCACAATTGAAATTCAGAAAATGTAAACAACCAATTATTAGTCACCACTACAAACATACACACATTAAGCAAATGCAGTACAGAAATATGTATATGAGAGTATCTAACTTTATTCTCTTGCTACGTATTGTAGAGAGCAGCCAGACAATACACTCATAAAATGCTGTAGGCAGTGTTACCGTTGAGAATTTTTAAAAAGTCGCACAAAAAGTCGTTTTTTACAAAAAAAGTCGCACAAAAAAGTTGTTTTTCCAAATAAAAGTCGCACATTTTTTAAGAGTTGAATATTTTGTATAAAATTGTTGTTTTCGTATAAAAGCTCCCTTATGGGGTAGAGATAGGGCTTAGTTATGTTTGGAAAAAATTTTAGGGTAAAAAACTCACATTTTTCCTCTTTTTTGGAGACTCCAGGGCAGTTGTGGGGCTTTTTGTGAATTTTTACACCTACACGCCTAAACAGAGATAAAATGTGAGATCGACCCCCATTAATTTTTCCTCCCTAACATTTTTTCCAAATATACCTAAGCCCTATCTTATTCCATACAAGGATAACAAAGATAATATTTCTCCTACCTCTAACTGTCCCAAGGGTGCCTCTGGAGGAGTCAAATGTATGACCCCCAATAGTTTTTCAACCCCAACATTTTTTCAGAACATACTTACACTCTGTCTTCAACCTTCAACCCAAACAATGCTTTTTATTTTTTAATTTTTTTTTATTATATCCGCTCCAAGGGGGCCTCCTAAAGAGGTAAAAAGTGAGACCGACCCTTATTAATTTTTACCCCCCAACATTTTTTCTGAACATACCAACAATCTATCTCCATTTCATAAGGTTGTTTCCATACAATATTTCACGATATTATCTTATGCAATGGGTAAAATGTTATGGAAAATGTTAGCGTAATTCTGTTTTTTGATATTTTTTTGATTTGGCCATTTTAATGCATTTTAAGAATTCGAATAATTTAAAAATCTAAAATTCAAACATTTACGTAAAAAAGCCGCAAGCGCAACCTTTAGATATTATTTTTAAAATTCCAAAGTTTCAAAAAAAAATTTGAAATATGTGTAATTTTGCAGTTTATATCTTTAAAAAAGAAAAAAATATTTCACTTAACAAAAAAAGGGGAAAAAAGTCGCACAAAGTTGGAAAAAGTTGCAAAATTAGACAAGTTTAAAAAAGTCGCACAAAAAGTCCCAAAGCGTCAAAAAGGTTGCAAATTGCAACTAAAGTCGCACAACGGTAACACTGGCTGTAGGTAACATAAAGTGAAACTGACTTTTTAATATTTTTCTTTAAAACTAATTTTTCATTAATGCATTCGTCAAGGTAGAGTATTTTTTTTTGTTTACAATATTAATTAATTAATAAAAAATAATAAAAATTCAGTTTAACTTGATTTTACCTACAACATTCTATAAGTGTATTATTGTCTGTCTGCTCTCTACAATACGTAGCAAGAGAATAAATTTAAATACTCTCATAGTTGTACAGCATTTGTTTAATGTGTCTATGTAGTGGTGACTCATAATTGGTTTGTTTACATTTTCTGAATTTCAATTGGGCTTTTCTGAATTTCAATTATGATTTCTGAATTTCAATTGGGCTTTTCTGAATTTCAATTGTGATTTTCTGAATTTCAATTGTGCTTTTCTGAATTTCAATTGGGCTTTTCTGAATTTCAATTGCGCTTTTCTGAATTTCATTTACAATTTCTGAATTTCAATAACAATACACTTTGCACAACATATTTTATTTTAAATATCTTATACAGCATCATAATATAATAGTAAATATAATTAGCTTTCAGTGCTTTTTTAGCAGTGTTCCCTTCAAAAATATTTCATAAAAATTCATCATATAATAATATATTTCAATAGGACTATTATACAAAAAAGCGTGTCTTTTATTATAAACAAAATTTCAAAACAGCAAACAAGGCGCCTTGTATGTACACTAAAGGTGTCCTTACGACTAAGGTAATTTTTCAAAATCACTTTTTAATACCTGGTAGGGTCCTAAATTGTAGTTTAGTATCTAAAAATTAGTGAGCCAAAATTTGGGGACAATCGGATAAAAATAACTCGTGCCGAAAATGGGTTGAAGTTTTGGGACACTTTTATATGATGAAAAAACCCATTTTTTCTAGTTTTTTGAAAAATATTGGTATATGGTATTTTTTGTTAAATTTTTTGTTAAATAATATGAAAATGGTAATAAATTACCTTTCCAAAAAGCTTAAATAAATTCAAATCGGATAAAAAATAAGCAGTTTACGTATACATGCCCCAGACCATTGCATGGTTTTTGAGCCAAAATTTAAAAATGTTTAAAATTTTTAGGCAAAAAAAAAAAAATAATAATTTTTACTTTATAATGTTATTAAATACATGTTATAGATAAAAACTAACAAATATGGTAGTCTAGATTTTTTTTAATTTGGAGTGGGTAGTTATATATTTTCCGCGGATTTCAAAGAAAATGTGTTTTTCTATGATAATTTAGCAAATATGGAAAAAAATTTTGTGTATTGTACTATACCAAGTGTAAAACATAAATTCTGTAAATTTTTAGAGAAATAGGGCATCTTTAACCCCTTTTCATCGAGGTGAAATGACAAATTTGGGACATTACATATCTCTATAATACAAGATATCTGCGTATATCTGATTTCTCAAAAGTTACAGAATTTACATTTTACGCTTCGTTCCGTACAACAAAGAACAAATTTTCCCATATTTACTAAATTATTGTGAAAAAAACGCATTTTATTTGGAATTCGCGGAAATTTTATCACTACCGGCGAAAAATAAAAAAAATGTTGACTACCATTTCTGCTATTTTTAATCGTAAACACGTTTTCAATATTATCATAAAGTAAAATTATTTTTTTTTTATTTTTTTGCATAAAAATTTTGAAAATTTTGAAATTCTGGCTTTAAAAACCATTCAATGGTCTGGGGCATGTATGCGTAAAATGCTTGTTTTTTATCCGATTTTAATTTTATTAGTCTTTTTAGAAAGGTAATTTACTACCATTTTCATATTATTTCAAAAAAAATTTAACAAAAAATATCAAATACCAATGTTTTTCCAAAAACTAGAAAAAACGAATTTTTCGTTCTTATAAGAATGTCCCAAAACTTCAATCCATTTTCGGCACGAGTTATTTTTAGCCGATTGTCCCCAAATTTTGGCTCACTCATTTTTAGATACTAAAGAACAATATAGGACCCTACCAGGTATAAAAAGGTGATTTTCGTTTTTAAGGACACCTCTAGTATATATGTATATAGTATAGTTTACAGATTTTTGACAATTACAACTTAATAAAACCGAATTTCGCTTAGTCCAGTACAACATTTAATAGGCCTTCAAAAAACCTTTCGATCTATATGAAATGTTCATATAGCTCATTTGGAACAGATATGAAAAAAACGAAATAATACCGTTTTCCCCCTCCCATTTCCCCTCTTTTACCACCGAGATGGCACCTAAAAAAACAACAGGTTAATCTTAGATTTCGACCTTCTATAACATACGTGAATTGCAGAACAATCAGAGTGCAAGTAATTTTATCTTCCGTGCTAGCGTAGAAGTGTAATCTGAACGCCATTTTTTAGTTGTAGGACAATATCTCGAAAGTTTATGAATGGTCGCAGACGGTCGCAAAATATCACTAAGGACATATTAAGGAACACATTCGCATTAAAGGTTTCCAATATCGTTTGGAGCTTTTTTGAGATCGATGTTGAAAAATGGCGATTTTCAAAAAAATCTTTATTTTTTTGGGGAAACTAAAACTTTATTCTATGTTTTTGTTTAATGACCAATTTATGTTTAATTTTATTTTGAAAAGGGGTTACCTTACGGGCTAATTATGGTCAGCTATTTGTTTCCAAATATAAATAAAAATCACTTCATTTTTATTCTTCTCCACCCAACGTTTCGTTTGTTTTTTTCAAACTTCTTCAGGGGATTTTATTTATTAAAAATGTTTTTTTATTTTACATTGTCAATTTAGAAATTATAATTAAAAAACTGGACTTCACGACACAGAAATGTATAAATAATTAATAAATCGAAACAGCACAATACAAAAATAATGTCAAACTTAACGCTAATATCACAGAACTTCAGAACTTCTTCTTTAGATAATTATTAAAGTGTTTATGAGTTTTATATGTTAACTAGTCGAATAGCCTGTCCCTGCCAGGCGGAACACCAAATCACTTTTCTCAATAGTTCTAATATTTTACCAAACTTTATAAAAATTTATGTTTGTGCTTCAAAAATTTAGTATTGCTAGATTGAGTTACATCAATATATTTCCCAAACTGGAAAAAAATTTAATGAGTATAAAAGGTTTTATTGATAAAATTATAGAACTAAATTTAGCACGCCTATTTCGTCTCTCCGTCCATAAAGCGGATATCAAAAATCCATCGTGTGGATCTGTCCCATGGTCACTACTATATACATGGCAATTTTAATACCCTCCAACCACAGTATACTCACTTTGTCATTCCGTGTGTAACGCATCGAAATATCGGTCGGGTACCCCTTAAAGTATATATATTATTGATCAGTGATCGATTCTAAGACATTCTATCGATGTCCGTCGTCCGTCCGTCTGTAGTTAACACGATGCAGTCCAAAATAAAATAGCTGGACCCCTCAAGTTTGGCATAAATATGTCTTATGGTCCTAGGCAGTTTAAGTTCGGAAATGGGCCAAATCTGACCAGGGGGAAAAAGTTCCCCCTTAAAGAACTTACCCAACCTCTTAAAAATGAAAATTTTTTAGACATTTTTTTGTATTTTTGTGAAACAAATGAATCATTTTTATGTTCGTAGAAGTTTATAGTCCTGCGCTTGGACCCAGGGGATTACAAAATGTCGCTTTTCTGCCCCGCCCCTCTTTTAAGGGCGTGGAAAAAAAAATAATTTAAATAATTATAAAACTATAATACTTTAGTGCACAAAGCAGATAAAAATGGACTTGTAAACATATACCGTGAGGGGCAATGAGTCACCCCAGCTCACCGACCCCTCCCTTATAATTCTCCGTACACAGTTTAAATATTAAATCTGACTTCATAAGGATATGATCCATTGTCAATACTTTTTGCTTTACAATTTTCAGCTTCCTTAGTCAATAGGGGTTTCAGAAATAGTTTAAATATTTAAAAACTAAATTTCGCCGTCTTCCGCCACTCCCCCTGACTTAAAGGCCGATAATCCGGCTACGTTACAGATTATATATACAAACTGAACAAAATTTACAACGGATTTTTTGTATTTCAGCCCTTTCACTGGATATCCAGGTCAGAGTTGATCTTTGCCATAGTCCGTACCATTTGCATCCCAATTTTTATCTTTCAAGGTCATAAGGTGTCTTCAAAATTAGGTAAGAAGTAAAAACAAAATTTTTCCACGCCCATTTCTTCTCTTAATTCTCCGTCCCTACACAGAGAGAACAGTTTAGTTGTGCCAGCCGAATTTAGAGCCAACTGCATAGTTTAATAACAACCGAAATTTTCGGTTGCGATAACCAAAATTTGTTTTGAAAATTTAACTTCTGTTGGTCCAAATAAATTTCGGTAATCGCAACCGAAAATTTCAGATGTTGTAATAAAACCATGCAGTTGGCTCTTAATTCGGCTGGCACAATTAAACTGTTTTTTCTGTGTATTCCAAAATTTTTAAATCTGACTACTTTAGGATAAGCTCCATAGTTAGTACTATACTCGTATCCACGCCACTTTTCCCTCTCAATTCTCCGTCCACAAAATTTTTAGTCTGACTACTTAAGGATATGCTCCAGTGTCAGTACAATATGCTAGCCAATTTTCGGCTGCGTAGGTCATTACGGCTTTAAAATTAGTCAAAAAAATAACTCTCCGTGTACATTCCAAAAATGTTAAATCGAACTACTTTAGAATAACCTTCATAATTAGGCCTACATGTTAGGAATATTCAGCTTCCGTATTCATTGGGGCGGAGCTTAAAAATACTCTAAAATGTAAAAAATATATTTTTGCCAAGTCCCCTTTTTCTCGTAATTCGCTGCCCACAGGCATATGTGGGCAGCAGATTCTTACGGCTTCGTAAGAATCTGTCCCTGCACACAGAAAACAAATTTGCTAATTTCCAACTGATATTCAGTTGTTGCAACAAAAATTCGGTTGATGAATTTGCATTAAGGTTAAAACAACTAAATATCGGTAGTTACAACTAAATTTTATTAATACAACTGTCTTTTAATTGAAACAACTAAAAAATTCGTATGCCACAGCGAAATTTAGCAGCAGCAACCGAATTTTGAGTTGATACAACTGAAATATTCCGTTGGAAATTTATTTTTCTCTGTGTGGTGTTTTACTATATACATAGGGTGACCATTTTTTTCTGAGCTTAAATCAGTACGCCCAAGTTTTCATGTTTTTTTTTCTAGAAATAACTCTCTAAATTTTTTTCTATGAGAAAACACTGATGTTTTTTCAACACTCAAAAAATGTCGGTTAAACTAACTTGACCCCAAGTATTTTGAAAAAACAACTGCAAAAACCAACTGTTAAAAAACAACAGCAAAAAACAACTGTTGTCGTTATTTTGCAGAAAATTTAGTTGACTTTAAACGACTTCATTTGAATGTTTTGATCGTTTCAGTGCAGAAAATATAACAAAATTTCACAGGTTTTGAGAATAAGAAAATCCCTCAGATTTTGAAGTCTTTTTCTTTTGAAGTCTTTTTGACAACTTATCCAGTAAGAAAACTTCACAGCTAATAAGCAGGTGTGTTTTTTAAAGGCCTTGACTTTCTGAGCGCTTTTTCGAATAAGCTCTGATGACATTACCTCATCTAAGATCTCAGAATCATTGGGATTAATGCAATTTACATCATCTTGCTAAAAATATAAAAAACCATCGTCCTATTGAACTTTTCTTTATAGAAAACCTCAAAGATTCTGTGCGCATTTTCGTATAAATTTTTATAACCTCATGCTCAGATTCATTTTTGCGTTTTTATGAATTATCTCATTTTCAGACTTAAGTTATAAAAAACAACTCTGACGACTTATATTATGGAAATTCAAGTTTTTGTACAGAAATTTCGAATAAAAATGATTTTTTATGTTGAAATGTTCAAAAATCAGTACAATCAGTACATATTTTAAAAAATCAGTACAAATCAGTACAACGTTTTTTGATCAGTACTCGTGATCAAAAATCAGTACATGTACTGATCAAATCAGTACGAATGGTCAGCCTATATATACATGCCAATTGTAAGCTTTTACGTCCATTAATGAGATTCAAAAGGCGCTGGATACACAAAAAATAAGAGAAACCAAAAAAAAAATATATATTCAGAAAATAGATGGAAATAAATTTACCACGCCCTTTGCCTTTCTTATTCTCCACCCATACACTGGATATCAAAACACCAGGCTAGTGTTGATCTTCCACATGAAACCTTCTATATACATGCCAATTCTGTGCATTTTCCCGCTTCCTTTGAGGGCTTCAAAAGAAGTTAAAATGTTAAAAATCCCAATTTTGTCACTCCCTATTTTCCTTTCAATTCTTCGCCCACAGTCCAAAAATTTAAAATTCGACTACTTCAGGATATGCTTCATCGAAGGAACTATATGCTAGGAAATTTTCAGCTTCCTAAGTCATAAGAGGACTTTAAGATAAGCAAAAATGCCAATTTTCCTATTTATAGGTAATTGGGGGTCTTCAAATTAAATATTGAAATACACAATTTTGCCACGCCCCATTTTTCTCTTAATTCTCCTTCCACAGTCTAAAAAATTTAAATCCGATTACTTCAGGATATGCTTCATTGTTAGAACTAAATCCTATGCAATTTTCCGCTTCGTAAGTCATTTGGGGGCTTCAAAAGAAGTAAAAATTTTAAAAAATCCCAATTTTGCCACGCCACTTTTCCCTCAATTCTCCGCCCACATTGCGAAAATTTTAAATCCGACTACTTGGGGATATGCGCCATCGTTAGGAATATATTCTAGGAAATTTTCAGCTTCCTACGTCATTTGGGGGCTTTAAATTAAGCAAAAACGTCAAAAAATTGAATTTTGCCACGCCCACTATCCAGCTTATTTCTCCGCCCACAGGCAAAAAATCGAAAATCCGGCTACGTTAGGATCTGCCGCAAGTGTTTAGCTAAATGTCTGCCAATTTTCAGCTTTGTAGCTCATCAGTGGGCTTCAAAAAGCTCTGGATAGACAAAAAAAGAGGAACACACAAATAGGGAAATTATATATATAGATAGTTCGACGATATATTAATCTTTATTAAGAAAAAAATGTCTTACAAAATTTCTTATATATTTCTTTGTTTTTTTACAATTTTTTTGCATTTAAGAACTTTATTGCATATCTTCTGGTGGAGGTTTTGGTGGTCGCGGCTTTGGAGGTCGCGGTTATGGTGGTCGCGGTTATGGTGCTCGTGGAGGTGGTGGTCGTGGAGGTGGGGGTCGTGGAGGTGGTGGTCGTGGAGGTGGTGGTCGTGGAGGTGGTCAAGGCCAAGGTTACGCACCTGTAAGTAAACTTTTTTTAAACAGTTTTTATTATCCATTTTTATACCCTCCACTTAGTGATAGATGGTATATATAAGTTTGAAATTGTGGAGGGTACCACTTCATTCGGCAAGGCCGAATTTAACTTTTTAATTGTTTTATTTAATATTTTTATTTCAGACTCCTTACACCCCACTGTGGGCCAGCATCCCTGAATTTTGGCCATAAATAGACCGCTTAACCTATATGTCAAAAAAGTATTGCATATGTGTGTTAAAGGAACGCTGATCACGGTTCTGGAAACAAAATTCAAAATGGCGGACATGATTTTTTAATTCTTTGTTTATTGTGTTTAATATAATCACTATCGATATATTTGGGGTCGTTAATAACGAATATGAGCTCAGACTTTTAAAATTCAAAATGGCGGATCCAATATGGCGACAAATTTAAATTTAAAATTTTTTATATGTTGTCTCTTTTGGCCAAAAACTTCGATTTTAATGGTTTTTCGGATGTTAAAACTGATTTTGGAAAAAAAGATTTGAAATTCAAAATGGCGAATCCAATAGGGCGAATATGCTTTTGTAATTCTTAGCTAATTGTACTTAAATTAGTAATTTTTGATGTATTTAGGGTCATTAATTACGAATATGAGCTCCGATTTTTTTAAATTCAAAATGGCGGATCCAATATGGCGTCAAATAAAATATCAAGTTTTTTTCTATGTTGTCTGATTTTGATGGTTTTTGGAATGCCAAATCTGATTTAAGAATCAAATATTCAAAATAGAGGATCCAATATGGCGGACAAGATATTTAAATTATTGATTAATGTTTCAAAATATCACTAGGAAATGAATGCACAACACGAATACGAACTCAGATTTTTTGAAATCAAAATGGCGGATCTTAAATTTAGGACATAGCTTTTTAAAAAAATTTACAATGTTTAAATTTCTAAGTTTTTATAAATCCCTCTTTTTGCTTTTATTAGAAGATTCTAATAAAATATTTCTCTTTTAAATGCGTCAAAAAGTTCATATATTCACCCAGCAAAATTTTTTGGAATCGTTTCTTTGTTAATGTATTCTAGAATAGATTCCCTAGTAATGTTAATCAATTCCTCTGCTGTTTCCACGGAATCGATAAAAAAACTTATAATTTTTGAAAAAAATGTCAAACAGAAAAATAAAATTTATAAAAAAAAATAATTTATTTGTTAACTTTTTGTTGACAAATTTTTTGATTTTCGCAGCACTTATTGTGCTTTTTTAATACATCTGGATACATATGACGGATATAACGTAAGTACACATCTTAATTTACCCCCAGTTTCTGTAATACGAACGCCATTCGTCTGCGACGAATTTGCATGTATTTTGTTACAATAACAAAATACACACAAATTCGTCACGAACGAATAGCGTTCGTATTACAGAAACTGGGGGTTAGTATATGTACGTGGAACTTATAATTTGTTTTATTGTTGCTTTCAGATTATAAATAAACATATTTTAAGCTGTAAATTAGGAGCACTGATGAATGCTGTCGACTGCATTCATGGAAATATTAGGACGCATTTTCCATCCATTTTCTCCAAACTAGAAGCGTGGGATAACATATTCATTGTTAAAGTATGATCAGGGTTGTAACATGTATGTATCAACAGTTTTACATTATTTTTTATAGGTGCAAAAAAATCGCGGACTTTTGATTTTTTCTTAAGAAAAATGTCGCGAATTTTTGAATTTTATAGCAAAAATGTGTCAAAATCTAAGCCTTTTTCATCAGACTTTTTTTCTATAGGAAAAATATCTCAGAATCTAAGACTTTTTTTATACGAAATGTTCAGAGTCTGAGACATTTTTTCTATAGAAAAAGTCTCAGATTCAGAGTCATTTTTCTCTATAGAAAAGTCTCTGAAACATTTTCCTTTTAGAAAAAGTCTCTGAGACATTTTTCCTATAGAAAAAGCCTGAGATTTTGTGATATAAAAAGAAAATGTATGGTGCTGAGACATTTTTCTATGGAAAAGTCTGATTCATAAATGTATTCTATTATCTTTTATTATATTAATAAGTTCTATTGGTGTAGTTCTCTCCTTCTTTTTTATTGTTGTTTAAATCCGTAATACATGGTCCATAGATTTTCTCTTAATAAGATTATTGCGATAAAGTTAATGTTAGTTTATACGTACTTGTGTATTTAGTTTTAAAATTTTTGTAAAGAAAAAAATAAATAAAAAATTAAAAAAAAAAAAATTGCATTTAATTATTCAGAACTAGTTCCATAATGCATTACATGGAACAGATATGTAACCGTTAAAAAATCGCGGAATCCCTTCTTGTACCACTATATACAACATATTCTAGAATAGATTCCCCAGAACAGATAAGTGTTCTAGTTTGGAGGAAAAGTATGTATTGCTTTCGTGACAATCTCAAACAAAAATCATCGATGATGCAATACATAGTAGAATCGATTGCAGGGTAGTATAGTTGATTCCACAATCGATTCTTTAGAATCGAACATTTTGCTGGGCAGTGGCACATTTAAGAGAGAACTTTGTTATTTCCAATAAGCATTTGCCATCCTAAATGTAAAAATAATGCAACAAGCTTACAATTTCGTAAAAAAATATTAAAAATGCTATTGCCCGCTTAAATGCGTTACCAGCTTTAATGTTTAGCACTAGAGATGGACGCTGGTCACGTGAATTGCTCGTGATCGAAAGTGTGCGTGATGAAAATTTTTTTGTTCGTGAGTGATAAGTGAGTGAGACAATTTTTTGCGTGAGTGATTCGTAGTGAGTGCAATTTTTTTGCGTGAGTCAAAACTATTTAATTGTATTGATTCAGTTTTTCCATTTTTTTCGTGTTTTAAATGTTTAGCGTGAGTTACGAGTGAGCGTGAGTCACACGTGAGTGGTGTTTTGTTTACTCACGTAAATAGTGAGTAAGTGTGAGAAAAAAACGGTTGAGTAAATTACGTTTTTTTTTTGTGAGCGTGAGTCAACGTGAGTCAAAATTCACTCACGTCAAAGTAAGGCATTTTTTATTAGAAATTAATAGAAACAAAAATATCGAAAAATGTTGAAGTTCCATTTTAGGGCATTTCTAAACGTCATATTTTGGTTTATTGCCTCTAGATCAAAAGTTTATGAACGGTCGCACAGGGTCGCAAAAATTTGAATAGAATACATTGTCAGAGACAGATCGTAGTTCGAGGTTTGTCAGTATCGTTTGGACTTTGGTGTTGAAAAAAGGCGGATTTCAACAAAAGTATGAATTTCCATAATTTATTAAAAAAAATATATTCTTATAGCTTACTTTTTGGCAGTTTATATCATGTGTTGAACAAACAGGCATGTCTTTAGGAGAACTTCACCGAAAATTTGAAAAAATATTGTGTCGAAGTACAAAAAAAAATTATTTGTTTCATAAATAAAAAATATAAAAAAAAATCTCAAACTTTGACTTTAACCTCATGCAAAAAAAAAACTTTAAGCTATAATAATAAGATATTAAAGGAAAGAAGAAGTGGCCGATATCATGAATTTAATGAACCACCGTAGGGTCCCCGTGCAAAACATGTACCCTAATCCAAGGATGCTACACCTCTATAAAGATGATTAAAAGTTGGAATAAGTTTTAAAATTATTCTTTATCCCACTTTTTATTCCATTTTATTATTCCATTTTTTTTTATTCATTATTCCATTTTTTTATTCCGTTTTTGTTAACACTTGCATTCCCGAAATTATCCCAGGGAATAATTATTCCAGGGGATAATTATCCCAGGGAATAATTATTCCAAGGAATAATTATTCCAGGGAATAATTATTCCAGAGGATAATTATTCCATTTTTCGATGCTATTTTTTTATGTTAAAAAAAAATTAACAATTTGATGCATTTTTTATGCTTAATTTTTCTTAAAAATTCACAGAAAAAACTTAAGAAAAATTTAACTATTAGGAACAAATGCCTACAAAAAATTAAGATATTAGTTTTATGCATGTTTTTGATGCATTTTTTTATGCTTAATTTTTCTTAAAAATTCACAAAAAAAACTTAAGAAAAATTTAACTATTAGGAACAAATGCCTACAAAAAATTAAGAATTAATTTTATGCATTTTTTATATAGTTATATAGTTTAATGCGAAAAATAAGTCGATAAAACGATATAAAAACTTATAAAATTTGATCAAATGTCATCAAATTTTAAGATAATTTTATATAGTTATATGCGAAAATTGGACCCTTTTTGTATAAAATTGATGCAATTATGTATATAAAATTAAATATATTTATATATAAGCAAAACAAATTTGCCCCCAAAAAAATTGACAAAAAAAAAATGTTTCCAGGACTTAAAAATTTTCAAAAATATTTTTAAGACTTTGTAAATTTAAAAAAAAATCTGGACATAGAAAATTTTTTAATTTTTTAAGTTTTGTTTGGAAATTTTAAGAAAAAAATTAACAAAAAAAACAAATACAGTGAAACCAGGGTTTGTACACTATTTTTTTAAAATTTTAAATCCAATTCGTTTAGTTTTTTTTGTAATTTGTTATTTTTTTCGTAATTTCTTAATAATTTTTTGTTGAAATTTAAATAAAAATTTTAATACTTAATTTTTTGTAGGCATTTGTTCCTAATAGTTAAATTTCTCTTGAGTTTTTTTTTTGTGAATTTTTAAGAAAAATTGAGCATAAAAAAATGCATAAAGAAATGCTTAATGGTGCCGCCAGAAACGGCACCATTAAATTATCACAACCCAGAACCACCACTACTGGCACCACCACTACTGGCACCACCACTACTGGCTCACTACAAAGCAGAACCTGAGCCAGAACCAGCTCATCGCCAGCCGCCAGCTGTTAGAACGGCTGAGGAAATCGAGCAAAGAATTCGAGATGTAGAAGTATTGCGGGACCGGCTTCTTGCTGCCTTGGACGTTCAGCGAGCAGCCGAGCGGCCAAATGATTTGATAAATTTAAATCAATAAAATATAAATTTAATAAATATTAAAATTAAAAAAAAAAATTATTTGTAGTTCGAAGATTCCATTTGTAACTCGTAAATTTCATTTGTTATTTGAAGATTCTACTTGTAATTAAATTAGGGTTTTCACAGTAACGATTAAAATTGCCATTTTTATACCCTCCACTTAGTGATAGAGGGTATATATAAGTTTGTCATTCCGTTTGTAACTCATCGAAATATCGATCTGGGACCCCATAAAGTGTATATATTCATGATGCCCGATCGATTTTAAGACATTCTAGCGATGTCCGTCTGTCCGTCTGTCCGTCTGTCTGTCTGTCTGTGGAAAATGCTGTCGCGGACAAAATATTGCACAGAGATGACTGAAACTTAACATATTTATTGGAAGTTCTCCCGAGAAGTTTGGTATTGCATTTGAGCAATATCGGTTCAGCGGTTCAAAAGTTATGAACGAAAATGTAAGCACACCTCAAAAATTTCAGTACATTCAACATAACCTAAAAATACAAAATGCTTTTATTCGGCTTCTGGTTGACATATGTGAACAAAATTGAACACCAAATGGTATTTAAACAAGTACGAACATATTTTTTGACAAAAAAAAAATCGCGGATTTTTTTTTTACCAAATTTTTTTTTTTCGCTGAAATTTTTTTTCAAAAAAAATTTTTTTTTTCAAAAGTAATTTCCTTTTAAGTAAAGTTGTTTGCAAAAATCTTTTTGAAATTGCGGAGGGTATCACTACATTCGGCAAGGCCGAATTTAACTTTTCTACTTGTTAGTTTGGTATTTGGCAAATGTGCCAAACGTCAAAAAAAATGCCAATTTGAAAGTGGCATATTTTTCTTAAAATGCCCATCTCAAACCTTGTCTAAAAACAAAATGCCAGTGTGCAAATAAAAAAAAACATAAAAATAACAGCTCTGATTGTTTATGCTGAAATTTCGAACGCGGCAACAAAAACATTTATACAAAAAGAAACATACACATTTTTTGTGTTTATTTTAAAACTGTGAATGTAAAAAGTTAATTAAAGTTATTTTGTGCAAATTATTAACGAAAAGTGCGCTCACGATATCCCAGCAAAACTTTGGTAATGGGTAGTAATTATATAACACATTACCAGGTAATGCATATAACTTATTTGTAACATTATTTTATAATGTCTTACCAAACATTTGTTCCACAACGTATAGGGTTGCCAGATACTAGAAGTCAAATAACTAAACAATGACAAAAAACTCAGCTGGATTTTGAAAATAATAAGTGGATTTTTTTTTGAATAACTTAAAGAAAATCGATTGATTTTTAAAAGTAAGATATTTTTGACTTCTTTTCACATATAACATCAATCAAGTGGCTGCATTTATTGGCCACGGCAAAATGTGCCCCTTTTTAAGCATTTCCACTACATATTTAATCATTTCGAAATGTTGACGTTGAGCTCGTCAATGGTCAAGGATTGTTAGCGTATATTTTTCTTTTCAAATAACTCCACAAAAATAAGTGGCCAAATCGGGAAATCTAGGTGGCCAGTTAAAATTCCCTGGACGTGCGATGTCAGTAAAGGGCAACAAAACCTAGCCCTCATCTGCAGATTTCACCACTCCGGACTTATTTTTTTGGTTTATTTGAAAAGCAAAATGTTCACCAAACAATCTTCAGATCATCGAAGAACTTAAGGGAAAACATTAATGCTGAAATCAACACTAGACTCCGAGATGCTCGAAAAAGTAATACAAAAAGTAGAGAAAATGCAGCAAAAAGAGCAAATTTAAAAGCAGTGAAAAGATTTATGTTTTATTCAAAAAGTAGTCTAAATAATGTAAAATATATTTAAAAAAAAAATTATTGTTAAAATTAAAGAAATTCTTTTTTAACTGGAAAAATTATATTTTAACTGGAAACTGGACCAGATCCAAAATAACTGGAAAATCCAGGCCATTCCCGGCCGTCTGGCAACCCTAACAACGTATTATTTTCAAGTGAAAAATAATGCATTACTAATAATTTGCTACGTAATGCATGATTATTGGAAAAAATGTATTTCATATTTGTTATTTCTAAACATTAAATCATGGATGACTTATATTTGGTTACATTATGTATTATTTGAAAGTTTGAAATAAAGTGTTATTTATAATTGGATGCATAATGCATTACAATAACATAAAAAATAATTATTTTATAAAAAAATGCATAAGTTTAAACTAGAGATGGCCTCACGACAGGAAACTTCTAACGACACACACTCACTCACGAGCATATTTTATCTACTTACACTCACATACAATCACGTGAGTAAATTTAATACAAAATTACTTTTTCACTACTCGTAACACCTTACATATTATCTTCTGGTATGCTATATTATTTCATTTCTCGTAACCTAAAAAATATCATATATTTTACACCTTACTCGTATTCTTCGTTATAAATTTATGACTTATTTTATACCTTACTTGTATTCTTTGTGATAATGTGGATGCATTACTTTGAGTCTCATCGCCTGTTAAAATCATCAATGCTGCAATGTATAAAATAAGAGATCCTATACCTTATTTGGTAATCTAAGTTTTGCTGGGATGTAAAGAAAAAATGGTGGCAAATACTTGACAAATACTTAGTAAAATGGCAAATTTGCCAAATACCCAACTAAAAAAGGCATATTTAATAGTCACTGTGAAAACCCCAAATGATTCTACTTCTAATTCGTAAAAGTTCAATTGTAATTCGAAAATTTCATTTATAATTCGAAGATTCCACTTGTAATTCAATGATTCCACTTTTAATTCGTTAAAGTTCAATTGTAATTAAAAATTTTCATTTGTAATTCGAAGATTCTACTTAAAATTCTAAAATTTCATTTGTAATGCGAAGATTCTACTTAAAATTCCAAAATTTCATTTGTAATTCGAAGATTCTACTTGTAATTCGTAAAACTTTGATTGTAATTCGAAAATGTCATTTGAGATTTGAAAGATTCTACTTGCAATTCCAAAATTTCAATTGTTATTCAAAATCTCATTTGTAATTCGAAGATTCCACTTGTAATTAAATGATTCTACTTTTAACTAGTAAAAGTTCAATTGTAATTCAAAATTTTATTTGTAATTCGAAGATTCCACTTGTATTTCGTAAAAGTTCAATTGTAATTCTAAATTTTCATTTGTAATTCGAAGATTCTACTTAAAATTCTAAAATTTCATTTGTAATGCGAAGATTCTACTTATAATTCGAAGATTCTACCTAAAATTCCAAAATTTCATTTGTAATTCAAAGATTCTACTTGTAATTCGTGAAACTTTAATTGTAATTCGAAAATTTCATTTGTGATTTGAAAGATTCTACTTGCAATTCCAAAATTTCAATTGTTATTCAAAATCTCATTTGTAATTCGAAGATTACACTTGTAATTTAATGATTCTACTTTTAATTAGTAAAAGTTCAATTGTAATTCAAAATTTTATTTGTAATTCGAAGATTCCACTTGTAATTCGTAAAAGTTCAATTGTAATTCTAAATTTTCATTTGTAATTCGAAGATTCTACTTAAAATTCTAAAATTTCATTTGTAACTTAAAATTCCAAAATTTCATTTGTAATTCGAAGATTCTACTTGTTATTCGTAAAAGTAAAATTGTAATTTGAAAAATTCATTTGTAATTTGAAAGATTCTACTTGCAATTCCAAAATTTCATATGTAATTCGAAGATTCACTTGTAACTCGAAAATTTCATTTGTGTTTTGAAAGATTCTACTTATAATTCTATAATTTCATTCGTAATTCGAAAATTTCGTTTGTAATTCGAAGATTCTACTTGTAATTCGTAAAACTTTAATTGTAATTCGAAAATTTCATTTGTGATTTGAAAGATTCTAAATGCAATTCCAAAACTTCAATTGTTATTCAAAATCTCATTTGTAATTCCAAGATTCGACTTGTAACTCGAAAATTTCATTTGTAATTTGACAGATTTCTAGTTTTAATTCGAAAATTTCATTAATAATTCGAAGATTCAACATGTGATTCAAAAAACTATTTGTAATTCGAAGATTCCATTTCTAATTCTTAAAAATCAATTGTAATTCGAAGACTCTACCAGATTCTACTTGAAATTGAGTAAAAATAACTGTTTTCTTTACATCGCTCATTTACTTGTATAGTGTCATAATGCAAAATGTTTGATTTTACAGAAAACCGGTTTAAAGTTTACAATTGAAACTTGTTTTACATTGCAAAAGGCCCGTACATAGAAAATGTAATGGCGTGTTCTCTTCTCAAACGGTGAGTTTAGAAGATATTAATACGAATTTTTGACACAATATAAAGCAGGATATAACAAATAATTCTGTATGGTTTACACAAAAACGACATATTTTGAGTTATGACACTATACAATTAAATGAGCGATATGTATTCATTTTTGTTTATAACTTAACGTTCAAAGATTTAACTTGTATTTCGAGAATTCCATTTGTAATTCGAAAAAGGGAGTTGAAATCATTATATAAAGTTGTAATAACAAAGGCTGCTTAGTAAATGTAAATAAAGTAAATGCGAAATATTTTTTTTATGTTTATTAATTTTTATTTTGGTGTTTATTAATTTATATTTATATGTACACTCAAAATAATAACGCTGTTAAATACTCTGTAAAATTACTGTAATCTCATTTCGACAGATTTTTGACCAAGTTATCTGCCGAAATACAGATTTAAAGAAAATACTTAGTATTTTCTTGTGACCGAAAAAAAAATTTTATCTGCAATTTTACTTACCGCTCTGTAATACAGTTTTCAAAAAAAATCTCTTTCAAAAAACATCCAAATATTTCAACCCTTCTTTAAAAAGGAGTCTTAAATTACAATAAAAGCTGGTACATTTTAAGAGGATGTCGTGTAAAATTGAAGGTACTCGTTATTTTCACAAAAATAACAAAAAGTAAATTTACAATTTTGAAGCATTAAAGCGGGCAAATTGACACGATGGAATTTTCCAATTCTCAACACAACTTGCACATTAAGGAAGGAGAAATTGATCAGGAATCAAATAGTGACCGTTGTGTACACTCAAAATAAATTCTCTGTCCAATCAGCAGAAAAATCTGCTGAAAATACACCCATTTTTAGCCGTATGAGAAATATGCTGATTTTAGCAGACGCGGTTTGTTAAATTTCTGTAGTGATAACCTGGGTTGAATCAGCAGACAAATCTGTCAAGACAGCAGAAAAATCTGCTGATTTTAGCAGAAAAAATCTGCTAATTTCGGCTGAAAAAATTGTTGATATAAGCAGAAAAATTTTAAATTTCGCCTAGTTTGAGCAAAATGATACGTTTTCTGTAAAAATATCTTTTTCATAAATAACAATTTTGTATAAAATTGGAAAAATACAACTTTATAAAATTCTTAATATGAACGACAAAACAAAAACGGTATGTCGCAACAGGGACTCATGAGAGAGTAGAAAGCAAAAATAACACAACATACACACTAGGGTTATAACTTTTTTGGGACAAAAAAAGTCCATCCCACCACGCTATGGGCAATGTTGTACAGATAACAAAGATCAATTTTTTCGGTCATTTCGGTGAAAAAAGTTCACGCACCGAATGCAATTTCTAAAACTTCCCCAAGAATGATTTTTTTATTTTACAAATTTTATATTATGACGTCATATCTTAATTATTTGAAAATTATCATACACTCATGACTACATATCAGAAGGAACCAACATTTAACTTATTTATAACATCCGCGAAAAAGCATCAAAATTCCGCGAAAAATCACCAAAATTCCGCGATTATAATCTTTACACCATTTACAGATGTAATTCGAAAAAGATCAATTGTAATTCGAAGATTTTATTTGTAATTCGAAGATTCTATTTGTAATTCGAAGATTCCATTTGTAATTCGAAGATTCCATTTGTAATTCGAATACTCCAATTGTAATTCGAAGATTCCAATTGTAATTCGAATACTCCAGTTGTAATTCGTAAAAGATCAATTGTAATTCGTAAAAGATCAATTGTAATTCGTAAAAGATCAATTGTAATTCGAAAAAGATCAATTGTAATTCGAAAAAGATCAATTGTAATTCGTAAAAGATCAATTGTAATTCGAAAAAGATCAATTGTAATTCGTAAAAGATCAATTGTAATTCGTAAAAGATCAATTGTAATTCGAAGATTCCATTTGTAATTCGTAAAAGATCAATTGTAATTCGTAAAAGATCAATTGTAATTCGAAAAAGATCAATTGTAATTCGAAAAAGATCAATTGTAATTCGTAAAAGATCAATTGTAATTCGTAAAAGATCAATTGAAATTCGTAAAAGATCAATTGTAATTCGAAAAAGATCAATTGTAATTCGTAAAAGATCAATTGTAATTCGAAAAAGATCAATTGTAATTCGTAAAAGATCAATTGTAATTCGAAAAAGGTCAATTGTAATTCGTAAAAGATCAATTGTAATTCGTAAAAGATCAATTGTAATTCGAAGATTCCAATTGTAATTCGAAAAACATCAACTGAATTTACATTGATAATTTACGAATTACAATTGGAATCTTCGAATTACAATTGATCTTTTACGAATTACAATTGATCTTTAACGAATTACAATTGATCTTTTTCGAATTACAATTGACCTTTTACGAATTACAATTGATCTTTTTCGAATTACAATTGATCTTTTACGAATTACAATTGATCTTTTTCGAATTACAATTGATCTTTTACGAATTACAATTGATCTTTTACGAATTACAATTGATCTTTTACGAATTACAATTGATCTTTTTCGAATTACAATTGATCTTTTTCGAATTACAATTGATCTTTTACGAATTACAATTGATCTTTTACGAATTACAAATGGAATCTTCGAATTACAATTGATCTTTTACGAATTACAATTGATCTTTTACGAATTACAATTGATCTTTTTCGAATTACAATTGATCTTTTTCGAATTACAATTGATCTTTTACGAATTACAATTGATCTTTTTCGAATTACAATTGATCTTTTACGAATTACAATTGATCTTTTACGAATTTCAATTGATCTTTTACGAATTACAATTGATCTTTTACGAATTACAATTGGAATCTTCGAATTACAAATGAAATCTTCGAATTACAATTGGAGTATTCGAATTACAAATGGAATCTTCGAATTACAAATGGAATCTTCGAATTACAAATGGAATCTTCGAATTACAAATAGAATCTTCGAATTACAATTGATCTTTTTCGAATTACATCTGTAAATGGTGTAGTTGCTAAAAAGAAATACTGCCTCATAGCACCGATCACTTGACACTAAAATTTAGCTAATTTAAAAAATCCGCGAAATAGCATCATAATATCGCGATTTTTTCGCGCCCTCCATTCAATTGATGAGATTTTGTTTTTTTATTAATGAAATTACAAGAAAATATCAAATATTTTGTAATTAAATTTAATTTTTTTATACTTAAAAGAAAAACTAATATTCAAAACTTCATCGCGTTTGGTGCGTGAACTTTTTTAACGATCGCAAAAAAGTAAGACATCATTTCTTAAAATTTTTTCATGGCCTTTACGACTATGGGATGGACTTTTTGATATTTGCAAAAAATTGAAAAAGTTATAACCCTAATACACACTTATAATAAGAAAAGAAAATAGCTAATCAAAATAAAACAAATTTAAAAAATACATAAATCGACATGTCTTGGCAAGCACACACACATGAAACAAATGAAAAAAAAACTTTCACAATTATAATAAAAAACATACACAACAATAAAAAACATACACAATTATAATAAAAAATCTTTTGAAACTTGTCATGCCAAGGGTGGTTTTGCATTTTTTTATTGTTACGCTTGCGTGAATGAACGGCAGAACTTCTTTTCTTGAAAAGCAGCAATAAATTGGCAAAAAATTATCTTTTGTGTATGATTTATTTGTCTATGTTCTTTTACATTATATATTATTAATTAAAGCTTACATATTTAGTGACGCATTTAAGCGGGAGCTTTTTTTATTCGTCCACTTTAATTTTCAGATACTGACATTTGATTTTTATTTTTGCGAGACCGACATTTAAAAAAATACTTAAAAAGCGATAACAAAAAATATCTATTAAATAAGGAAATAATCTGCTTAAAATCGGCGCAAAAACTTTGTGAAACTTAGCAAACAGATTCAGTAAAACTTCTGCAAAATTTCTGTTGTTTTCAGAAATTGAATAGCGCAAAATTCTGCTAAAATATTAATTTCAGCAGAAAAATCTGCTAAAAATTTGTTATTCTTAATTGAAAGTCATTTTACAGATGTTTTGACAGAGGTTTTCTTTTGAGTGTAAAAGCCATATCAAGAGCATTAAAAAAATATATAATTCAGGGTATTCTTAAACGATTTCCCTTTAATTTTATTAAAGTGTTTATTGGAATGACCCCGCTCAAATGTGGCACTGAAAATGAGAAGTTTATGAAAAAAACCGTAAGAACATCTAGCGAGTTTATAAATAATTTTTGCAAAGTTAAAGATTCGCGTGCGAAACATTTAAGCGGGCTCATTTAAATGATCGCATTTGCCTTTATTTTGTGCCAAGTTATTACTCTTCAATGCTTCTTGCACATTAAAATAAATTTAAATAAGAAATAAAAAATAACGTTTCGTGTGCGCACCATTAAAATAGGGAATGCATTTAATAAGGCACATTTAAATTTGAGTTTTTTCTCTAAGTTTATGAAAGTACTACTAGAAAACACAATTTTCACATTTAAATAGCCCCTGCTGAAATCGTCATTTATTTATAAAAACCTCGGTGAACATCTGCCGCTTAAATGCGAAATGCGTCACTAAATATGTGAGCTTGAATAATTTATGGCTCGTCAGACTGTTAATGTTTTTGAAGCAAAGAAGTTTTGAAGTGATGCACGCAAAGTTAAACAATAAAGTTAAATATATACTTCTGGTCACATACCAACATTTTACGGATAATTCTGTAATTTTACAGTTTTTTTATCGAAATAATTTTACAGAGTTTTTACAAATATATGTAAATTTACCGAGTATTTCTCTGTAAAATTGTGTTCCCATTTACCTAATATTTTACTAGAAACTTACAGTTTTTTTTGTCCAAACCAGTTTACAGAGTTTTATAGTAAAATTACAAAAAATCTTACTGGTTGGAAATCTATGGTATTTTCTAGAGTCCGACCGAATATTCGGTTTCGGTCTCGGTTTCGGCCGAATAATGGGGTTTCGGCCTCTATTCGGTATTCGGCAAAATTTTGGCCGAATATTAGCCGAAACCGAAACTTTTTGGTTTTTTAAAAAATATGTAAAAAAGTCGCTAAATTTTCAAATTTCGTGCTCCAATTTACTTGTTTCAGTTCACTTAAACCAAAAAAGCAAGGTTGTCCAATAAATGTAATACTGGTACAGTTCAAATATTTTTTTCTTTCAATTCACATATGAAATTTGAATTTTTTTTTTTCAAGTTTTTTAAAAAAATATATTTTTTTTTATAAATACAACAATTCCTATGGTTTAAATCATTAAGTCCTGTATATTTATCTTTAAAAACCTTTTTAATGATTTTATTCATGCCAGGCGGCAATTCTTTTTAAGTTTCGGTTTCGGTTCGGTTTCGGCCGAATACCTCTTTTTGGCCGAATATTCGGTTCGGTTTCGGTTCGGCCTCGAAAAACTGGTTTCGGTCGGTCTCTAGTATTTTCTGCTTGCTCAGCAGAGTATCTACATATGTAAATTAACAGAGTGATTATTTTGTACACTCAAAATAATTACTCTGCAAAATGACTGTAATCTCAATTCCACAGATATTTGACAAAGTTATCTGCCAAAATACAGATTTAATGAAAATACTTTGTATTTTCTTGTGACCGAAAAACAAAATTTTATCTGTAATTTTACTTTTAACTTTGTAATCTCTATTTTACAGATAATAAACAGTTTTTTTTTTTTCGTTAAAATACGGATTTTAGAAAAATACTTTGTTTTTTCTCGTAACCAAAATACTAAATTTCATTTGTAATTTTACTTATTGATCTGTAAAAATAAAAATTACTTAAAAAAAAAAAAACTTCCAAATATGACCGATAAACCCCTCTTTAAAAAGTGTCTTAAATTACAATAAAAACTGGTAAATTTTACAAGGACGACGTGTTAAATTGGAGTTACTGGTTAAAAACTCGTAATATTCACCAAAATAAAACAGTAAATTTTTAATTTGGAAGCATTAAAGCGGGTAAATTTAACAAAATATGAATTTTAATTAATTTATTTTTTAAATTTTAATTAATGTTTTTGATGCAGAGAAGTTTTACTCATAAAATGGATTTAACTAAAACTTTGTAAATTTACAGTTTTTTTTGTAAAATTTTGAGCTCATAAAATGCAGTTAACTAAAACTTTGTAAATTAACAGTTTTTTTGGTAAAACTTTTTCGGTTTATCAATATTTTACAGATAATTCTGTAAATTTACTGTTTTTTTATCGAAATCATTTTACAGAGTTTTTGTCGTAAAATAACAAAAAATCTTGCTGGTTGGAAATCTATGGTATTTTCTGCTGGCTCAGCAAAGTATCTCTGTAATTTAACAGAGTGATTATAACTTTTATAAAATAATAACTCTGTTAAATTACAGATACTCTGCTGAGCCAGCAGAAAATACCATAGATTTCCAACCAGCAAGATTTTTTGTTATTTTACGAAGAAAACTCTGTAAAATGGTTTGGACAAAAAAAAACTGTAAAATTACATAGTTTCTAGTAAAGTTTTAAGACACTTTGTAAAGAGGGGTTTATCGGTCATATTTGGAAGTTTTTTATAAGTAATTTTTATTTTTACAGATCAATAAGTAAAATTACAAATGAAATTTAGTATTTTGGTTACGAGAAAAAACAAAGTATTTTTCTAAAATCCGTATTTTAACAAAAAAAAACTGTTTATTATCTGTAAAATAGAGATTACAAAGTTAAAAGTAAAATTACAGATAAAATTTTGTTTTTCGGTCACAAGAAAATACAAAGTATTTTCTTTAAATCTGTATTTCGGCAGATAACTTTGTCAAATATCTGTCGAATTGAGATTACAGTCATTTTGCAGAGTAATTATTTTGAGTGTACAAAATAATCACTCTATTAATTTACATAGATACTCTGCTGAGCCAGCAGAAAATACCATAGATTTCCAACCAGCAAGATTTTTTGTTATTTTACGAAGAAAACTCTTTAAAATGGTTTGGACAAAAAAAACTGTAAAATTACATAGTTTCTAGTAAAATATTAGTTAAATGGGATCACAATTTTACAGAGAAATACTCTGTAATTTTACATATATTTGTAAAAACTTTGTAAAATTATTTCGGCACAAAAAAATTGTAAATTTACAGAATTATCTGTAAAACGTTGGTATGTGACCAGATTTTCAAAAACTTTTGAAATTTTTTTTTTTTTTTGTTAAATTTATTTGATTTCAAACTGGAACACAAAAAATAATAATTAACAAAAATAGCAACATCCATATTTATAATAAAAAAAAACTTCTTGAAGTTGTCATTCCAACGACGTTTTAAAAACTTCGGTGAACATCTACCGCTTAAATGCGTCACTAAATATGTGAGCTTTAATAGTTTATGGGTCGTCAGTAGGCTTGCCAAATGGAAAATTATAAAAGGTTGACATTTCGTCACCTTATTATTGTTTTGCTCCATACGCCATTTTAAAAAAAAATGAGTTGGGAATGGAATATATATAATATAAATATCCTCTTTCTTATTCCGAAGTCCGTTTTTTAAAACATCTTTTTAAATTTGAGATATCCAGCATTTTCTAAGAAAAAACACACCATTTTGACGTTTTTTGAAAATTTGCGTTATAGAAAAGGCTCTAGGTTATTTAAAAATTAACGGATCTTGCATATTTTTGGAATAAAGATTAATTATGTTGATACTATTCTTCGTACCAATTTTTAATACCGTAACTTCTAAACATTTCAAGTAATGTCATATTTGCCATTTAGGTTGTGTGGGAGGTAGGCGTGCCCATTGACCGATCATCCCCATTTTTAATACCATGCAACCTGACTATATAAGTGTTCTAAATACCCAGTTTTGTCGATCTAGCTTTTTTTGTTTCATTGTTATTTTGTTTGAATCGTTCAACTGTTGACGAGTGTGGACGTGTTTTATTTTAACTCCGTGCTATAAATTGAATTACTAAAATTGTTCGTAATAGGTTTGTTCGTAATAGGTATTTTTGTGATATTTTCATTACCACATCAAGGAAAATGAAAATATGGACACAAATGATACCGATTTAGTTCGAGGCTCTGCCTCACCGACTGGTGCTGGTCCTAGCACTGGTCTTAGGGTTGCGACCTTGAAGTCCGGCCTTGATTCTGGTAGGGGTGCTCAGCCTAATATTGGTGGTAAAAAGAAAAAGAAACTTAAGCCATCAAAGGTCAGGCACAACCAGAGAAGGCTTTGTTTGAAAATAATTAACAGACTAAGCCAACTCGATGGAACGAAGCTCTCCGAACGTGAGAAGGCGTCGCTATCATGGGCGAAAGGAGTCATTGAAGAACAGGACAAACTTTCGGCAATGCGCGCATCTGACAAACAGAGCGCTGTTTCGGCCTCGTCATCGAAGTCTGGTAAAAGGTTGCGCTCGCCCGACGAGAAACCTTTACCTAAAAGATCTAAGGTGACCGGCAACGTCTGGACTCAGTCTTTTAGTGAAGTGGTGAAAGGTAACTTCGTTAGGGCTGTGATAAACAGGCAAAATGGGGATTGTAGTATTCCAAGGGACAAGTGGAGTTTAGTTGAAACTAAACTAAATGAAATCTACTATAGGCTTCTTGAGAGTATGCCTGATTTTCTCCCTACTACTGTCAACGCAGGTTGGTATCAGGGGCGAGTAAAACTCGTTGCTTTTGGAAACGAAAGATCCGCAGCCGTGTTTAAGGTTGCCATTAGCCAAGTGGGAGAGTTATGGCCTGGAGCCAGACTGGACGTTGTGGAAAAACATGATATCCCCTCGCAACCCAGAGCTCATGCATGGATCCCAATGGCTACAAGTGACACTGCGGTGATTCTAAAGATGATAAAAGTCTGCAATCCTGACCTTCCAACTCAGAATTGGCAAATTGCCAGATTGGGTGAGATGGAGGGCGCTCGTCGTCAAGCAGTGGTCTTGGTTAATGAGGAATCGCTTCCGCTTTTAGCCAGGACTGACGGCATTATTAGATTTGGCTTTTTTCATATAAGAGTCAATGTCTACAAGGGCGACCAGAAGCCTATTTTGGAAGCAGACAAGCCAGTGGCAGAGTCGGCTGGGGAGGAGAATCTGGAAAAGGTTGATATTCAGCTGACCGATTCTAGGCTGATGGGAGATGCATCTGGCATTTTCGAAACCGAATCTGGCAACGAATGCGACCTCTGTGATGGCACGGAGGATAAAGCTGATGCCACTATGGGTGACATTCAGGACGAGGCCCATGCAGTGAGGAATTCGGAGAGTTCTGTTGCCTCCGATTCAGAACAGATGGGACACATATCTGGCTTATTCGAAACCGAATCTGGGGACGAATGCGACCTCTATGATAACACGGAGGATGAAGCCAATAACACGGTGGTGGAAAGGATGGTGGAAAAAAAGCAAGATGTTGCGGTTCCTACAAATAAACCTCCATCACTGTAAGGCAGCCTCAGCTGCACTATTGCTGCGCCTGACGACAGGAGCAGTTGACTTGGTTTTTATCCAAGAGCCCTGGGTGCGGGGTGGCAGGGTTTGCGGATTGAAGACCCCTGGGTTTAAGTTGATGGTTGCCAAAGGTGAGGGCTCACCAAGAGCCTGCATCTTGGCGAAAAATGGCTTAAATATATTCTTTTTATCAACTTTTAGTGATATGGATGTTACAGCGGCTAGCTTAGAGCTTCATGGGAAATCTATTTGGCTCGCCTCTGCGTATTTTCCTAATCCGGGGCCAATACCCCCGGAGAAGGTTGGCGGTCTGATTCGGGAGTCTGAATCTAGGGGACACCAGTTACTAGTGTGCTGTGATGCTAATGCACATCATTCGATATGGGGTAGTACAGACACAAATGATAGAGGCGAATCACTTTTGGAGTTTTTGTTAAGCACTAACCTGTATATTTGTAACAAGGGTAGTGAACCAACTTTCGTTACAAGTACGCGGCAAGAGGTTCTTGACGTAACACTTGTATCAGATACATTGTCTGATAGAATTGATGACTGGAGAGTTTTGGAAGAGCATTCTTTCTCAGATCATCGGTACATTGAGTTTTTACTCAGGGAGCGTGCCCCGGTTGAGACAGTCTCTAGAAATCTGAGAAGAACAAACTGGGTGAAATATAGGGAGACTTTTTCTTTGCTTTTGGATGAAGTACCCCTATCTGAACCGCATAGTTTAGCGGAAATTGACTGTCTGGTTGACCATATAACAAATGTTTGTAATAGGTGCCTGGATGCGTCTTGCCCTTCTGCAAAGCCTAGAGGGAAAAAAAAGCCACCTTGGTGGTCAAATGAGTTGCAGACGAGCAGAGATTCCTGCAGAAAGCTCTTTAATAAGGCTAAATTTTCAAGAGCGGACGAGGACTGGTCTGCATACAGGCTGCAACTTAAGAGTTATAAAAAGATGATCAGAAATGCCAAATGTGATTCTTGGAAAAACTTCTGTGGAAACATAGAAGACGTTTCTGAGGCATCCAGGCTGCGCAAGGTTCTGGCTTCTTCTCCTTGCACCCTAGGATACCTGAAAGATCCTAATGGGGTGTGGTCTTCCTCCAGTGGAGAGTCGCTGGATCTCCTTTTAAACACGCATTTTCCGGGCAATTCCATGACGCCGTTTCAAGCTTTGGAACGTTCTGACGCCCAAGCATCTGAAATTGCTTCGGAAATAATAAATATGCCAACATTAATCTGGGCGATAAAAAGCTTCAGGCCCTATAAATCTCCGGGACCTGATGGTATAATCCCGGCTGAGTTGCAGCAAGTGTTGGACTATATAGCCCCGTTGCTGTATAATCTATACACAGCATGCATCAACTGGTCGTATATTCCTTTAAAATGGAGGGATACCAGAGTCGTATTTATCCCGAAGGCTGGGAAAAGTTCCCACACAGCTCCGAAGGATTTCAGACCAATTAGTCTGTCTTCTTTTTTGTTAAAGACAATGGAACGAATGATAGACTCATATTTGCGTAGAGTGATTGACCCGAGGTTGCTTTCGACAAAGCAACATGCATACAGCAAGGGACGATCAACGGAAACAGCTCTTCATGAGCTCGTTGGTACCATCGAGAGATCGCTTTCGGTAAAGGAGTACACTATGGTGGCCTTTCTTGATATTGAGGGGGCTTTTAATAATGTCATTCCAGAATCGATAATATTGGCATTGTCTGGTCTGGGAGTAAAGCGTGAAATCGTTTTAATGGTGGAAAACCTACTTGCCAATAGACGTATAACGTCTGAATTGGGAGCGTCCGTCATATCTCGATTTGTCAATAGGGGCACACCACAAGGAGGTGTTCTTTCGCCGCTTCTTTGGAACCTGGCACTGAATTCAATGCTACTATCTCTAGAAGCACGTGGTTGTCATGTTATCGCATATGCTGACGATGTCGCGATAGCGGTAAAGGGGAAGCATCTGCCAACATTGCGGGACATTCTTCAGGGTTCTCTGAAAGATCTGTCTAAATGGGCAAGAGACTGTGGCCTAGGAGTTAATCCTAGTAAAACAGAGCTTGTTTTGTTTACAAGGAAAAATAAGATTCCTGCTTTTGATCCTATTTCTCTGGACGGTACTGAAATCACCTTCTCAGATGGAGCCAAGTATCTTGGAGTATTTCTAGATAGGAAGCTGAATTTCAGGCGTAATATTGAGGAACGGGTGAGAAAAGCAACGATTGCTTTGTATTCCTGTAAAAGGGCCATTGGAAAACGATGGGGTTTTAGCCCTCAAGTCGTTCATTGGATCTATACAGCAGTGGTGCGTCCAATTTTGCTGTATGGAATCATTGTCTGGTGGCCTGCTTTGGAAACAAAAGCGAACTTTGTCTTTATCACGAAGGTACAGAGAATGGCGTCAATGTGCATCACTGGTGCTCTTCGTACTACACCTACGGCTGCATTAGAAATCCTCCTTCACCTGATACCCTTGGACATATTGGGTAGGCAGTATGCGGCTGCGTCGGCAATTCGACTTAATAGCACGCTGCAATGGAGGAGCAGTGATTGTGGCCATAGCGCAATCTTGAAAAAGATAACAATACCACAAAATGTGGACTGTGCTCCCTCTTTGAGCCTCTTTGAGCGCCACTTTACCACTATGATACCATCCAGGGAGTCTTGGATGGGGGATACTCCGGGTAGTGGAGCTACCATAAATTTTTACACAGATGGATCGAGGCTGCACGAACAAGTGGGCTTTGGAGTCTATTCGGAAGAGCTTGGGTTGAGCCTGGCTCGTAGATTGCCAGATCATTGCAGTGTTTACCAGGCAGAGATGCTGGCAATAAAAGAAGTGGCTGACTGGTTGAGCTGCAATGTCTTGTCTACAACCGCAGTCAACATCTATACTGACAGTCAAGCCGCGGTCAAGTCCCTGGATTCAATGTTTCTGAAAACAAGATCTGCCCTTAACTGCCGCACGTCTTTAAATGAGATGGCCAAGCAGTTTAACATACGACTCATATGGGTCCCAGGGCACAGAGACATTCCAGGGAATTGCAAAGCCGATGAGCTTGCAAGACTAGGAACTACCTTACAGGTTCCAACAGAATTGGAATGTGTTGGTACGCCTCTAGAAACTTGCAAGCAAAACCTACGGCTTTGTTCTGCGACGGAGACTAATCAAAGATGGGCAAATGGATGGACGTGTGAGACAACACGCAGAGCGGTTAAATGTGCCGTCGAATGACTTTTGCCGAAGTTGCATGGATGAAGAGGAGTTGGAAACTATCGAACACTTTATTTGCCATTGCCCGGCACTTTCTGGTCAGCGACTTGCTTCACTGGGATCTAGGGAGCTGTACGATCTTTCAGATTTGTCGGATGTCAAAATTCAACATCTAAGGAGTTTCATAAGAAGCTCAAACTGGTTTAACGACAGGGACTAGTAGGGAAACCTATTACGATCCCGTGGTATCACAATGGACCTCAGAGTCTACGTGTGTTGACGTAAAACGTCAGCAGCCACTTACAACCTAACCTAACCTAACCTAACCTATTTTGTTTGGCGTTGAGAACTCATTTGCTCCATATAACACAAAAGTCCCAAATGTGTAAGCAAAATTGGATATGGAGCATAATACCATAAAATCTTATTTTCTTAAAAGCTTAAAATCTTTTGATCTATTGTATGTAAAAGTCTGAAAACTAGAAGCTTTGTTAACAATATATGTAGCAATAAATGGTAAACATTAAAACAAAATCCATCGATTACTTTTCGAGAAAATTTGTGGTAAACCTATTTTATCGTTTTTCTCGAAACCGAGTTGTTGGCGTATGGAGCAAAACAATAATAAGCTGACGATTTAGAGAATAAAGCTTGATTTCTCTTGACATCTAAAAAAAAGCTTGATTTTTCTTGACATGCGGAATTTTAGTATTTTTTTAAGTAACTTTTAAACCAAAAAAAGAGTCGGGGCTTGGAAGATTTATATATTTTTTAGAATTTTTAATCTGTGCAACAAAAATTTCGGGAAATTAAAAAATATCTTGGATTTTACTTAATGAATTTTTTATAATCATAAAGGCAATTACAAAACTAATTTTCTGGGCTTAGATACTTAATAAAAAAAAATAATTAAGGGCTGGTAACTCATCACAATATAATCAATGATTAAGGCTAATCAGTGTTTGCAAACGTCAAATTTTTATGAAAATAATCAATGATTAGTATTAATCATTGATTAGCTTTTGATAAGTTACCAGCCCTAAGACTTAAATTTTTCTTACTGATTTAAGTTGTCCAACTTTTGACAATTTTTTTAGTAACCATAATAAAAAAAAATGGAATCAGTTTATTTTCGAGTAAATTTTATGCTTTTCTGCAAACTTTTTAATGGCGTTTCAGAAACATACATATTTTTACTGAATGTTTTAAAAGAAACAGTCATTTGGTAAAAGTGGCAAAGCCAAAATTTAGCGCTCAACTTCAATGATATAGGAAAAATCAGTTCCATAAATTACTATTCTCTATTGTTGAAATTAATCTTTAATTTTTATTCATTAACATTTAAAGATTATGGCTCTTATTTATAACACCGTCCAACAAATTGCAACTTTTGGCTGTACACATGAACCGGACTCGGAAAGTTGGGCCAAAAATAAAATACCCGTGTCTCCCAGTTTCTCTAGATCAATTCGCGTTTTCGCGAAAAATGCAACAAAAAAAAAGTTTCCACAATGGAAAAAAATTATGCTATTCAGAAAGTGGGGTTTAAAAAAAACACCCGTGTCTCTCAGGTTTTCGCGTATTCGCGAAAAACGCTAAAAAAGCACTGTTAAAAAAAAAAAATGGGTTTAAATCTAAGCATTTATGTCTCAGTTATTTCACTCGCAAAATTTCAAGTAGAGTTAAAAAGAAAATTTCCCATGTATCAGAGTTTTTCCAGCTAATTTAATTTTAATTTAAAAAAAATTTGGTGAATATTTTATTTTAGTCCCACTTTTCGAATGTAGTAAATTTTTTTAAGTGTGCAAAAAAATGCATTTTCGCGAAAACGCGAATTTTATTTTTAGCAATTTTTGTATAAGGACCGTAATTCTACTGTCATGTATATTTATTAGAGATGGGCACATGAGCAGATTAGAGCGTGATTCACGTGAATCACGCGTGAGTGTGACTGATTTCAATTTTACTCACGTGATTGAGTGTGAGTGGAGAAAAAATTGCGTGAGTGAGTGTGCGTGAGTAAGATTTTTGCGTGAGTTTGCATGAATTATTTTCTCTTTATATTTCGTATTGTACCAAAAAAGCAAAAAAAAAAAATTTTAAAATTTGGCTTAATTTATGATTTTGTCCCAAAAAAAGCAAAAAAATGTAAAATTTAGCTGAACTGTAAATTTTGCTGAGAATTTTTGAAAGATTTTTGAAATTATAGTTTTTGAAATTTTCGTGAGTGTGAGTCAACGTGAGTGTGAGTGAAGCTTGCGTGAGTGCACGTGAGTGTGAGTTGTTTTAAATTTACTCACGTTATTGTGAGTGAGCGTGAGTAGAAAAAATATGCTCGTGAGTGAGTGTGCGTGATTCAAAAATTCCTGTCGTGAGTGTGAGTCAAAAAATAATGCAATACATTTTTTCAAAATTGCATTTTTCGTGAATTAATATGGAAAAACTAGAACAATATTTTATTTTAAGCCCTATTTTCGGAATGCAGTAAATTTTTTCAAGTGTATAAAAAAAAATGCATTTTCGCGAAAACGCGAATTGATATAGAAAAACCGGAAAACACAAGAATGTTATTTTGAGCCCCACTTTCTGAAAAGCAAACAATTTTTTACATGTAATTTTTTTTTTTTTGCGTTTTTCGCGAAAACGCGAATTGATCTAGAAAAACTGGGAGACACGGGTATTTTTTTTTTGGCCCTACTTTCAGAATTTTCGGGTCCGGTCCATGTGTACAAAAGTGTGTCGGACGGTGTAATACTTATAACAGACTTATTGTAGGTTTATTTGACAATTGTTCCTGCAATATCTGTCAAATAAACCTACTTTAAATATATTTTAGGTTTTATGAATAACCACATATTAAAATAAATTTGTCTTGATTTTGACAATTTAGTGGGAAATCGTGTAAAATTTGATTTTAGCTTGACAAATGACATTTTGGCTTGATTCTTGACACGTACTAAAAAAGCTTGACAATCAAGCCAAATCAAGCCCGTCTGGCAACCCTAGTCGTCACACTGTTAATGTTTTTGTAGCAAAGAAGTTCTGGAGTCATGCACGCAAAGTTAAACAATAAAGTAAAAAATATTGTACATATGTGTATGTTTTTTTTTTGTTTTAAATTATTTCAGATGTTCAATTTTAAAATCAAATAAATTTAACAAAAACTTTGTAAATTTTTAGAGTTTTTTCGATAAACTTCTGGTCACATACCAGCATTTTACAGATAATTCTGTAAATTTACAGATTTTTTATCGAAATAATTTAACAAAGTTTTTACAAATATATGTAAATTTACCGAGTATTTCTCTGTAAAATTATGTTCCCATTTAACTAATTTGTTACTAGAAACTTACAGTTTTTTTTTGTTCAAACCATTTTACAGAGTTTTATAGTAAAATTACAAAAAATCTTACTGGTTGGAAATCTTTGGTATTTTGGTTCAGCAGAGTATCTCTGTAAACTAACAGAGTGATTATTTTGTACACTCAAAATAATTACTCTGTTAAATACTCTGCAAAATGACTGTAATCTCAATTCGACAGATATTTGAAATACAGATTAAAAGAAAATACTTTGTATTTTCTTGTGACCGAAAAACAAAATTTTATCTGTAATTTTACTTTTAACTTGTAATCTCTATTTTACAGATAGCAATTACGAGTTTTTTTGTTAAAATACAGATTAAAAAAAAAATACTTTTTTTTTCTCGTAACCAAAATACTAAATTTCATCTGTAATTTAACTCTGTAATACAGTTTTCAAATAAAAATCTCTTCAAAAAAACTTCCAAATATTTAAACCCCTCTTTAAAAAGCGTCTTAAGTTGCAATAAAAGCTGGTAAATTTTACGAGGATATCGTGTAAAATTGCAGGTATTAGTAAAAAACGCGTTATTTTCACAAAAATAAAAAAAGAAAATTTACACTTTAGGAGCATTAAAGCGGGCAAATTTACACGATGGTATTTCCCAACTGTTAACACTACACTTAAAATAATTATTCTGTTAAATAATCTGTAAAATTACTTATCTCAATTCGACAGATATTTGACAAAGTTATCTGTAGAAATACAGATTTAAAAAAAAATACTTCGTATTTTCTTGTGACCGAAAACACACAATTTTGTAAAATTGGAGTTACTCGTTAAAAACTCGCAATTTTCACAAAAATAAAAAAGTTAATTTACAATTTGGAAGCATTAAAGAGGGCAAATTTAGCAAAATTTTAATTAATTTAATTTTAATTAATGTTTTGCAGCAGAGAAGTTTTACTCATAAAATGGATTTAACTAAAACTTTGTAAATGTACAATTTTTTTTTGTAAAATTTTTATCTCATAAAAAGCATTTTACTAAAACTTTGTAAATTTAGAGTTTTTTTGGTAAAATTCTTTTCGGTTTTATCAATATTTTACAGATAATTCTGTAAATTTACCGTTTTTTTATCCAAATCATTTTACAGAGTTTTCGTCTTAAAATAACAAAAAATCTTGGTGGTTGGAAATCTATGGTATTTTCTGCTGGCTCAACAGACTGATTATAATTCTTATAAAATAATAACACTGTTAAATTACAGAGATACTCTGCTGAGCCAGCAGAAAATACTATAGATTTCCAACTTGCAAGATTTTTTGTTATTTTACGAAGAAAACTCTGTAAAATGGTTTGGACAAAAAAAACTGTAACATTACATAGTTTCTAGTAAAATTTTAGTTAAATGGGATCACAATTTTACAGAGAAATACTCTGTAATTTTACATATATTTGTAAAAACTTTGTAAACTTATTTCGTCACAAAAAAATTTTAAATTTACAGAATTATCTGTAAAATGTTTGTATGTGACCAGATGTTTTTCAAAAACTTTTTGTAAATTTATTTGATTTTAAACTGGAACACATGAAATAATTGGGAACAAAATGAACTCCATTACTTCCCAATGAAATTATTCTTTGCGGGTTAAAAATATTTTAAATTATTAAAGGTCACATATTTAGTGTCGCATTTAATATGGAGTTCACACTAGAGAATTTGTACTCGTTTAAGCCACTTGTTTAAAAAAGTAAACAAAGATTTTTCTGTTTTTTGTACCGGACCTGTCCGAAGCTGATTGCGTATTTATACTTCGATGGAAGGCAAAATTCACTTTTAGTGCAGCTTTTCCAATATAATTATATAAAAAGCACACACTTTGTTCTGATTTTCCAGTGTTTTTATAAGTTTTTTTAAATATTTATAATTTCTCAATTTTCCAATGTTTTGCTATGAAAAATACAGAAGCTGGTTGCTATGAAATCTTTTTTTTGTTGGCATAGAATAAAGAAAAATTAAAAGGAAATATACCGAACCCTGCCTTTGAAATGTTTAGCGAAATGTTCAACAGGGAAACAATTCAAATTTGTTTGTTTAGCTAAACAACCAAATGTATGGGGGAACAAGTCAAATTTTGATTGTTTAGCGCTTAAACACTCATGAGATGTTTAAAGTCGGTAGTGTGAACTCCGTATAAGCGGTAGATGTTCACCGAGGTTTTTATAAATTAATAAATGTCTATTTGAGCAGCGGTAATTTTTAATTGTGTTTCCTATCAGTACTTTCATAATTTAAATGAGCCTGATTAAATGCGTTTCCCACTTTAATGGTGCGAACGCGAAACGTTACACTCAAAATAAGCACTCTGTTAAATTACAAAGATACTCTGCTATGCCAGCAGAAAATACCATAAATTTCCAACCAGCAAGATTTTTTGTTATTTTACAAAAAAAAAAACTCTGAAAAATGGTTTGGACAATAAAAAACTTTAAAATAACATATGAAGTTTCTAGAAAAATATTAGTTAAATGGGATCACAATTTTACAGAGAAATACTCTGTAATTTTACTTATGTATATTTGCAACAACTTTGTAAAATTATTTTGTCAAAAAACTGTAAATTTAGAGAATTATCTGTAAAATGTTGGTATGTGACCAGAAGTTTTTCAAAAACTTCTGAATTTTTTTGTTAAATTTATTTGATTTCAAACTGGAACATAAGAAATAATTGGTAACAAAAATAACAACATACATATTTATAATAAAAAAACTTCTTGAAGTTGTCATTCCAACGGCGTTTTTAATTTTGTTTAACTTTGCGTGCATGAACTCCAGAACTTCTCTGCTTCAAAAACATTAACAGTCTGACAAGCCATTAAAATTATTCTTTGCGCATTACGAATATTTTAAATTATTAAAGCTCACATATTTAGTGACGCATTTAAGCGGTAGATGTTCACCGAGGTTTTTATAAATTAATAAATGACGATTTAGAGTAGAAACAGAACAAGCACGGCACGGGGGACGGTTGCCGGAGAATATAGGCCGAAAACAATGACGGCAAAAAATGTCATTTGTTTGTTCAGTGGTGCTAACTTTTAATAAAATTAGAGTAATTTTACGGAAAAAAAATCGCTTATCACATAGTAATGTGATTAAGTTGGCACTACTGTACGTTTGTTACACCATTGTGAATGTAAAAATAAAAAATTGTTGTGAAAATGCGGCAACCCTGGAGTGTGAGAAGGAGGGAGATTGAGAGAACCCGGAAATAAAATAAGTTTTAATTTTTTGTCGTGCCGGTCACGGTTTTTAACTGTCAAATCGTATGGAAAAAGTCGTGCCGGGCTTGTTCTGTTCCTACCATTAAGCAGGGGCTATTTATAATTGTGTTTCCTATTGGTACTTTCATAAACTTTGAGAAAAAACTAAAATTGAAATGAGCGTGATTAAATGCATTTCCCACTTTAATGGTGCGCACCCGAAACGTTATATTTTGATTTCTTGTTAAAATCCACTTTTTAAGTGGCAACTATAAGAATTATTATTCATTTTCTTCTTCTGTAATGTGCAAGAAGCATGGATAAGTAATAACTTATCATCATTTAAATGCGCCCGCTCTAATGTTTCGCACGTGAATGTTTAATTTTGTAGAAATTATTTATAAACTCGCTAAATATTCTCACGGTTTTTTTTTCATAAATTTCTCATTTTCAGTTCCACAATTGAGCGGGGTCATTCCAATAAACACTTTTTTAAAACTAAAGGAAAATCGTTTAAGAATACATTGACTTTCTTATATATCTTTTTAATGCGCTTGGTATGGCTTTTACACAACGGTCACTATTTGATTCCTAACCAATTTCACCTTCATTAATGTGCAAGTTGTGTTGACAATTGGGAAATGCCATCGTGTAAATTTTCCCCCTTTAATGCTTCCAAATTGTAATTTTATTTTTGTGAAAATTATGAGTTTTTTACTAGTACCTAAAAATTTTACACAACACCTCGTACAATTTAGCAGCTTTTATTGTAATTTAAGACGCTTTTGAAGAGATTTTTATTTGATAACTGTATTACAGAGCGGTTAGTAAAATTACAGATAAAATTTAGTTTTTCGGTCACAAGAAAATACAAAGTATTTTCTTAAAATCTGTATTTCAGCGGATAACTTTGTCAAATATTTGTCAAAATTACAGTCATTTTACAGAATATTTAACAGAGTTATTATTTTGAGTGTTTGTGTATTACTCCAATTATTATTAAAAAAATAACAATTAAAATTCACAAAATCCATCGAAATTAAAAAAAAAAATATGCGAAACTTTAAATTAATTGACTATGACTTTGTAAATTTACAGAGTTCTTTTTTGTAACATTTTTCATATAATGCATTTAATTAAAACTTTGTAAATTTACGTTGTTTTTTTTTTTTTGTTAAATTCCGGTCGCTTTTACTGCATTTTACAGATAAATCTGTAAATTTACAGTTTTTTATCGAAATCATTTTACAGAGTTTTCGTTGTAAAATAACAAAAAATCTTGCTGGTTGGAAATCTATGGTATTTTCTGCTGGCTCAGCAGAGTATCTCTGTAATTTAACAGAGTGATTAATTTGAGTGTACATATCTTGATCAAATCCGATAAAAATGAAAAAAAAATACAATGGGTAATTATTTGGGCAAAATTGCCATCCTCTTTAGAATTAAAAAAGAAAAAAACCAAAATTCGCCGGCCCCTTTTTTTTGGATACTTTTTAGTACACTCAAAATAATCACTCTGTTAAATTACAGAGATACTCTGCTGAGCCAGCAGAAAATACCATAGATTTCCAACCAGCAAGATTTTTTGTTATTTTACGAAAAAAAATCTGTGAAATGATTTCGATAAAAAAACTGCAAATTTACAGAATTATCTGTAAAACATTGATAAAACCGAAAAGAATTTTACAAAAAAAAACTCTGTAAATTTACAAAGTTTTAGTTAAATCCATTTTATAAGTAATACTTCTCTGCTTCAAAAACATTAATTAAAATTGAAAAAAAAAATAATTTATTAAAATTAAAATTTTGTTAAATTTGCCCGCTTTAATGCTTCCAAATTGTAAATTTACTTTTTATTTTTGTGAAAATTACGAGTTTTTAACGAGTAACTCCAATTTTCCAAAATTTTGTTTTTCGGTCACAAGAAAATAAAAAGGAATTTTTTTAAAACTGTATTTCGACAGATAACTTTGTCAAATATCTATCAAATTGAGATTACAGTCATTTTACAGAGTATATAACAGATTAATTATTTTGAGTGTAGTTTATTATTAGTGCATTGTAGAAGTTGACATTTGTGATATAAACTATTCGGTCCAATTCCTGTTTTGTTTATTATTTTGGGTTATTTTTGTTGTGACGTTTTAGTATGGCGTGCTAGATCGCGCAAGTTGTTCGGTTTTTTAGGGTCCATCTGCCTGTCCAAATAAACGGTATAAACGCGATACAGACTACAGTTTTCAATCGATTTGGCTAAAATTTAAGATTTTTTATCCAAAGAAAAAAACATATTAAATTTTTGACAAAATCGATCCATCCCATAGCCCCCATGTTTATTTCCCCTTCCAGTTTTACTTAAAAAGCCCTAACAATGGTATTTTAACAAATATCCTCTAGAAATTCGACTGTTAAATGTTTTTTGTAGCCATAAATAATCACTCTAAATTTTAACGGAATCGGAACATTTTAACTTCTAGTCCTCATACAGACCACCCTCCCGATCTTCACATAAATTTCCCAAAATACATAAAAACACTGAAATAAATAAATATGGTTAAAAATTAAATTCTTTATAAGTTTTATAATCACAAATATGCATTGGGCTTTATTATTTTACATTTCCGAATTAAACGCCGCTAGATTGGGTGTTTCGGCCACTGTGCGGTGTTGAGTAATCAATTTTTCAAAATGACGATTTTTTCAAAAATGTTAAAAATTGAAATTGTCAATTAATTTTGACCAGTAAGAAATATAGATATCTTAAAAAAAGTTGGACAACGTTTTGTTGGTACCCAGCAAAAAAAGTGCGGAGTACTTCTATTTGGAGTGCTTTAAAACTACAAAAAATGTAATGAAATACAACAAAAATAACAAAAAACACAAGAAAAAAACACACAAACAGTTTTTTCTACTCCATAAAAAGTTGTTATTCAGCACTTAACTCATTACCTTCCGCGACACTCCCATACAAAAGTAAGTAGATATTCAGTAGATAAGAAGTACTCCGAGCTTTCAAACAACTTCCAACTACTTCCACGGAGTAGTTCTTTTCTACTGAATATCTACTTACATTTGTATGGGGGTGTCGCGATAGGTAATGAGTTAAGTGCTGAATATCTATGTATTCTGGAGTAGAAAAAACTGTTTGTGTGTTTTTGTCTTGTGTTTTTTGTTATTTTTGTTGTATTTCATTACATTTGTTATAGTTTTAAAGCACTCCACTGAGAAGTGGTAATGACTTTTTTTGCAGGGTATTTAAACGTAGTTTTAGAAAAAAAAAATATGAAGAAATTATTCGAAGTAACTATCACTTATTTTTTAAAAATTAAAATCAATTATTTGGAAAAGTCCGAAACCTTCGATTTTTTTATTTAAAGTCTAAAAATTTTACTCTAAATTACGAAACTTTTAAGCCATAATTCGAGATGTGATCAAAATTTGGTCCAATTTTTTTTTTTTTAATTTAAAAAATTTAATTTTTTTTACTCTGGTTTAAGTTGTTAGATATTGACCGCAACTCCACTTACAAAGAGAGTCTCCCTGGTGTCACCCTCCGATCTTCATGAAATTTGGATATGTTGTTAAGAACAAAAATTAGAGGGTGCTGTGGCTTAGTGGTTAGCGCGTTGGACTACTAGCAAGCAAGCCTGGGTTCGATTCTCAGCTCAGGCAGAACATAATTTTTTTCAGATATTTATTAGTTTCTATTTATAACTAATATCTATCGCAGCACCCTCCTTCGTTGATAAATAGCACTAAAAACGTCAACGAAGTAAAATAATAAAACAATGGCTATAAATTTATCTTCAAAAATAATTAGCCAGATCAATAACACAGATAGTGATCAGATCAAATTAAAGGTATCTTTAATCTGATCTGATCTCTGTAAATTTACAGAGTTTTGTAAAATGCTTTTGATGCAACCAAAATTTTACAGAAAAAAACCTGTAAATTTACAGAGTTTAGTAAAATACATGTTGTTTTTTTTATAAGATTTTTAAAAAGACTTTTTTTTGGTACTTTTTTTAACATTTTCTCAAAAAAAAAAAAATACAGATAAAATTTTGGTGTTTTCACAGAAAACTCTGTTTTTAACTATGAAATTAAGATTATACAGAAAAAAGTAAAAATACAGATAAAACTTAGTTTTTTGGTTATCAAAAATACAGAGTATTTCGCTTAAATCTGTTGGGGTTTTCACAATAACGATTAAATTTGCCTTTTTTAGTTGGGTATTTGGCAAATTTGCCATTTTACTAAACGTCAAGTATTTGCCACCATTTTTTCTTTACATATCGTGAGCGCACTTTTCGTTAATAATTTGCACAAAATAACTTTAATTAACTTTTTACATTCACAATTTTAAAATAAACACAAAAAATGTGTATGTTTCTTTTTGTATAAATGTTTTTGTTGCCGCGTTCGAAATTTCAGCATAAACAATCACAGCTGTTGTCATTTTTACGTTTTTTTTTTATTTGCACGATGGCATTTTGTTTTTAGACAAGTTTTGAGTTGTGCATTTTAAGAAAAATATGCCACATTCAAATTGGCATTTTTTTTGACGTTTGGCACATTTGCCAAATACCAAACTAAAACAGGCAAGTTTAATCGTCACTGTGAAAACCCTATGTATTTTAGCAGAAAACTCTGTTAATTATCTGTAAAATTAAGATAACAAAGTTAAAAGTAATACAACAGATGAAACTTCGTTTTTGTGTCACAACAAAATACAAAGTATTTTCTTTAAATCTGTATTTTGACAGAAAACTCTGTCAAATATCTATTGAATTGAGATTACAGTCATTTTACAGAGTATTTTACAGAGTTATTATTTTGAGTGTAGGAACATCTTAAAAAAATTGTTTTAACATTTTTTCTGCTACAAACTTCTTAAACTACACCTTTTCCAATTGAAATTCAGAAAATATCAATTGTAGTTAAGAAATCCCAATTGAAATTCAGAAAAGCACAATTGAAATTCAGAAATCATAATTGAAATTCAGAAAAGCCTAATTGAAATTCAGAAATTGAAATTCAGAAATCACAATTGATATTCAGAAAAGCCAAATTGAAATTCAGAAATCACAATTGAAATTCAGAAAAGCCCAATTGAAATTCAGAAAAGATCAATTGAAATTCAGAAAAGCACAATTGAAATTCAGAAAAGCCCAATTGAAATTCAGAAAAGCACAATTAAAATTCAGAAAAGCACAATTGAAATTCAGAAATCGTAATTGAAATTCAGAAAAGCCCAATTGGATTTCTGAAAAACCCAATTGAAATTCAGAAAAGCACAATTGAAATTCAGAAGAGCATAATTGAAATTCAGAAATCGTAATTGAAATTCGGAAAAGCCCAATTGAAATTCAGAAATCGAAATTGAAATTCAGAAAAGCCCAATTGAAATTCAGAAAATCATAATTGAAATTCAGAAAATCACAATTGAAATTCAGAAAAGCCCAATTGAAATTCAGAAAAGCATAATTGAAATTCAGAAAAGCACAATTGAAATTCAGATAATATAAAAACTAAAATGCATAAGTATAGTAGCTTTATCATGACAGAAAAAAATTAAGACTATCGGACTAGTATTAACAGATATTTATGCATTCATATCAAAAATATTTTCGGGTTACTTGTAATAACTTGAAATGGCTATATCAAGGTTACCATTATATCGATTTCAAATGCCTTTGCACGAATTTTAATCTTTTTTAATAAAGTTTAATTATAATAAAAGAGATTGCTCGATTTTAAATTTTAAAATTTTTTTTTTTCAAAAATGATAAACTTGTAATTTTTCGTAGTCTGGAGCCCTTTTACTTTAAACGGCTGTATCTCTGCAACTATTGCTCCGATTTTGTCACAATTACAAAAAAATAAAAGATTGAGTCTTTATCTTTCCTCTGGAACCAAATTTGAGACAATCGGACTAGTACTTACAGAGATATATGCATTTATACAAAGTTTTTTTTTTAATTTTTATGAGAAACCCATTATGTATGGTTTCATGGAGACCCTCATTTTTAAACTGCTGTAACTCAGTAAATAATGATCCGATTTTGAAATTCAGAAAAGCACAATTGAAATTCAGAAAAGCACAATTGAAATTCAGAAAAGCACAATTGAAATTCAGAAAAGACCAATTGAAATTCAGAAAAGCACAATAGAAAATCAGAAATCCTGATTGAAATTCAGAAAACCCCAATTGAAATTCAGAAAATCACATTTGAAATTCAGAAAATCACAATTGAAATTCAGAAAAGCCCAATTGAAATTCAGAAAATCACAATTGAAATTCAGAAAATCATAGTTAAAATTCAGAAAAATACAATTGAAATTCAGAAAAGCACAATTGAAATTCAGAAAAGCACAATTGAAATTCAGAAAAGCCCAATTGAAATTCAGAAAAGCACAATTGAAATTCAGAAAATCACAATTAAAATTCAAAACAGCCCAATTGAAATTCAGAAATCATAATTGAAATTCAGAAAATCACAATTGAAATTCAGAAATCACAATTGAAATTCAGAAAATGTAAACAAACCAATTATGAGTCACCACTAAATAGACACATAAAACAAATGCTGTACAACTATGAGAGTATTTAACGTTATTTTCTTGCTTCGTAATCTACACTGTTGCCAACTATTTTTAACCAAAAACCTCTAAATTTCACGAAAAAAGCGCTAGAAACTGCCAAAAATTAATTTAGCGGGGAAAATTTAAAATTTTCCCGCTAAATTACAAAAAAAAGCGCTGAAAACCGAAAAACTTGACATTTTTGATTGACAAAAAAGAAAAATTTAAAAAAAAAACCTCCAAATTATTTTTTCTACGAAAATTTACTTTTCATTAAAAACGCGCAAGAGACGGTCGAAAAAATTTTAGCGGGAAAATACAAAATTCTCCCGCTAAATTACAAAAAAAGCGCTAAAATTATACAAACTTGGCGTTTTCGATTGAAAAATTGGAAAAAACCTCTAAATTTGTCCCACTAAATCCAAATAAAAAGCGCTAGATTTTCCCGCTAAGGCACCGTTCCCACTAAAACCAATTTTCGCCCGCTAAATCCAAACAAAAAGCGCTAGATTTAGCGGGAAAACCTCCAACTTGGCAACAGTGGTAATCTAGAGAGCAGACAGACAATAATACACTTATAGAATGTTGTAGGTAAAATCAAGTTAAACAGAATTTTTATTATTTTTTGTTAATTAATTAATATTGTAAACAAAAAAATACTCTACCTTGACGAATGCATTAATGAAAAATTAGTTTTAAAGAAAAATATTAAAAAGTCAGTTTCACTTTATGTTACCTACAGCATTTTATGAGTGTATTGTCTGGCTGCTCTCTACAATACGTAGCAAGAGAATAAAGTTAGATACTCTCATATACATATTTCTGTACTGCATTTGCTTAATGTGTGTATTTTTGTAGTGGTGACTAATAATTGGTTTGTGTACATTTTCTGAATTTCAATTGTGATTTCTGAATTTCAATTGGGCTTTTCTGTTTTAAATAAAAATTCAGTTTTATTAATTATGGATAACTTAAAAGCGGTAAAACTTCGCGAAAAACGCCAAAAAGTGGCTGAAAACCGTAAAAAAAAAATTCTAAGAGAAATGAGCAACAAAAATCTGTTAAAACAAAATCAATTACATAAAAAAACACCATCAGTTGCGAAAATGTTCACGACTAAAGATCAAAAATAAAAAAAATACATCATCAAATGCAGTGCTATTAGACAACAACTATCAAATAAGCATAAATGACAACATATTGATGGCCTTCAAATCCTATTCGCCAACATCTGATGATTTTTGTAAGACCTACTCCGAATACTTAAATTGTTCTTCAAATGAGAAGCACTGTTTTTGTTTTGAAACAAAAAACAGTTATAAAAAAACTCTTCAAACCACTCAAAAAAGAGAGGCTGTGCTTCGAAGAAAAATTAAAAAATTAGAAGGAACTAATAAGGACAAAGCAAATAGTGTAAAATTCTGGAAACAAAAATATAAAAGATCAGCAAAAAAAAGTGTCAAATACACCAGAAAAAAATGTAAAAAAATATATGAGACAAGGTGAGAGCAAATAGAGACTTTCTGACTACGATATTGTTACCCTAACACTCCTCTTTAATTCATCTTTTGACACACTTACCATATCTCTTAAATAGATTATCGCTAAGAACCCATTGGTAAGAATACCTAGCGGTGGTCGTTAAAGGGTTAAAGATGTATCAAATAATAGAATAGATATGCCCTAGCATGTTTTAATAACGAATGCAAAAAAAAATTTAAAAAAAAACAAAAAAAAAAAATTAAACAATTTTAAGACCGCCATATCTTTCAACCGCCATTACTTTTGACCCCCTCACGCGATTTAATTGACGCGAATGAATCTCTTATGCTAAAATAGCTCCCAATACTCATGCCAACTTTCATTGATATGATATCAAAAAAAATTTTTTTTTACATTAAAATTTGACTCTTAGCCAGAACTCCTCATATGTTAGAAATAGTTCCATGTTCAAATGCTGAAAAATGAATATTAAAAACGGTCGAGACTCGTTTGCAACAAAAAAATAGTTCGTTATTTGTTGTTGTATAATGTAGCAGAAAGTGGTTTTTTGGTATGAGAGGTTTTTTAAATAAAATCCGGTAATTTTTTTTTAAATTCTCAATTTTTTTCTTTATTTGTTGTATTAGTTCTTCAGAAACCTCGTAGCACAGTATGTCATCTATTAACTCAGTAAGAAGAACCGAGTTTCATCCTCCTGCGGTATAAATTCTCCAATAATAATGGTGAAATATTGACAAAATATCATTTGTTTTGCAGACATTCTGAACTTTTTGTTTTTCAATTCATAATCGCTGATTACCAGTTTTTCATTGCCCTTGTCATGTGTATCATATTTTAAACTTTTAAGTCTTTTATTTAAATCATTGAGTGAAAACTGTTTCATTGTGTTTATAAAATGTAATATTGCTTCCATTAGCACATTATGGCATACCCCTTCGAACAAGTCATGCATTACATCTACTGCGTAATTTTCTGTACAGTGAAACGAATGTATGTATATCATTAAAATGCAAATGGAATTTATTCCGACTTCACTCATTATTCCTCTCTCTACAGCTTCTCTGTAATTTACTCTATTACGTAATATTTCTGTGTTTTCTGAAGTCAGTTTTTTTTAATTAAGAAAAATCGGCAGTAAAAGTTTGCTGAAAAAAATCTCGAAAATCCAAGGGTTACGTTAAGGCCAAGATTATCGCCTAGAAATAAACCTATTATAAAATGAACATTTTTTATGCCCTCTTTAATTTTTATCTCAATTCCATTTGTTTCCATTTTTCGCAACGTATTTACTAATGGTACATAACAAGCATTTCCGTGATGCTTGATATCATCCGATTTTATCGATGAAGCTAAAAAAACTTAGTCTCATTTCGAAATTTTTTTAGGAAGGCATGGAAAAGAGTAATAAAAGTTGCATATAGCATTTCTGTTGGCTTTTGCTCCTAGCGAATTGTTAATTCCAAAATCGTCCGCAAATAAAATGTATGGGATCGTAATTTTATTGGGATATAAGCTTTTTTTGTTTCCAAAGTTCCCCTTGAACAAAGTTAACATATTTCGAATTATTTTCTATTTTCTGAATATGATTCAAAACCTCTTCCAAATAATTATCACGTTCAAATATTTTTCTGCATTGAAACTCATAACGATTCCGTTGGATTTTATGTTATCATTTATATTAAATAATTTGACGTCGCTAATTAGATCTTTGTCATTTAGGGTCTTTACTAATTTAGAATCTGACGATGCATTTTTAAACAAACACTTGACATCATTCGCAACCTCTGATAAAGTATTTTCGGGGCAGTTGTTAGGATTCTGAGATTGTTAAATTAAATTTATCACAGGTTCTAATATAAAGTCTTCCACCAACTTTTTTATATTATTTACATCTGAACGGGTATTATTGCTTAATTAATGCAATTTTATTATAAAATTAGTTGCCGACTCATAAGCATCTGAAAGATTTTTTTGGTAATCAAAAATGTTTGGAGTCGGTATTGTTTGAGTTTCAAAACTTGTATTGCATTCCATTTTTTCACATTCTAAGTTGTGTTGGGGTACGTTAGGGGTTTGTAAACTTAAATTACATTCAGTAGCATCAAGGTTTGTACTATTTCGGGATGACCTACACTCAAAAGAAAACCTCAGTCAAAAAATCTGTAAAATGACTTTCAATTTAGAATTAGAAATTTTTAGCAGATTTTTCTGCTGAACTGAATGTTTTAGCAGAATTCTCTGCCATTCAATTTCTGAAAACAACCGAAATTTTACAGAACCTTTACTGATTCGGTTTGCTAAGTTTTAAAGTTTTTTTTTTTTGCAGATTTTCAGCAGATTATATTGCTAATTTAACAGATATTTTTTGTTATCTTTTTTTAAGTATGTTTTAAATGTCGGCCTCGCAAAAATGAAAATCAAATGTCATTATCTGAAAATGAAAGTAGACAAATATAAATAGCTCCCGCTTAAATGCGTCACTAAATATGTTACACAAAATATAATTTTGTCGGCTTGCCAGTTTGTTGGTGCTTTTAAAGAAGAGAAGTGGTTCAGTTCATGCACGCAAACGTAGCAATACAAAATTCAAAACCACCCTTGGAATGACAAGTTTAAAATTTTTTTTATTATAAGTGTGCATGTTTTATTTTGTCTGTTTCCATTTGCTTCATGTGTGTGTGCTTGCTAAGACATGTCTGTCGATTTTTGTAGTTTTTAAATTTGGTGTGTTATTTTGGTTTCTTATTATAAGTTTGAGTGTTGCGTTATTATTTTTTTGCTTTCTATTCTTTCATGTGTGCCAGTTACGACATTCCGCTTGTGTTTGTTCGTTCACATTAAGAATTTTATAAAGTTTTTAAATATACGAACGTATATATATTTTTCCAATTTAAAAAAAAAAAATATTTTTGAAAAGATATTTTTACAGAAAACATATTACTTAGCTTAAACTAAGTGTAATTTCAAATTTTTCTGCTTAAATCAACAATTTTCTCCGCCAAAATTAGCAGCTTTTTCTGCTGAAATCAGCAGTTTTTTCTGCTAAAATCAGCAAATTTTTCTGCAGAAATCAGCAGATTTTTCTGCAGAAATCAGCAGATTTTTCTGCTGTCTGGACAGATTTATCTGCTGATTTAACCAAGGTTATCACTACAGAAATTTAGCAAACCGCGTCTGCTAAAATCAGCAGGTTTCTCATATGGCTCAAAATGGGTGTATTTTCAGCAGATTTTTCTGCTGATTGGACAGAGTTTTTATTTTGAGTGTAGGGAGTTCTTCGGCATTCACTTCAAAATGTCTGAGGACATGTCTTTTGAAAAAAAAAAACTTTTAATAAAATTGTTGATTACAATCCTTAAATGTACATTTATAAGCAATGTTAGGCGCAAAAGCATAGTGCTTTAGGTGTTTGAACAATTTTGTTGGTGAATCGTATGTGTTTTCACACATAAAGCATTTCATTTCCATTTTTTATACTAGAAATTATTAACAAAATATTAAAATAGTTTATACGTACATATAAATTATAAATAAAACATATAATGATTAATTTTTATTAAAAATAAAAATTGTTTTATTCGAACTTTAAAATATTATATTTTGAGTAGGTTTATTCTAGCTCGAGGTCATTATTTCCTTTACTAATTAAGACTATGATATTCTCATAGAATAATTTTCAAGAAAATTATTTTTCTGTTTTAAATTTATTTATGTTGGTAATTTTTTGCAAGATTACCGAGGGTACACTCAAAGAAAAAGCTTCTTCATATTGATGAATTGTTACATCAATATGAAGAAATGTTACATCTTTTTTCGTCCAATGTAACTTGTCATCAATATGATGATGCAGTGTCATCAATATCATCATTGATGATATGCTTCTTCATATTGATGATGCGTGTCTTCAATATGATGAAGCTTTTTCATCAATATTGATGACATTTTGTCATCAATATGATTACAAGTTTCATCATTATGATAACAATGTGCCATCCAAATTGATGAAACAGTGTCACCATATTGATGAAATCTCTACATCATATTGATGATGAGTTACATTGGACGAAAATTAATGAATTATATCATCATATTGATATAACTTTTCATCAATATGATGACGTTTCTTTATCAATATACTAAGTAAAAATACTCTTTTGTTTTTGTTTTTTGTTTAATTTAAGTTAACTTAAGAAAAGAATATACTTCTATAAAGTTCCAAAAAGGTTGGCATTCTTGTGGGTACTCAAAATTAAATAAATAAAATATTTTAAAGCAAATGTCTATTGCTCTTAAAATATTCGTAAATGGAATTAAAATCCCATCTAAATAAACGAAAAACTGTTTAAAATTTCCTTTAACCATGTCGCCAACCGCTAAAACAAACGGTTGTATATTTTCCTTTTTGGTTTTTAAAATATCTAAAGCTTGAAGTGTCTTGTCGAAGTAGATGAATGCTAATTGCGAATCAATTGTTGTATATCTGCACATTTCTTTTTTTACCATTTACGTCTTTTTTTGCAAATTTTGTTGCACTCAAAAAAATAAAACTGTAAAGTTAACAAACTTTTTGTTGTTAACTCGAGTTTACTGGCTTTTTAACAAATTTTTAGTTAAAATCAGCGTTTTAACTGCTTTTTTTAGTTAAGTTCAATTTACGAAAATACTAGTTTTGTACAAATTTTGAATTAATTTTTTTTTGTTGACTTTAAAACTGAGTTTACGAATTTTTACTAATTAATTTGCTGATTTTTTGTAACATTTTTGTCAAGTGAAAAATTTTAAACATTTCTTTTGTAGCCTCCTATGCAAATCTCATAAGTCCTACTTAAGCTGAACTTAATGCTGTGAAAAAAAAAAAAAATAAGTGAAGTGTTAGTGTTTAAAACCAATATTTAACAAACTTAAAATTTTTTACAAAAAGTTTAGCTGAATTCAACTAATAAAAAATGTTACGAAATTTTCAGCTGAATTTTTAGTTAAAATTATGTTTTTTTTGCTACATCCATTCTACGGAAAGTTAACTAAATATTTTTTGTTAAATTAACTAGAAATTTAGTAGGTTCAAAATCAGGTGTTTTTTTAGTTAAATTTAACTAAATTTTTTGCTAACTTAACAGTTTTTTTTTTAGTGTGTTGTTGGGTATAAATATGAGTGCAGACTCCACAAAACTTTTAACGAAAATGCATCAAAATCAAAATTGACGATGGAAAAAGTAAAGAGATTTTAAAATATTTATGGCAGTGTTTTAAGAGCTTTGATTACATAATTGAATAGCCTACAAAAAACCCAGTTGGAAAATGTGTCACTGAGGAAATTTCCACAGTGATTCCTTGAGGAAATGTCTTCAGGTAATGACAAATCATAGGTTTTCCTTGATGACATGTCCTAACATTGTCAGCACTGAATGTTTGCTTTAAGAGTGTGGACAATTCCTCTAACAATAAGACGTCTAAAAGGAAATGTCTTCAGAATAGCAGTATATTAAATTATAATTTTAAATCTGGGCAACTCTTCAATTTCCAAGAAAAAGATGGCAATATTATCGATTTATTTAAAATAAAATCAAAATCTAACAAGTAGAATAAAAGTAATAAATAGACAAACAATTTTAAAAATAAAGTTTGGAACAAGTGGTTAGGTGTGGGACTAATAAACTGGAGGTTCCAAGTTCAAATCCAGTTGGGACTAAAAAAAGCGAAAAGTTTTTTCTAAATATGAGAAAGATAATATATAAAGGAAAATGGATAAAAGTAAAAACTAAAGAAAATACGAAAATGTTTTGTATTTTCGCATGACCTATGTCAGACATTTCCCCAAAGAAGTCTTAGGTGACATGTCCCCAGAAGGTCAGCCCTGACCACTGCTGACTTTGAGTGAGGACATTGTGAAAATTTGTATGAAACTGTCCTCAACCCAGTACATAGATATGTCTTGTGGATGTCAGGTGTGACTCTGACATGTCATCGCTCCGTCACTGAGGATGGCTCGAGGACGTTGCCAACTGGGAAACCTATGTGCATTAGTCACAAAAAATATAAAAACACCGCTTGCACATAGGCCTTTTAGCATAAAAGTTTACTATATATATTTACCTGTATCTGCATTAGGGTTATAACTTTTTGAATTTTTTGCAAATATCAAAAAGACCATCCCATAGTCGTATAGGCAATGAAAAAATATTAAGAAATGATGTCTTACTTTTTCGCGATCGTTAAAAAGTTCACGCACCAAAGCGATGAAGTTTTGAATATTAGTTTTTTTTAAGTATAAACAAATTAAATTTAATTGCAAAATATTTAGGATTTTCTTGTAATTTCATTAATAAAAAAACAAAATCTCATCAATTGAATGGAGGGCGCGAAAAAATCGCGATATTATGACGCTATTTCGCGTATTTTTTAAATTAGCTAAATTTTAGTGCCAAGTGATAGGTGCTATGAGGCTGAAACTAAAGATTATAATCGCGGAATTTTGGTGCTTTTTCGCGGATGTTATAAATAAGTTAAATGTTGGTTCCTTCTGATATGTAGTCATGAGTTTGCTACACGCAGAAAAAAAACATGGTTGCGGTGATCATAATTTAAGAGCGTCATATTATGATTGGGAATATGATTGTAACAATAATGTTAATATGTTTGAAGGCAACAAGGAATGCTAATCATGATAAGATTGCGGCAATAATGGCCTAAATGTAATATAAATATCATAATATGATTCCAGTTTAATATTTCTTTTTTTGTTTAAATTGAGAAAATTAATTATGCTTTAATACCACACTTTTTTTTGATAAAGTTCACACCAATAATTTATCTTTTGTTTTTGAATGTTGTTTTTATAAATATGAAACCATTTTTATTAATTTTGGTTCAATTAAGTGGCAACCAACTTATTGTAAGTGCCGTCTTTGCGACTAACTGCTTGCTGGCAAAACACTAAACTGATGAATAAATCTGACAATGTTTGCAAAAATCTTTTTTCATTAAGTTGTGATTATCTAATGATTGTTATAATCATATTATGTTAAAATTTTTGGTGTGTCGAGAATATAATTAACTATAACATTGTTACAACAACCATATTGTACTTTTGGATGTAGCAATTATTTTATCATGATTGAAGCGACTATTAAATGTCTAAAGCAACCATATAAATGTTTAAATTCAATTTTAAAAGCAATAACTTTATTGCTGCAATCATAACTGGGTTTAGAGATCATAGTATAGTTGCCGTGATCATGTCGCAACCATATTTTTTATCTGCGTGTATAATTTTCAAATAATTAAGATATGACGTCATAATATAACATTTTTATAACAAAAAAATAAAAAAAATCTTTCTTGGGGAGTTTTAGAAATTGCATTCGGTGCGTGAAATTTTTTCACCGAAATGACAGAAACAATAGATTTTTGTTATCTGTACAACATTGCCCATAGCGTGGTGGGATGGACTTTTTTTGCCCAAAAAAAGTTATAACCCTAATCTTTCAATGGTAATTGCTTCCAGCATTTTAATTGTTGAGCGATCTTTGATAACTTGCTCATTTCGTAAATATTTAAAAAGATTTATCATCTTTTCATCCCAACTGTCAATGGAATTATAATTATTGTAAAGATATTGAAAGTATTTATCAACCTAAAATAAAAAACGCCTATTTAATACAAGTTATCTCAAGTAATTTCAAATATAATATTTACCAATTTATAGCCTTTTGGTTGTTAATACTGCGGCCAAAATTTTAAAATTTCTGCAAGATTTTGGCACTCGTTTAAATTTTGGTTTAATCTAAATTTTCCGCAAGCAGCCCAAGTATTTTGAAGTTCTTCAGCATTTAATGTATCAAACTTAAGACTTTGTACCATAAAGCTCTGAACAGAACAAGCCCGGCACGACTTTCTCCATACGATTTGACAGTTAAAAACCGGCACGACAAAAAATTAAAACTTATTTTATTTTATCTCCGGGTTCTCGCAATCTCCCTCCCTCTCACACTCCAGGGTTGCCGCTTTTCCATATAACGATGGGACAAAATAGACACTACCATGAAACACCTTTATTGAGAAAAATATAATTTTTTGGAAAAATCGGATATACTGCCATATATCCTTTTTCGGAAAAGTAGAATGTTCCAATTTTAAGTGGAGTTTTGGAATTGCAAGACAAATTTTTGAAATCTTCAAATTGCAATTTATCTTTATAGAATTACAGTTGGAATTTTGAATTATAAATGGAATTATAAAAGTAGAATATTTAAATTTCAAGTGGAATTTACGAATTGCAATACAAATTTTTGAAATCTTCAAATTACAATTTATCTTTATAGAATTACAGTTAGAATTTCGAATTACAAATGGAATCTTAAAAGTAGGATATTCAAATATAATTCAAAGGGGTTCCATTGCAAAGAAATCTGAAAAAGCAAAAAATAAATTTTCCCGTAGTAAAACATTTTTCAATGTTCTTCAAAATCTTCATCCAAGGGAATAAACTTTTTTACACCTCCGCACTCCGCTCATAGGAAGTCTTTAATATGAGTCTTTGGTACAATTTACAAATTACAAGATAAATTTGTGAAATCTTAAAATACAAATTGATATTTTTTCGAATTGCACATGATCTTGATAGAATTTCAAATTACCGATGATATCTCAAAATAAAAAGTAGAATATTAAAAATTTATTGGAACTTTTAAATTTCAATTGTTTTCGAATTACAATTTCAAACCATTGTAAATGTACTACGATTTCAATCTACAAATCGAATCTTAAAATTAAAAGTAGAATATGGAGGGCCTATATTCAAAACCCTCTATCTTAAAAAACACAACTTTTTAGGAGAGCCAAAAAACTGTTTATTTCGCGTATTGTTAGAGTAATTAAAATGGGGGGGGGGTGAAATAAAGCCATATGGCCTTATTACTCAATTCAATGGGAAATAAGGCCATATGGCTTTATTACCAACACGATTGAGCAATAAAGTCATATTGATTTTGCAACCAAAGTGGAAATAAAGCCATATCAGTTGAAAATGTGGAAATATATTTCCCCGTAAATCCTGCTACTCAAAAAAAAATTTATTTAGCGAAGCCGCTAAATTAATTTATGGAGTTAGTAATCTCTTAGCCCGGCCGAAGATCGGCTACGCAGAAAATTTTTTTTTTTTGACTATCTTTAAATTAAAAAACCACATATACCAGGAACCTCGGAACTTAGAGGGGTCTAGAGGCACCAATTTTTTATTGGCAGGGTTTTTAATTTAAAGATTGTTTAACAAAAAAAGTTTTTCTGGGATTACAAAATCCATGCATTAAACCCACCCTCTCCGCAAAGTAAAGTTTTCTAGGGTAGCAGGCCTTTGCGCTATCAAATTTGTTATGCCTCAAAAAGGCCTGATAACCAAAATAGCTTTGGTTTGCAGAGAGGGTGGATTTAATGCATGGAGTATGTAATCCCTATGCCCGGCCGAAGGCCGAATACGCAGAAAACCTTTATTACAAAAATAGAAGTCGCAAATCATAGAAGTCGAAATTTCGCCAAAAAAAAATATTTTGGATTTTTTGACAATTTTGTTTTGCGAGAAATAACATTTTTAGACCTATCATTTTGGCACAGACTAATACAGACTCGACAAATATGACAGGTGTCAAAAAAGTAATTTTTAACCATATGGTTAATGTTTTCAAATTATTCTACGAATTAGGTTAGAAAGAGAAAACTGATATAACGCGCCATAAGAAAAATGGATGCCAGATCGGTTTTTGTTGTCTCACTCACTCCTAAGTAGTGTTTGGGAATTCCCGGACTTTTCAATTTCCCGGGAAACGGGAAAAAATAATTTATTTCCCGGGAATCCCGGGAAATATTCATTATTAATATAAATCATAAAAAACATTAATATTTGACCAACTTTTTATTAAAAACAGTTTTATTAGAGATAAGCAATTAATTAAACCTTAAAAAATTAAAAAATAAAAGTTAAAAATCCTAAAATACAATAAAACAAAGCAAAAAAATACTGCAACTTTTTTCCCCACAAAAAATCGCAAAAAATAGCTAAAAATCGCAAAAAATTTAAAACTGCGTTATTCGAGCAATGACTAATATAGTTGGCAGCACTTTTGATATTTGTTCTGGAAATGTCAATTCAAGGTTCAAAATTTCTATATTTTTTTTGACCGTCTTAGCAAAATTACCGTTAGCCGACGTATATTTTTTTACTTTTTAAGTTTTTTCATGATATTGTCATACTTTTTACACTTGGTAAGTTTTCCTATATATATTTGCACTGTTCTTCCAAATAGAAAAAACACAAAAAATAGCAAATTTAATTTTACCTGTATCTAAAAAAAATATTAAAAATTAAATTAAAATAAACGTTTTTATGTAAAATGGTTTATTTTATAAAATTCCCGGATTTCCCGGGAAAAATTATAAAAATTCCCGGGAATTCCCGTCAGTCTTTTCCCGGGAAATCCGAACCGGGAATTCCCGGACCCCAAACACTACTCCTAAGTCGTAGAAAGTGTTGCCATGTTAGCGTAAAACGGTCTAAAAACCGCTGTGTTTTCTCCTAAAATCGCTTAGTTTTTCCCCATTTTTTCTTGTAAAACTCTACTGTCGAGTCTGTATTTAGTCTGTGATTTTGGGCTGTATGTAGGGTGACCATTTTTTTCTGAACTCAAATCAGTACGCCCAAGTTTTTACGTTTATATTTTCGTGAAATACCTCTCTAAAAGCTCTGTTCTAAACACTGATAATTTTTTCAACACTCAAAAAAATTCGGTTAAACTAGCAAATTTGGGGTAATTTGTGGGGGCTGTGGCTTAGTGGTTAGCGCGTTAGACTACTAGCCAGCAAGCCTGGGTTCGATTCCCGGCTCAGGCAGAACAACATTTTTTCAGATATTTATTAGTTTCTATTTATAATTAATATCTATCGCAGCACCCTCCTTCGTTGATAAACAGCACTAAAACGTCAACGAAGTAAAATACTAAAATAATGGCTATTAAACACAGCTTCAAAAATAATTCGCCAGATCAATAACAGATGGCGATGCAACAACTGTACTCAAAATTATCAACACGCGCAATTACAGTGTTGCCATACTGAAGCCCTTCTATCTTTCATCTCTCTTCTATCCCCTTTCCGATAGAAACATCACGGTTACATTAGTAATTGATAGGCAGCATTGCCTGAGTGTAGGGTTGCCATCCGTCCTCTTTTCCCCGGACACCGTCCTCTTTTTTAGGGCGTCCGGGGCAGTCCTACTTCTTTTTTAGAAAGTGTCCGGGGTTGTCCTACTTTTTGCACTTTACCCGATAACATTTTCTTTTATTACTTTAAAACTTTTGAATTATTTTCATCGCCATATTTTCGCTTATCAGCAGTAATGTCAACTTTTTCAGAACAAAACGCACAAAAATATAAAAAAAAACGCTTCAAATTAATTATATTTCGAGTAAAAATTCACTATAGGTAGTGCGAAAATAACTACGTTAGCATCAATTCTTATCAGCTGTTGTGTGTATTAAAGTTTGCTCTCCGAAAAAAGATTTGTATATCAAAAATTTCCATTACAAATTTAAAAAAAAAATAATAATTTTAAGAAAATTCCTTTGAATTTCCAAAAATTCCATTTGTATTTCAGAAATTTCCAATTGTATTTCAAAAGTTTCCAGTTGTATTTTAAAAATTTCTAAATGCTTTTCAGAAAAATCAGTTTCAGAATTTTCCAATTAAATTTAAAAAATGTCCATTTATATTTCAAAAATGTCTAAATGCTTTTCAGAAAATTCCAATTAAATATATTTCAAAAATTTTCTATTCAAAATTTTTCAAATGCTTTGCAGAAAATTTTGATATACAAATAAAATTTTTTTAAAAGCATTTAGATAATTATATTTTGAGTAGGTTTTTTTCTAGCTCGAGGTCATTAAAACTATGATAATCTCATATAATAATTTTCAAGAAAAAAATTTTCCGTTTTAAATTTATTTATGTTGGTAATTTTTTGCAAGACTTAATCGACACGTGTTTCGGGATTTGTCTAATCCCATTGTCAAGATTATTTAGCAAAAAATAAAAACCCTGTACTACAAGTAGCAAAGGGTCTTTAATGACAATCGTTAATGATCGAACTAAAATAAAAATACATATTCGACTCTATTTCCATTGGGAATTAGAAGACGAAAATTGTACCATCATAGTGAAGTCACGATCATCATCCCGAAACACGTGTCGACAAAATCTTGCAAAAAATTACCAACATACTAAATTTAAAACAGAAAAATAATTTTCTTGAAAATTATTATATGAGAATATCATAGTTTTAATTAGTAAAGGAAATAATGACCTCGAGCTAGAAAAAAACCTACTCAAAATATAATATTTTAAAAGTCGAGTACAACAATTTTTATTTTTTAATAAAAATTAATCAGAATTTGAACATTTAGATAATTTTTCAATAAAAATGGACATTTCTGAAATACAATTGAATTATCTAAAATTCCAATTGAATTTATTTAAATTCAAAAGTAATTTTCTTAAAATCATTGAGAAAATTTTGAAATCGAAATGTTTAAAATACAAATGGAATTTTCTGAAAACCATTTAGAAAATTTTGAATTACAAATAGAAAATTCTGATATACAATTAAAATTTTTGAATTATAATTGGACATTTTTTTAAATTAACCAAACATTTTTGAAATTTTAAAATTGAAAATTTTTTAAATATAATTGGTACTTTCTGAAATAAAAATGGAAGATTTTCTTTTATGTATTTTTGTGATTTTAGTGGAAATGAAAATTGTTTCCTTAATAAAAATGCTTTTTTTTCGCATATTGTGTCGCGCAGTTTACTTTTTTTTAAATTAATTTATTAAAAAAAAATTGTCCTCTTTTTTGGGTCAAATGTCCTCTTTTTTTGAGGTTGGCGTCCTCTTTTTCTCAAAATGGAAATGGCAACCCTACCTGAGTGTTGTATCTTTAAAAAAAAAAAAACAATAGTATTTCAGTAAAAACAACTGTTTGAAAAGAGCTGTTTAAAAACAAAGGTTTAAAAACAACTGTCTTAAACTGTTGTAGTTATTTTGCAAAAAAATTTAACTGACTTCAAACAACTTAATTATAATGTTGATCATTTCAGTGCAGAAATTATAACAAACAAAAACCTACAGGTTTTGAGTTTAAGAAAATCCCTCAAATTCTGAGGACTTTTTTCCATAAGTTTTGATAACTCTGACTTTTATAAAACTTCCCAGATAAAAAGCACATGTTTTTTAAATAGCGGCTGATGTTGTGAGTGATTTGTCCAATAAATTCTGAAGACATTACCTCATCGAACATCTCAGAGTCATTTGAATTGTTGCAGTTACATTATCTTGCTAAATATATAAAAAATCCATCATCCCGTGAACATTTTGTTTAGAAAATCTCAAAGATTATGGGCGTCTTTTCATATAAACCTTTTCATATTTAAAGGATCAAAATAACCTCATGCTCAGATACATTTTTGCGTTAATGAACATTTTGATTCACGATCTCTGAACTTTTTTAAATTTATTTAACTCAAAGTATCTCTTTGTCTTACTTAAGTTCAGTGTTGCCATTTAGACGCTTTTCGGGTATTTTATGGTGCTTTTTTTGTCTTTTTACCCGATTTTTTTCTCAAATACCCTTTTTAAAAAAAACGGGTATTCATGGCGCTTTTTTATTTTTTCGTGACGCTTTTGGTGCTTTTTATAAAAGCTTTGTGATATTGTTATTATTTCTTTTTGTTGATTATTGTATATCAAGGTCTTTCAGAAAATATTTACTGATGTTTTTGTAACAAAACTATAGTTTTTGTACGTTTTTCTGATCAGTTGTTTTTTGAAACAATTCTAAAATTTGCTGGCAAAATTATAAACTGCCTTCAAGTGTTTACAGTCAAATTTTTTTAAATCAAAGCTCAAAAAAGAGCTATTTTATAAAAAAAAAGTATTTTGTGGCGTGATGAGTGTGCCAATGGAACAGATTTATTTGAAAATTTTTTATTTTTCTTAAAGAAAAATATTTTTATTTAAAATTTTGTGTTAATTGTTATCTTAATATTATTTTAGTAATTTGGATTGCAATTTTCATTTTAGTTTTGCCTCAAAAAATTTAGTAAATTCACGAAAAAAAAATCATATATATATTTTTTAATTTTATGTTTGTGTGCCAGTTTTACCCCTTTATACCCTTTTTTAAATGTTCTTTTCGTAGTGAAAAAGTACATTTTCAAAATAAATTTTTAAATTTTGACTTTTTTCTCTTGGCGATTTTTTACCCTTGTTTTTGTAAATTTTTACCCTTTTTTACCCTTTTTTCCAAAATTTTGGCGCTTTTCTTCATTTTGGAAACGGCAACACTGCTTAAGTTATAAAAAACTACTCCGATGACTTATTTTATGGAAATTCAAGTTTTTGTATAAAATTATTTTTTATGTTGAAATAATCAAAAATCAGTACAATCAGTACATATTTCAAAAAATCAGTACGTCTTTTGATCAGTACACGTGATCAAAAATCAGTACATGTACTGATCAAATCAGTACGTATGGTCAGCCTAGCTACATGTCGCAGCTTGGGCAATATGACATTTGCGGTTTTGGCGATAAGACCTTGGGCGCTATGTCCGTGCGCCATTTCAAACTCCATAAATTAATTTAGCGGCTTCGCTAAATAATTTTTTTGGGAAGCAGGATTTACTTGGAAATATATTTCCACACTCTCCTCAAAATAATGAACATTTTTAAAAAATATTTAAATGAGTAACAAAGCCATATATGGCTTTATTTCCAACAGTGGTTGGTAATAACGCCATATGGCCTTATTTTTTACCGAATTCATCTTAAAAGATGACAAACTGTTGAGTATGATATGTAAAAAATTTTTTATATCGCGATTTTTAAGATTAAAATTTTTGTTTCATTGAGAAAAAATTAGCTTTAGTGGACCAAAATCGTGATTCTGTAATTTTGTTCACAAATTCATATTCAGCATGCAAAAATTAGTATGAAAACATGCAATGCAATAAAAAATATTTATAATATTATAAAATTATTTGTGTAAGAGATAGAGAAAACCAAAAATGCAAATAAAATAGAGAAAAAAAAATATTTTTGTTCTGAATTTTACACCATAGATGAGGGCTGTTTTACTGAATATCAAAAAGTCATTTTCGTGAAATTGGAATATAGAGGGTTTTGAATATAGGCCCTCGATATTCGAATTTTAAATTTTTAAATATACATTTTTGGGGAAACATCGAATAACAGATTAAACTTTTACGAATTAAAAATAAATCTTAATATTACAAGTACAATCTTCGAATTTTTAATTGGAATTTAAGAATTTCAAATGGAGTTTTCGTATTACAATATACATTTTTTAGAATCTTCGTATTACAATTTATCTTTTTCGAATTTCCATTGATTTTTATCGAATTACGGTGTTGTCACTTTAACACTTTTTGATTCAAACTTTTTTTGCTAACGTTTTTAAATTATCTCATTCAAATTTGATAAAGGACTGCCGTAAATCAAAACAATAATAAATAAGACATTTATTAAATAAATATTTTCGTTTTTAATCAAAGTTTGATTTTATTCCCCTTTTCATAAAACAATTTTTGAAAATTTTCAATATTAAAAGTAGGGTATATTCAATTTATCAAGCCGTTTGTAACACATGCCGTATGTAACACATCAAAATGTCGCCTAATGAAACAATAGATTTTTATTAAAAAAAAGCAGGGACATAACGGTTACAATTTTTATTTGAAAAAATTACTAACTTTTGAATACTTTAAAACTTTTAAATTTCGACAAAAATCAAGCAGTGTGTTTACGATTTTTATTTTAAAATTTAAAATATTCAATCAACATTTTGATTTTTATTATTTGAAATATAATAATGGTTATTTAATAATCAAAATAAAAATCAAAATAAATAATAAAATAAACAAATTTATTTGACTACAAAATAAATAAAATAAAATTTTAACAAACATGAAAATCTCTAAAACAGCATTTGTTCAACATCAATAGACATTTTGAAGCATCCGGAAATAGTCCTTGAAGAAAGTGACGATGGCCACAAAAGAGATGATTGTATGATAAAAATGTAAACAGCGCTAAAAGTTCAATAAAATTATGGTTTTCACCAAAATTCATGTGATTTTTTTATTAAATTTGTAGACCCCGACCGAAACCAGTTTTCGAGCCCGAACCGAATATTCGGCCGAAAAAGTAATATTCGGCCGAAACCGAAACTTAACCCATTCCTGCCTAATGGGTATTTAAATACCCAAAAAAGTGGTGATACTTAAAAAAATTTAGCGCAGGCCAGATGGAGGCTATCGGGCTAATTCTTTTTTCATAAAAAAGAGAAGAGATTTGGCTAAATGTGAACATTTAACAAGATTTTTTTTGTTTTGTTCAACTTTTGTTTTTCACTGACAAAAATCGAAGACTTTTCTTAATCGAAAATACTCAGGAAAAGTGCACCCAAACCGCGATGCGGGGGGGTAAGGACAATTTTGGTTTTCACGACAATTTATTGGAGTTATTTTGACACCCAATAGAAACCTTTTGGACCCCTTTCTGCTCAAACAAAAAATAAAATTAAAAAATTACACGGCCTAATACCCATGTCATATCTCAGGTCGGACCTGAGGTAATTTTTTTTTATTTTTTCTATCAACTTCTGTGGTCTTTTAGGCACACATATCAAAATTTCATCAAAATCGTACGAGCCGATCTATGGGCAGGCAGTAATGGGTTAAAAAAAATTAACACCTAGCATGAATAAAATTGTTGTATTTTTGAAAAAAAAAATATGTTTTTTAAAAAACTTAAAAAAAAAAATGTATATTTCATTTGCAGATTAAGTAGGAGAAAATAATTTTTGAACTGAAACAGTTTTACATTTATTGCATAAACTTGTAACATTTTCTTCAATTGAACTGAAACAAGTGTAATGAAATACGAAATCAAAAAATTCACCGACTTTTTTACATATTTTTTAAAATACCAAAAAGTTTCGGCTATTATTCAGCCAAAATTTTGCCGAATACCGAATAGAGGCCGAAACCCCATTATTCGGCCGAAACCGAATATTCGGTCGGACTCTATAAATTTGGCTTGAAATTAAGGCATTTCGCGTACTTAATGAAACAAATATTATATTAATACTATACGATTTTGGTCCACAATGCTGTTTTCTTTTATAAATTCTTGTTTGACTTTTTTTTGCAAAATATCGCTAAAAGTTCAATGAAATTGGGTTTTGACCAAAATATTAGGGATGTCGCGAATAGTGTATTCGGCATTTTACCGAATATTTACTATTCGGTATTCGGCTTGTACCGAATATGAATATTGCCGAATAGTTTGATTATTCATACGCCTGTATTTTATCTATGTAAAAATTTGAAAAAAAGTACCAGACTAAAAAACAACAACGCTTTTGCTGACACTATTTTTTCTGTTACCTTAACAATTCGAATTTGAATCAATTGCTCACGTTTTTTTTGGACAAAAAGCAAACTAAAAAGACTACAAAAAAGTCAAACGTTAATAAAACGTGTTTTTTAACCAAATTTTAATTTTGCCGAATATTCGGCAAACTGTTACCGAATATTTATTTAACCGAATATACAAAAAACATGCCGAATACCGAATAGTGAAGAAATATTTTAATTTTAAGAAATATTTTAAAATTCTAGAACATGCGATTTTGGTCGCCATATTTTGATCAGAATTTTTAGACAAAAATCGCATTTATAAATGTTTAAAAATATATATTTTAATGAATTGCAAAATTTCAAAATAAACATGAGATAAAAAATAGAAAAAATATTTTAGAGCCTTTGAAGTTTTTCAGCAAAAAAGTATCGAATCTTCAAAAAATTTTATATTTGTATTGAAAAATATTGTAGAAATGCTGTTGCATAAGTGGTTTCAAGTTTTTTTATTGCATTTTATTTTTCCGGTATAAAAAACTAAATCATAAATAAAAATTTAACAAATTCTGTAAACTCATTATTTCCAACAAAACTACTCAACGAGTAATTAAATATGTCTAGGGTGTTCAATTAATCGGGTTTTTTTATTGTTCGATTAAGCGATTAATCGAAATTTGTCATTTTTGGCTTATTCGATTAAACGAATAAAATTTTAAAATTGATCGATTAATCGAATAATTCAAAACTCAGAAATTTTCTAAATTACAAATCATTAAATTTACAAATTATTAAATTAAAATTATATTTGTTGCCAAATTTATGTGGATTACAAAAAATTATATCAAAAACATTTTATATTTATTATCTGCCTACATTTGTTAAAATCTTAAACTAAAAAAAAAAAATATTTAAGCAATTCATAATTTTTTATTTTTATAATTTAGCGGGTTTTTGCTCAAAAAATTAATTTAGAGCAGTATATATTTTTATTATTCGATTAATCGGCATAAATTCTTCGATTAATCCTTTAATCAAAATTAGCAATTTTAAATTAATCGAACATTTATTCGTCTGAAATTGTTCGATTAATCGAACAAGATTTAATCGACTGAACACCCTACTGTTTACCCAAATTTTAGAGTCCGACCGAATATTTGGTTTCGGTCTAGGCCGAATAATGGGGTTTCGGCCTCTATTCGGTATTCGGCAAAATTTTGGCCGAATATAAGCCGAAACCGGAACTTTTTGGTATTTTAAAAAATATGTAAAAAAAGTCTCTAAATTTTATAATTTCGTGTTCCAATTTACTTGTTTCAGTTCACTATATATTATATATATTTATTAGAGTTAATTTTGAAAATTTGATCTGCGGATATCATCATTTTTTTGAAGGATTTAGGGGAACTAAAACTAATGGCGGTATTTTTTTGGAAAAAAAATCGCTCCTTGGGGTGGTTCAACGCATCTGAAAACGCGAATTTTGAGCTGATTTTTCTGCAGAGCAAAAATGGCTGAATATATTGCAAATCTGCTTTCACCAGTCGATTCTACAGCAAAAAATAATACAATGGTCGTTTTTCAAACTCTTAAAAAAAGTTCCAAAAACCCACCACAGAGGGCGGAAATATAAGGTTTTTCCATTTTCTTTTTAAATTAATTTTTTAAATATGCACAATTAAAGGGCATTTTCAGCTTAACAAAATGGTACCAAATTTTCCGTTCTATCACAACCCGTTAAAAAGTTAAAAGCTCTCAAAAATAGACAAAAACACGTTTTTTGAGAACTATGACTTCAATTTTCTCGAAAACATGACGCGATAGAAAAATTTGAAAATTAGATTCAGAATCAGCATCGAAATGTTAATCGAAAACAAGTTTTATGATCCCAGAATATCATCCGAAAACATCACAAAAAAAATGCTCTCAATAATGAACAAAATGCGTTTTTTGTGAACTTTGATCTCAATTATCTCAAAAACCTGACGTTACTGAACATTTTGAAAACCAGATTTGGAATCAGCATTGAGATGGAAATCGAAAACGAGCGTTCAGACCGCGGACCCATCCAAAAATTTTTCAAATTTCGGCCAGTGTTTTATAATTTTGCCATTAGAAAAAAAACTTTGAAGTCTTATAACTTTTTAATGGGTTGTGATAGAAAGGTGCTTTTTGTACCAATTTTCTTAGCAAAAACTGCCTCTTAATCGTACATGATTAAAAAATAATTTAAATTTTTTTTTTTTAAAAATCGATTTTTCCGCCCCCTGCTGTGGGTTATTGGAACTTTTTTTAAGAGTTCAAAAAACTGCTATTGTATTAATTCTTGCTGTAGAATCGACTGGTGAAATCAGATTTGCAATATATTCAGCCGTTTTTTCTCTGCAGAAAAATCAGCTCAAAATCCGCGTTTTCAGATTCTTTGAACCACCCCAAGGAGTGAAAATTTTCCAAAAAAATACCGGCATTCTTTTTAGCTCCCCTAAATCCTTTAAAAAAATTATGATATCCGATAAACAGATGAAGTGACATAGTCACCAAACGAACTCTAATATTTATATTTTCTTTACGATATATTTTCTATTGAAAATCTTCTTTGCGATCTTTGATTTTTAAAAATGTCTAAAACATCTGTTAAAAAAAAATTCAAAAGTTATTTGTCTTTAAATAAAGTTTTTTGCAATAATCTTTTTGAAATTGTGGAGGGTATCACTACATTCGGCAAGGCCGAATTTAACTTTTTTACTTGTTTTATATGGCATCATCATTTTACGAGATGATTTAAGGTTCCATCTTTTCCAAATGGATTAAAATAATCCAAAAGCGCAAAAAACAAGCCTATTATTGTTTTTATACCCTCCACTTAGTGATAGAGGGTATATATAAGTTTGTCATTCCGTTTGTAACTCATCGAAATATCGGCCTAGGACCCCATAAAGTATATATATTATTGATCAGTGATCGATTTTAAGACATTTTAGCGATGTCCGTATGTCAGTCTGTCTGTGGAAATGGTGATCACGACCAAAATATTACACGGAGATGACTGAAACTTAACATATTTATTGGTAGTTCTCCTGAGCAGTTTGGTATTGCATTTGAGCGATATCGGTTCAGCGGTTCAAAAGTTATTAACGAAAATGTAAGGAAACCTCAAAAATTTTGGTACATTCAACATAACCTAAAAATACAAAAGATAAAGGGAACAAAACCGTGCTGATGTATAAAAACGAATACGAAAAGAAGATGGAATTACTACTAGAAGACAAAAACACATATAAAACTATACGAGTAGACCCTACATTGAAACTACAGAAAGAAAACAACAACATTGTTTCAGATTTATTTAAAAACAACCATATAGACTCTTGGCAAAAACGCCAACTTTTTTGTTCCGCCGCTACGGCACCCAGAATTTACGGGTTACCAAAAATTCACAAACCTGATACCCCCCTTCGACCTATTGTGTCATCAGTCCAGGTACCGTGCTACCACATGTCTAAATACATTGGAACAATTGTGAAACATTTAATCTCTGAAACGTATAATATAAAAAACTCAATAGAAGTTAAAAAACAACTTACCAACATAAAACTTGATAGATCGGAAACAATTGTATCATTTGATGTCATCTCATTATTTACTAACATTCCAGTTAGAACGGCAATAAGAACAATAATGGGAAAATGGAACGTAATAAAAAATCACACAAAAATGTCAAGCTCTCAATTTCTTAAAATTCTCCAATTTTGTCTCAATGATAATAATTATTTTATATACAAAGATAAAATATATAACCAAATTTTTGGCATGCCCATGGGCAACCCACTATCCCCTACAATCGCAGACATAATACTTGACAACCTGCTTGACATTGCGATAGAAGAATTGAAAAATAAGAAAATTTTTATCAAATACATAGTTAAATATGTAGATGATATTTTAGCGATCATCAAATCAGACGACCAAGAAGAAATTTTGTCCACATTTAACAAGTATCATCCTAAGATACAATTTACAATTGAAAGGGAAAAAAATCAGGAAATAGCGTACCTGGACACCAAACTAATTCGAAGGAAAAATTCCATAATTTTTGACTGGTTCGCGAAGGGGACCTCATCAGGAAGGATAATGAATTTCCACGCAACCCAACCGAAAAATCAAATAATTAACACTGCTAAAAATTTCATCTCCAGGATTTTACACATAAGCGATGAACTTTTTCACACTAAAAACAAAAATATAATTTTCAATATCCTTAAAAGCAATAGTTTCCCAAATAAACTTATATCAACACTAATAGAAGACACAATTACGCAAATAGAAATGATAATAACCCCACTAATATAGTAAAAGAACAAAAATATTTTTACAGTGTAAAATACATCCCTGGCCTCACTGATAATAAAAACATACGAACGTCAATAGAAACAAATAATATAAGCTTTGCTTATAAACCCAATGAAACACTAAGCACTATATTCTCTGCAATAAAAGCTCCAATAGACAACCCAGCAGAAATTTTGCTGAACTGGCAGCAGCTTTTGGAAAGGAATCCTGAGTCATGTAGCGCTTCCAAACGTGCTGAATTCATGCATGATTCTCTAAGGCGATGTCCCACTTTAGAGCGCTAGTTGGATACACAGAAAAAGCGCTCTTAAGATGCTCTGAAATCACGTCTCTTTAGAGCGCTGAAAAAAGCGCTATAAAAATGAAGTGAATTCATGTACCTTTTTAGATCTAATTTAAGCAGAATAAAGATGAAACTCCCATCATATTTAAAAAAAAATCCAATTATATTTCGAATATTTCAATTTATATTTCAGAAATTTCCATTTATATTTCAGAAATTACCATTTATAACTAAAAAATGTTCAATTACATTTCAAAAATTTTCAACTATATTGGAAATTTTTGAAATATAATTGGAAATTTTTAAATATAATTGGAGATTCTAAAATATGATTGAACATTTTTTGTAATATAATTTGCATTTTCTGAAATTAAAGGTGTACTCAATTTTTTTTTTCATTCAAAATGTGTTAAAGGTGTTATGATTGAAGCACTCTTTTCAGCGTTGATTAATGCGCAAAAATTATGCAGTCAAATCATGTGTCTTTGTCCAAAACTCATGGTTTTTCATTCAAAAAGTATTAAATATATTAAATGGGAAAGCATGTGCGAAATTGTATCGAAATGTAATTTTATATTTTAAGTTTTATATAAAAAATCTTAACAAAAAATTAAAATTTTTTCCCCTTAATTTTACTGCATCCTCAAGAGCGCTCTTTGGATGCGCTTCGGTATGCTATAAAAAGATGCTGTGTCGCCAAAATCTCGATATATTTTTGCTGGGAAACAACAACAAAACAACATTGTGTACGAATTACAATGTAAAGGGAATAACGAACAAAGTTGCGAACTCATATACATTGGAACAACAAAACGATCCCTTGAAACTAGAAGGGAGAACATATGATGGATATACAAAGAAAAAAAGAAACGACAGCATTATCAACACACATTTTAAATACACAACATAAAATTGATTTTACTAGATAAAGTAAGGGGGGATAAGAAGAGATTTACAATTGAAAGTTTAAGGATACAAGAAAACATAAAGAAAACGATGAATGTCAAAGAAGACACTAACAATATTAGCGCAAATTATAGGGTTGCAATTACTAAATCGTTACAGTGATACTTGTTTTGATATGTGTTTAACTTTAAATTTATGTTTTATGTTTATATGTTTAATGTTACATGTAAAAGGAGAAATTTAATTTAATGTGAAAAGCTCATATTGTAAGTTTAACTTTTTAATGTAATTTATTTGTATTTATGTTAATTTATATATTTTTTAAAATTTTAAATAGACGCTCCCTTGAAAAAGTCGACAAAAAATCGACGAAACGTCGGGAAAACTGTAATAAAAAATTGCTTTTTATTCACATTAATTAACCTTAGGCCCTATTAGCTTAAATAAAGAACAAATCAATTAAACAACAAATTGGCCAAATATCAAAATGCTTTAATTCGGCTGCTGGTTGACATATGTGAACATAATTGAACACCGGAGGTACTTAAACAAGTACGAACACATTTTTTGACAAAAAAAAGAAAAAAATCGCGGATTTTTTTTCCAAATTTTTTTTTTTTTAAGTTTTTTGCAATAATCTTTTTGAAATTGTGGAGGGTATTAATACATTCGGCAAGGCCGAATTTAACTTTTTTACTTGTTATAAGTTCAATCTATACCAACCCAGAAAAAAATAACAATAATTGTTCAAGTTTTTTAAACAAAAATGTTTAAGTTTATTTGTAAATAAACAAAATAACAATAAAAAAAATAAAATAATTAAATAATGCTTAAATCACTACACTTAGAAAATTATTGCAGTTTATTTTATATGCAGGAATTATTTTCAAATAATTTGAACCGTTTTTGACGTTAAGAATTTTTTTTTTTAAATAAAAAATTTATACAATTTGAGTAACAGTAAAAACAACTGTAATTTGAAGTAGTTTTTATAGTTTTTTGTAGTTGTTAGGAAATTTGACGTTAAGAATTTTTTTTTAAATAAAAAATTTATAGAATTTGAGTAACAGTAAAAACAACTGTAATTTGAAGTAGTTTTTACAGTTTTTTTGTAGTTGTTAATCAATAGTTAAAAACAACAAAAATTTTTGGTTGATTTTACCGTAAAATGTAGTGCACAACAACAACAAATGTAGTAGTTTTAACTGTCTTTTGTAGTGGAAGCTACCGTCATAATTTTTTGCAAAAATAAATACATAAAATAACAATGAACAAAAGTTAACTTAAATAATGCTTTAATGACTGTTGAATTCACTTTAAATGCAAAAAAACGTAACAACACTTATGTAAAAAAACGCTTATGTAAAAATTTGCATGAAAAAGTTAAATTTAACGGAGAGTTATTTTATAACGGAGCATTGAGTAATACAGCCTTAGACAGTTTCTTTATGGGGGTTTTCTGGGATTTTTTCATTGTTGTTGACGTTGTTGTTGTTGTGACGTCTGCTTGGGCTTCGAACCAACGACGGTAGTCGGCGTTGCCTTTATAAGGATACCAAAAAGTTGGATTTGAAATCCAAATTAGCAAATCCAAATCCACGTGGTGGCGCAAATCCAACGTTTACAACACAAAATGTTGGCCTCTACATTTTGAGCATTTAGTACATTTATTTTATATTTAGTACATTTTTTGTTTTTAATACAAAAAATGGCATTATTAGGGGACACAAAATAAAAATAAAACAATAAAATCGATATTTTCTTGTTTATTGTTAATTATTTTAATTTTATTTTTTTTAATTAGCTGCTTTTATGAGAAAAATGTGAAAACTGAACGAAAATATAATTAACAAAAATTTAGTTAAAAATTATTATTTTTATTTTTTGATTTGTTCCCAATTTTCTTGAATTTTTTCCGACCTTTTTTTAGTTGTAGCGTTGTTTTGTACCTTTCTGCCCAACATTTTGTGTTGTAAACGTTGGATTTGCGCCACCACGTGGATTTGGATTTGCTAATTTGGATTTCAAATCCAACTTTTTGGTATCCTTATAAAGGCAACGCCGACTACCGTCGTTGGTTATGTCTGTAAGGTTGATAGACAGGCGGTTGATATGGCTGAATCGGTTGGCAGACGTGGCTGATGCCACACTTGGTGCAATAATGAACAGACTGTGGAAGAGAAAAAACAAATATTAAAAATATTAAAAGAACGTTTAAGGGCGGATTACTCAATGAAAAGTTAGCTGCTAACTGTCGATTTAACGGAGCCTTATGTCAAAATTTGTATGAAAAAGTTAAATTTAACGGGGAGTTATTTTATAACGGAGCATTGAGTAATCCAGCCTAAGAAGTTTTTTGTTAATAAAAGAAATGTTGAGTTGCAGTAAAAACAACTGTAGTTTTTATCGTTTTTTGAAATTGTTAATTATGGCTTACCATAGTAAATTGAAATGATTCGATGATTTATGATATGCAAAGAATAATGATTTATGTGTTTTTATGTTTTTGTGTTTTTATGTGATTATTTAAAATGATGATTTTAAATGTTATGTGATGATTTTAAATGTAATGACTGAAATGAAAATAAAAAAATATATATGTTAAAAATTGTTTAAGAAAGTAGGCATTCAAAAATGCAATGAGCATAAAGGAATTCATGATGTCTGACTATTTACTTTTTTAAACAGCAAAAATTTTTTGCAGTTCAACATTGTAAAATGCCAGAGATCGTAAAAACCCTTAATGTCATAACACTGGAACACCTATTTTAGCGCAAGTTTCCACGCAACCCAGGTGGTACTACGCTCTGCGCGTTGCCAATTATTTTAAATGGTTGGCTCCTCAAATCAAAAGTAGAAAAACATAAACATATTGGTAGACTTAGGACGAGTTTTTGAGTTGTAAAATTTATTGGTTTTAGGTTTAAACTAAATTAAACCAACAAATTCTGCTTTTCAGACGAGTTTTATTTTAAGTTTAACTCACCAATGATGGGGAGTTAAACTAAGGTACAAAAACGTTATTTGTACCGCGTTAATCGACATTTGGTAAACTTGAACTGGAAAACAGAATGCTTGGTTAAACTTGGTTTTAATTTAATAAAACTCCCGTTTAAACTAAGTTAAAGTATATGTAAAAAACTCAGCCTTAATAATCAAATCCAATATTTTTATGTAAAACTCTTTTATGATATTAGGCCTACAACACCATTTACCCTGCGGGATTTCAAAAATATTGCCAATTATTTAACCCATATGTGCTCTACTCAAAAACATAAAATATATCTTTACATTAAATTTTGTGTGCTAAATTCAAAATGATGCATGTTCATGTATATGATTTAATAATTATGTTTAGTTAAGTTTAGAGCAGCCGCTTTAGTATTTTTTTGACTTCGCTTGCAAAATATAGTGCATTGTAATATTTATATATGGGGCATTCCATGCCAAATCACTCACTTTTAGGCCCGACCCCCTTCGATTAATTTTATTTTTGGATATGTTTTAGTACGTATTAAATGCAACTTGCAGCCAAATTTTCAGCTTTTTATACCAAGGTGGTGTTGAGTAATCAATTTTTCAAAATGGCGATTTTTTCCAAAAAATGAAAAAATTTAAATTTTCAATCAATTTTGACCAGTAAAAAATATAGATATTTTAAAAAAAGTTGGACAACGTTTTGTTGGTATTTAAATTTAGTTTTAGAAAAAAAATGTGAAAAAATTATTCAAAGTAATTATCACTTATTTTTTGACGTTTAAAAATTAAAATCGACTTTTTGAAAAAGTCCGAAACCTTAGATTTTTTTGTAAAAAACTATAAGAATTCTACTCTAAATTATGCAACTTTTAAGCCATAACTCGAGATGTGATCACAATTCTTTGTATTTTTTTTTAATTTTTAAAATTGCACCTTTTATGTTTTGGCTCTGATTTATTTTATATGGAGCTCCAAAAAAAAAAAAAATGGTAGATACTGACCCTAACTTACCCTAAATAGATTCATTTGGAGGTAAATATACGTCTCACAAAAATTTGGGACGATCGGACATGTGTAAGGCGCTTAGCATGGTCCTTGAAGTTTAAAAAACGGATTACAAGGAAAAATATGAATTTTTTTCTGTTTTCGCAATTTCTTTGGTATTTTAAGTTAAGTTTTAATTCAAGTGATTACAGAATTATGATGTGGAGTAAAATGCCTTTCTAATAAGGTACTAAAAACTAAAATCGGTTGAAAATCAGCCAAGTTATTACAACTTCCCCAGGCATCTAGCGTGTGCCATACAACTTGATTAAAAAATACGAGGCCCTTTTTTTAAATTTATTGAAATTTTCTACTGTAATAACATTTTTTCATTATTCATGTTTCAGTGTAATATTTTTTTGACTTTTCCAAATTTTAAAACAAAAAAAAATATTTTTTTTTTTTAAAATAGAGATTTCAAAAGGGTGTGGAAAATGCAGGCATTTTTAGCACTAATTTAAAAAATGTTAGCAAAACACAATATGAAAAATACTTGTCATCTAATAACATTTGAACTTGAAGAATAAAATAATGTTATTACAGTAGAAAATTTCAATGAATTTCAAAAATCGGATTGTATTGATTAATCAAGTTGTCTGCCACACGTTAGATGACTGGGGAAGTTGTAATAACTTGGCTGATTTTAAACCGATTTCGGTTTTTATGACCTTAATAGAGAGACATTTTACTCTACATTTCAATTCTGTAACCATTTGAATTCAAAATTAACTTAAAATACCAAAAAAATTAAGAAAACAGAAAAAAATGCATATTTTCCCTTGTAATCCGATTTTCAAACTTCAAAGCCGATGCGGCACGCCTTACCCATGTCCGATCATCCTAAAATTTTCTGAGACGTATTTTTACACCCAAGTTAATATATCTAGGGGAAGTTACGGTCAATATTTACCAAATTATTTTTTTTGGAGCACCATATAAAATAAACCAGAGTCAAAAAAAAAAAAGTGCAATTTTCAAAATTTGAATAAAAATAGAACGAATTACGATCACATCTCGAATTAGGACTTAAAAGTTGCGTAATTTAGAGTAGAATTTTTTGACATTTTTAAAAAAAAATCGAAGGTTTCGGACTTTTTCAAAAAGTCGATTTTAATTTTTATACGATAAAAAACAAGTGATAATTACTTCGAATAATTTTTCATATTTTTTTTCTAAAACTACATTTAACTACCAACAAAATGTTGTCCATCTTTTTTTAATATATCTATATTTTTTACTGGTCAAAATTGATTGAAAATTTAAATTTTTTCATTTTTTGGAAAAAATCGCCATTTTGAAAAATTGATTACTCAACACCACCTTGGTATAAAAGGCTGAAAATTTGGCTGGAAGTTGAATTTAATACGTACTAAAACATATCCAAAAATAAAATTAATCGAAGGGGGTCGGGCCTAAAAGTGAGTGATTTGGCATGGAATGCCCCATATATATACATATATTGTAATTGTTTTTGAGCTAGCTATGGTTATTAAATAAAAGGCTACCCTGAGGGCTTGTAGATAACGCTGCGACAGATTAATTTTGCCTTAAATATGCTTCCATTGCATAATTGTAATAAAACTGAAAAAGAAAACCCGTGTAAAAATGTATTACACTATTGCACTATTTTCTCAAAAACAAAAAAAAACTTACTTTTGATGATAATATTTTTGATCACATTTTTTTTGGTAAACCGTTCGTTTAAGTTGACAGTTAGGTGTAGTTGGTAAAGTTTTTAATGCACGCTGTTGTGTGTTTAAACGCTTGAGCTGATTTTGTTGAGCTTTTAGTTTTTGGGCAGCACGACGTTCAAGAGCAGCCTGTTTGTCTTCTTTTATCTTATCTTCAAGATACCACCTAGCTTTCTTTTTAAGAAGCACCATTGTGATATGTCCTAAAATAAGTATTCGGTGTTCATAGCAAGGATCTTTTTTATCGAAAACATGTGGATGGTTGGCAGAATTTTGCTCATGGCTAAGATCCATTATTTTTGCTTTAATATTTAGCTCGTGCTTTCTTGTTTTAAAGAACTCCCCAATGGTGTTAATATGGGCTGAAGCGGCAGCATAAAATTCATCACTTGGATTGACTAAAACTAAATTGTCCGTATAGTTTTTTAAACGAATAAAATCTTCGCTTCACTTGCTTAATTCATTTAGTTTTTTAAGATTTGTTTCACAATTTTGACATTTAATAAATATTTTAAATTGCGATTTAATTGCATAACCTACTACATAACGGTTGGCTTTAGCTGCAGCTGTTGCACCTTGTTCTTCTTCTTTTTCTTCTTCAACCATTGTATTATATATGCAGTCCATTTCTTGTGGACTTAGTTCTTCATCAGTAGATGAAGGTAAATAATCCGTTAAGGCAATATAATCATCCTCTTCTGTATTTAGGTCTATACTAGTAGGTTCTGGTAACAATTCTATTAAGTCAACATCACTTTTACCAGTTTCTGGTAATTGCTGGAATAAATTCAAACATTCGTCAGCAGTAGGTTCTTCATTTTCAAATAAATTTTGAATGATGTCGATATTATCATCATTCATTTTACTAATTTCGGCTAATTTCGAGTTTTTTTTGGAATGCCTTGAACCAATTTAAATTTATAACAAAGTCGCCGCTGTCATTTTCACAATTTTTTTTGTGTACGTGACAATTTTAAAACTTTCATCGAAAGTATGGCACCAAACTTATAGCCAATTTCTATAAACGAGTATTATTTCCAAATCCTCCTCGTAGGGTGGCAAAAAAATTTTCCAGATCATCTTGTGATATATTACCAACCAAGATGGCATTAATGTTAGGGTAATTTTCAAATACATATTCCGAAAATTCCACAATAGTTTCGATAAATCTTATCATATTTTTAATCGAAATGGTTTGAGATTTTACTGGGGTAATTCGTTGTAAGTAATCTCGAAAATGTAAAAGCTTCTTCGCGATGTAAATGTTTTTGCATTTAAGCAATCAAACCCGGTATTGAGTTCATCGAGCAATAAGGCTGTAGCTTCAACATTAGCTTTATTAGTGGCATTTTTAAATTTATCCTTACACGTTCTTAAGCTTTTTGCAACGGTTCCACTAAATATCTGTGTTGCAAGAAAAACTCTCATTTTTAACATTCCGAATGGATCGAGGTGTATATCTTTAATTTTGGGACACAATCTACTACCATCTTTGTTATGGTCGATTTCCTTAAACTCCCTTAATACATTCCAACTTGCGCAACCACCATCTTTTATTATTAAATCGGTTGTCACTAGAGCATTTCTTCTGCCCTTTATTAGATGAGGGGGATCATGAGCTAGAAATACCTTAAATCCATTATCATCAATAAAATGGTTATCGGTTTGTATTTCTCTTAAAAGTTTGAAGGCTTTCAAATTGTTTGGGCCTTGATCGCCGACTACGAATACCACATTAAGACCAATCTCACGAAGTTTTTTTATAATATGTCTTACTTCGAGTGCTAGTTGATCTCCAGATATTTGGCTATTGCAGGCATTATAGCTAATGGGAACTTGAAATAGCCCTTTTATCATGCAGAAATTATATTTATTGGCTAAATCAGCAGTTCCATTTCCGTAATCAACAAATCCATCAATGCGATCAAGTCGAATGTTATATTCAAGCTCATGCCTTCCGGATATTTCATCCATTAATAGGACGCAAGTTCTTCCTACACTATCCATATCATCTGCCATAAACTTTAAAGCCATTAACATTTCTTGACTTAAGCCTGGCTCTACAAATGACATTATTTTCCAACTATGTAAGGTGGATTTCGATGGCAATGGAAGATTTAAATCTTTCCGTAAATGCTCATAGCCTCGTGACGACTTGTAGTGTAAGTATTGTGCCAAAATCTTCTCATCCTCCGTATAGCGTTTTAAATTTGGATTGCAAATCATTCTTGGTAATGTTATTGCATCCTTGGAAGTACCAGCTTCTATTGGCATTATATTTTGGCACATTTTTATCGTAGATTTTTGTAAATTTTCTAGATCTGACCTCAATGTACTTATAGTTTTTTCGTAATTTGCTTTTTCTGCCAACCTCTTTTGTTCCACTTTTTCCTCCATTTCCTTGAAATGACATAAATTATCAATAATATTTTTCGTTTCGTTTTCGTCACATCCATAATATAGTTGAGGGCAAGCATTATTGCGTAACTTTGCTTTGCCTATCATATTTTTGGCAAAGTGTTTTTCGCAAATTCTGAAATGCTTTAAATGCATATATTTTTGCTCCACTCGGCAAATTGGTAACCATTCATTTTGTTTCGCTTTTGGAATTTCGAAAATTCGTATATTTTCCTCTTGAGATGTGGTGGTACAATCCTTGAAGTGACAAACTTTTAAATATCTCGAAATATTTGAAGACTAGCTGTTTCGCACCCGGCGTTGCCCGGGTTGAAAAAAATATTATATAATGAATAACAGTTTGAAATGCCCTATGGTTGCATCCTCGGTTAGCACTACATCTGGTGAAAATTTCAATTTCGCATTACTTTACACCACCTCTGTCCGATCGCGCGCTGATATGACCCATTATTCCCGCCTTGTTTAGTACTCGACGTTTAAGCGTGATAACCGAAAAGGCAGAAATATCCAAAGTTATAAAGTAATCCATCGACCCTTTTATAGATCTGGCATCACCAAAGATAATTGGAAAATTCTGGCAATGCCAAACTAACGTAAAGCAAAGAGAGACAAAAAACAATCTGCATTCTCACTGTAATACTGGTATCTTCCATCTCGCTCTTATTTCGATTTGTGTTAAAATATCGTAAGCAATTCGATATGGTTTTTGTGTACTACTTTTTCAAACGCCATTTGTTATCCTACTCTATGACTCCGGAAATATCTTTCAATCAGTGACGGTCCGTGAAGTTGTCACTAATTTTTAAAAACAGCAAATTTAAGTATAAAATTCATGTTTTCCTGGACCTAACGCATGTCCGACAGAGATAAAGACCCGATGTTATTTGTTTTGTATAGTTTGAGTAAGATGCAGCCCAAATTCTTTTTTATTGCCGTTTTGTTGCCTCACCACATCGACAATTAACAAAAAGCATTATTTCGCAAATAAATGGAGCACAAAAGTGAATTTTGACTGCATGTCAATAAAAAATAATGAAACTGAGACCTTGTTAATCGCGGGAACGTGTTACCTCCAGAAAAACGTACATTATATCCGTAATTTTGATATTTTAAATAAGTAGAGGACACCCAGTGACAACTTCACGGACCGTGACTGTTTTCAATATATTATAAATGGGTGTGGCAATTTACGTCCCTTTGTTCGATCGCACACTGATATGAGCCCGCATCGGTTAGTCAGTTATTAAAAATTGGCTTAGCCGTTTTTGCGTGATTGCGGAACTAGCAAAAATACACGCCTTTGCCCAATCACGCGCTAATATGGCATATTGTTCCCGCCTCGGTTAGTAAGTAATATATGTGTTGAAATTTTGTTAAAATCAGTTAAGGCGCTTAAGCGTAATTACGGAACAGACAGAAAATAACTTTCAGTGTGTTCCAAAGGGGCGTTACAACTTACGCCCCGTGGTCTAAACACTCTCTATTATGGTTCCCGTTTCGGAAGTACTATATGTGGTGAAAAATCCATTAAAATCATGATTATGGGACAGGCAGAAATAACTTTCAATGTAATACAAAAGAGCGTGGGATTTTACTCCCCTTTGTCAAAGCGCACTCTTTTGTGGCCTATAGTTCCTGCCTCGGTTAGTACTATCTGGGGTGGAAATTTCTTCAAAATCAGTTAAGCCGAATAAGCGTGATTGCGAAAAACGCAGAAAGGAGGTGCAATAAATTTAACAGGGCGTGTCATTTTATGCCCCTTTGTCCGATCGCTCATTTTATGTTCTATAGTTCCCGCCTCGTTTAGTACTATCTGTTGCGAAAATTTCATGTTAATTAATTCAGCCGTTGATGCGTAATTGCGGAACTGACAGACACGGATGGGAAATGTGGAACAATAGTGTCATTTTTGGCACTATTCAATGTTCAGTGGCACCATAAAAAACTGTTTTGGCCCTTTTTCATTCTCACCTAATATTGGTAAATTTTTTTTTAAATAAATTAAAAAATTTGTTTTAGGCAAATTGAATGAGTTCCCAAAAGTCAAAAAGTACCAAATTTCCCCCATAGAATCCTACTTTTTATTTTTCTTTAACCCTTTAACGACCACTTGCGAGTATACTTGATTGAGGGTTTTAGTGATTAATATTTTTCCGGTAAAAGATAAGTTCCAAAATTGGAATTGTGAACGGTGTTAGTAAGAAGTGTTCAGAAAGTCTCTCATTAGATCCCCTTACCCACTCTAAGTCCGCAAAGTTTGTAAACTAAAATCGATACTTAGGGACAAAAGGATCATTACTTGTCAAGCGAAATTTAGCTCAAGAAGCGGGTTAAGAGATCCGATATTTAAAGAATAACAATTTTTGAATAAATCTTAATAACAACAGCGAAATAAAAAGAAAAACAAACTCGCTTTGGCCAAAAATGTATGGTAAAATTTGTTTGGCCCTTTCCAATCCATTTTGGCCCTTTTTAGACTTCAACTTGGCACTAATCAAAAATTCTCAAATACCAACACTGCTGGCAGAAATAACTTTTAGTATATTACAAAAGAGCGATGCAACTAATGCCTCTTTATCCAAACGCTCTTTATTATGGCAGTCAAAAATAATTTGAAATTAATACAAAGAGCGGCATTTTAAAACGCCTTTGCCCAATAACGTGCTGATATGGCATATTGTTCCCGCTTCGGCTAGTACTATCTGTGTTGAAAATTGCAACAAAATCTGTTCAGACGATTAAGAGTGATTACGGAACTGGCAGAAATAACTTTCAATGTAGTACAAAGGGGCGTGTGATCGCCGCCCTATTATGAACTATATTTCCCGCTTGGATTAGTACTGTATGTGATGAAAATTTCTTTAAAATCGGTTCAGCCGTTTAAGTGTAATTGCTGAAAAGGCAGAAATAATGTTCAATATAATATAAAGGGGCGTGGCATTTTACACCCACTTGGCCGATCGGTCTCTCTTATGGCCTATAGTTCCCGTCTCGGTTAGTACTATCTGTGGTAAAGATTTCATGTAAATCGGTTCAGCCGTTTATCCTCGATTGTGGACAGACAGACAGAAAACCAAAGGATGCCACGCCCCTTTGTAAGGATCTTAAAAAGAGGTGTGGCTTCCAATCAAGATGCGGGATGGCATATATTTCCTTGCAGTAAACGCCCTATTAGTATGGCAAATTGCATGTTTCTCGGTAACAAACATCCAAATATAGTATAACAACCAAATATATTGAAAAATCTGAAATTCACAAAAAGTGGGCGTAAAAGGAGGCGGGGCATCCAATCGAGATGCCATTGGTGCCATTTTTCATTCCAGGAAACGTACTATCTACGTGCCAAATTTCATTTGAATCGGTTCAGTAGTTTTTTTCTGAAAGCGACACAAACAAACAAACATACAAACAAACAAACTAACATGTCATTTTTATATATATATAAGGATATGTATGGCTCTGGTGGGTGTGGAATATCAAATATGACCTGAAAAAAATTATGTGTCAGATATATAAAATAAAATTAAAATACATCACATAAAACACATAAACGAACATTAAAATAAAACAACATGATAGTTAATAATTTTTTTTTCTTTATTCATAGGTTTAACTTTTTTTACATTTTATACATTTTAAATTTTAATATATAACATAAACCCCAAAATTTCTTTGGAGTGAATAAAAACAACAGTTTTTATTAAAAAACATATTTCAAAAATAAAACAACATGCTAATATATAATAAAATTTTTTCTTTATTGATTTTACATTTTATACATTTTAATATATAACTTAAAATCCAAAATTTCTTTGGAGTGAATAAAAACAACAGTTTTTTATTAAAAGCATTTTTAGAATAAATCTATTTTAAATATATAATATGTACACATAAACACTTTTTATAATTGTAGAACTGTTCACACTTTTTTTTTTTTTGCTGTTTTGCACACATTTATTACCAAATCTAAAAGTGGCCCGCACACTTTCAAAATTAATGATAATAATATGTTTGAAATTTGGATTAACACTTTAAGTTCATGGGCAACATGGAAAAATGTTTAATACCCAATTCACAGCTGAGGTGAAATCTCTTTCGAGGGAGATTTCGATCATATGGTTGTGTATAAAGTGATACAACCATATGATCGAAATCTCGTTCGAACGAAATTTCACCTCAGGGATGAATAGGCCTTAATAATAATTAAAAAAAAAATCAAACTGGATTTGATTTTTATAGTGACAGACATCAGAATACCTTATTACTAAAATATTCAAAAAAATGTCAAATTTAAATATTGACTTTGATTAATAATATTGAAAGTGTATACCCGCCTTAATGTTCTTGGAAGAATTTCGATAAAAATACATAAAATTTCAATGTGATCAAAATTATTATAATTAAAGATCTCCTGGAATCTGATGATAGCGACAAAACATATATTTTTTGCAGTTTGTTAAAATATTTAAATTGAAAGTTTACGCATTGACATTTTTTGAAGCCTTGTCAGAAAAAAACTAATTTTTTAATGCGTTGGTTAACAGAACACTGCCGTTTTCAGAAAATCAACCTGTGACCATCATGGACACCATTAAAACGCAGTTCCACCATTCGGAAAGGTCGCTAGACATCTGCGCGAGGAGAATTTAGACTACTTGGGCCATGAACAAGTCTGAATACGCTTTAGAGTGTGTTAAACCAACGGATAAAAAAAATTTCTTTTAATCGATCTATCTGTAAATGAAATTAAAATGTCAACGCAAAAACCGACAACAAAAATAAGTGTGTAAAAATGAAAAAAAAAGTTTAAACATTAAAAAAATTATGAAATGGATAGTAAAAATTTATAATTTTTTAATGACATTTTGATATTTTATTTAAAATGATAAATTTAAAACCTACTTTCGTTGAATTTTATATTACGCTTTTTATTGCGTTGAATTAAGATTAGGATTAACTTTTCTATTAAAAAAAAGTAGGTATATTCTTGCCAAATAACTATTTTTTAGTTATTTTTTTCTGAATATTTATCTTATTAACATAATAAAAACATAAGTTTCTGGACTTGATTTCACCTATTTTTTAACTAAATAAAGTTAATGTTAATCTTAATCCGGTCGGCAAAAAACAAGCCTATTATGTAAGTTAAAAAAAAAAAACAATAAAGTTAAATTTAAATCGCAAACCTGGTAACTTGTCAAAAAAAAATATAGCCCTTGCAATATTTGCAAAATTAAAACTTACACTTATAAAAATTATTAATAAGTAACCAGCTCTTAACTTTGGTTTTTTATTTTTATAGGTGATCGCGATGAACTTTAGATGATTACTTGATGATATAAGCAGCATTCGTTGAATTAATAAAATAATTTCGGTGTTTTTCGTTGATATTTATAAATATTTCGGAATCGATGATGATAGTGATTGATGATCGATGATAGTAAATACAACTTTGGGAACATTCGGAATCACCCAACGACGGTAGTCGGCGTTGCCTTTATAAGGATACCAAAAAGTTGGATTTGAAATCCAAATTAGCAAATCCAAATCCACGTGGTGGCGCAAATCCAACGTTTACAACACAAAATGTTGGGCAGAAAGGTACAAAACAACGCTACAACTAAAAAAAGGTCGGAAAAAATTCAAGAAAATTGGGAACAAATCAAAAAATAAAAATAATAATTTTTAACTAAATTTTTGTTAATTATATTTTCGTTCAGTTTTCACATTTTTCTCATAAAAGCAGCTAATTAAAAAAAATAAAATTAAAATAATTAACAATAAACAAGAAAATATCGATTTTATTGTTTTATTTTTATTTTGTGTCCCCTAATAATGCCATTTTTTGTATTAAAAACAAAAAATGTACTAAATATAAAATAAATGTACTAAATGCTCAAAATGTAGAGGCCAACATTTTGTGTTGTAAACGTTGGATTTGCGCCACCACGTGGATTTGGATTTGCTAATTTGGATTTCAAATCCAACTTTTTGGTATCCTTATAAAGGCAACGCCGACTACCGTCGTTGAATCACCACAAAAAAAAAAAAAAACAACAATAAATTTAGACTGTATTGACTTTTATTTAAACAAACAAAAAAAATTCAAGCAAATATTAAATTGGGTTTAAAGCTGGAAGTTTTCATAAAAACTAAAATTTCGAAAGTGGTTTATGGATTTTTGGGAATTTGAAATTCCAAACTAAGAACATCAAAATATAAAAATTAATAAATTTAAAAACCGAAACATTAAAGGCGGAAAGACAAGATCAATTATTAAATAATGTTAAAATTTTTACAATGTTAATTTTTTCAATTTATTTATGTGGGAAAAATGGTAAAAAAAATATATATATGGGGGTTTTCGTATCAACTGTCACAACTTTTGAAACCGATGTCTTCCGATCGGGATGAAATTTGCACAAAGGTTAGTCCTATTGGATAGTAGTTCAGACACAATTTTTCAACGACATCGGTCAAGGACTTTCTGAGTTAGAGGGGGTCGAAATTTTACATTTTGGCCAAAGAGGTGTTTATTCTCATCCATGTAACTTCTTACCTATTGTTTTTAGCAAAATGTGTCCCAAATAGTATAGATAGCTATTTCTTCAGTCTTTTGAAAAAAAATTATAAAAAATTAAAAAAAAAAATTTTTGATTTTTTTTTAAAAATCCAAAACTTTTTTGACCTTTTCCTCAAATTGGGCCCTTTTTTTTTTTTTTTTTTGATTCTAAAAAACGCTTATTTTATTTCCTTTAAGACCTATGGGGTCGCTTAGTGGGATGCGAGTGGGATATCTATGAAATTTTTTTTTTTTAACTTTGGACCACAAAAAACGGATCTTAAATTTGCACTATTAGGCGTGGGAAAGCTAACTAGTTTACGATTTTCATTCGCGATACCCTCTAATTTTTATAGGTTCGAAAAAGAAAGCATGAGCCCAAAAATGAGGGCGGTGGGGTGGGGTCATATGGCCCCACATCGGGGTCAAAGTTGGGCGTTAAGTGGTAAAATACCTCAAAAAGCCCCACAACTGCCCTACACACGCCCCTGGAGGGGTGCAATGTGAGACGAACCCCCAATAATTTTCAGCCCCCAACATTTTTCTTGAACATACCTAACCCCTATTTCCAATTCCTAAGGGGGCTCCCATACAAAATGACATTTTTTAAAATTTGCTCCTACCGCTCTAACTGTCCATAGGGTGCCCCTAGAGAAGTAAAATGTATGACCGACCCCCAATATTTCTTCAACTCCAACATTTTCTCAGAATATACCTACCCTTTTTTCAACTCTTAAGGGGGTCCCCATACATTTTTTTCTTATTTTTTTATTAGTTTTTAAAGATACATGTTTTTATAATGTATGGGAGCCCCCTTAGGGAGTGGAGATAGGGTGCTATTATGTTCGGACAAAATGTTGGTAACTAAAAATTAATGGGGGTTGGTCGTAATTTTTACCTCTCTAGGAGGCACGGTAGGGGCGGTAGGAGCTGGTTAAATAAAACAAATTTATAAAAAAATAAAAATTGTATGGGGACCACCTTAAGGGTTAAAGATACATTATATGTATGTTCGGAAAAAATGTTGGAATTAATAAAATAATGGAGGTCCGTCATACATTTGGCTCCACTAGGGGCACTTTAGGGTAAGTTAGAATGGTAGGAACAATTTTTTTGATCCCGATGTGGGGCCATATGGCCCCACCCCACCGCCCTCATTTTTTGGCTCATGCTTTCTTTTTCGAACCTGTAAAAATTAGAGGGTATCGCGAATGAAAATCGAAAACTGGTTAGCTTTCCCACGCCTAATAGTCCAAATTTATGAAGCGTTTTTTGTGGTCCAAAGTTAAAAAAAAAAAAATTTCATAGCTATCCCACTCGCATCCCACTAAGCGACCCCATAGGTCTTAAAGGAAATAAAATAAGCTTTTTTTTGAATCAAAAAAAAAAAAAAAAAAAGGGCCCAATTTGAGGAAAAAGTCAAAAAAGTTTTGGATTTTTAAAAAAAAAATATCAAAAAATTTTTTTTTTAATTTTTTATAATTTTTTTTCAAAAGACTGAAGAAATAGCTATCTATACTGTTTGGGACACATTTTGCTAAAAACAATAGGTAAGAAGTTACATGGATGATAATAAACACCTCTTTGGCCAAAATGTAAAATTTCGACCCCCTCTAACTCAGAGTGTCCCTGACCGATGTCGTTGAAAAATTGTGTCTGAACTACTATCCAATAGGACTAACTTTGGTGCAAATTTCATCCCGATCGGAAGACCTCGGTTTCAAAAGTTGTGTCAGTTGACACGAAAACCCCCATATATATATTGTGCCGTCCGTAATCCGTCCCTTCTTTAGTGACAGATTAATGGTAGGGAACAATATATATCGGTCATTCATCGTTTGATGACCGAACAAAATGAGTCCTTTTTAGTTATACTACTGGAGGGTCCCGTAGGAATCGCAATAGTATTTTATTTGTTAATTTTATTAATTATACCACTGGAGGGTCCCGTGGGATTCGCAGTAGTTTTGTTAGTTTCATTTGTTAGTATAATTTCTTTATTTAATATGTTAAGTTAATATAAAAAAGCAAGAATCTTTAAATAAGTAAATATTTCTACATTTGCTGCTTGCTGCCACATTGTGGTAATAAACTAAAAGTATGAACAGAACAAGCACGGCACGGTAATGACTACTTTTTGTGAAATGAATGAAAACTTAAAAATGTTCACTTTTAATTACCTATATCATTTTAAATAATGTACCAATTTCAATGAAATCTTTTTAGATTAAAGCTTATAATTTTCTTAACCATTATTGGTAGCGCATTAGCAGCACCTGTTACGTGTTACGCTTTCACTTTTTCCAAATGGAATGGCGGTTTATTTTTGAAAATCAAACGTTTTCAAATAAGATAATGTGTAAAAACAGTCAACTATAGTAGAATATAAAACTGTTATAAAAGTAAACTGTTCTAAAAAATCTACTACAGTAGTGAAAGAGACAACTACCCAGCAGAAATTAATCGAGATTTTGGCGACACAGCATCTATTTATAGCATACCGAAGCGCATCCAAAGAGCGCTCTTAAGGATGCAGTAAAAGTAAGGGGAAAAAAGTTTAATTTTTTGTTAAGTTTTTTTATATAAAACTTAATAAACTAAAAGTATGAACAGAACAAGCACGGCACGGTAATGACTACTTTTTGTGAAATGAATGAAAACTTAAAAATGTTCACTTTTAATTACCTATATCATTTTAAATAATGTACCAATTTCAATGAAATCTTTTTAGATTAAAGCTTATAATTTTCTTAACCATTATTGGTAAAAAAAGTAATTTTGCGAAATTGTTAAACTCTTTTTCAAATTTACAATGTAACAAATTTTTATTTTTTTTTTAAACAGACTAAAAAATAATATTAAAATTCCAAAAATCATAAGGTAAAATTTAAGAAAAAAATAAAATATTTTTTTTAACAAAATTTTGTGTACTAATTTTGACTAAGCAAAACAAAAGCTTTAATCCAAAAAAGATTTCATTGAAATTGGAACATTACTTTTAAAGATATAGGCTTTTAAATGTAAAAATTCTTGAATTTTTGTGCGGTTATAAAAACCAAAATAATAATAAATTTTCAAATACTAATCACGTCGTTGATAAGGGGTTCCAAAATCTTTAATTTAGTCTATAAAGCATATTCGTCTCATGCCTAATACATTTTTTTATTGCAAAAATACTGAAAAAATGAAAATATGGTGATCACGGACAAAGTACTAAACAGATATGACACAACAACATTTTTTTATACCCTCCACTTAGTGATAGAGGGTATATATAAGTTTGTCATTCCGTTTGTAACTCATCGAAATATCGATCTGGTACCCCATAAAGTACATATATTCATGATGCCCGATCGATTTTAAGACATTCTAACGATGTCCGTCTGTCTGTCTGTGGAAAATGCTGTCGCGGACAAAATATTGCACAGAGATGACTGAAACTTAACATGTTTATTGGAAGTTCTCCCGAGAAGTTTGGTATTGCATTTGAGCGATATCGGTTCAGCGGTTCAAAAGTTATGAACGAAAATGTAAGCACAGCCCAAAAATTTCAGTACATTCAACATAACCTAAAAATACAAAATGCTTTAATTCGGCTTCTGGTTGACATATGTGAACATAATTGAACACCAAATGGTATTTAAACAGGTACGAACATATTTTTTGACAAAAAAATAAAAAAATCGCGGATTTTTTTACCAAAATTTTTTTTCGCGGCAATTTTTTTTTTCAAAAATTATTATTTTTTTTTTTTTCAAAAGTAATTTCTTTTTAAATAAAGTTTTTGCAATGATCTTTTTGAAATTGTGGAGGGTATCACTACATTCGGCAAGGCCGAATTTAACTTTTTTACTTGTTATTAATTTTTTTCAAAATTTTCTTTTTTACATTGTTTTTACATTAGGTTTCATTTAATTTGGCAAGGTCGAATTTTTACTTGTTTTTACTTTACTTTATTTTAATTTTTTTTTATCTTTTAATATTTTTTTTGCATTTACTTTACTTTATATTAATATTGTGTAAGGTACAAATATATTCGGCAATGCCGAATTAAACTTTTTTTACTTTATTTTTTTTTTTTATATACTTACCCAGAGCAAGTGTTGGCCTTCCTCCAGCATGGACACGAGCATTCACTAATTTTTCCGGACCAAAATGTCGACTACATATTCTGGTGGTCGTTTTTAAGATTTCCGGAAAAATTCTTAAATTCGAACACCAAAATATTTTCGAATGGTCTGGAAAGGTGAACATGCTGATGTCCATGCTACCTTCCTGGCCGGGACACCCTTTTACCACGCACTTAAAACGTGGTTTTGGCGCCATTTTTTTGTATTTCTTTTCCACTTAAACTTTTGAATTAATTTTTTTTAATATATTATTAATTTTATTTTAGAAATAATTAATTTTAATTTAATTTAAAAAAAAAATATTTTTAATTTTATTTTTAAATTTTTTTTTTTAATTTTTAAAAACTATATTTTTAATTTTATTTTAAAAAAAATTATATTTAATATTATTTTTAAAAACTTTATTTATAGTTTTATTTTTAAAAAAAATATTTTTAATTTTAACAAAATTATTTTTAATTTTAACAAAATTATTTTTAATTTTAACAAAATTATTTTTAATTTTAAAAAATTTTTATAAAAAACTTATATTTCTTAAATATTTTTATAAGCGCATTAGCAGCACCTGTTACGTGTTACGCTTTCACTTTTTCCAAATGGAATGGCGGTTTATTTTTGAAAATCAAACGTTTTCAAATAAGATAATGTGTAAAAACAGTCAACTATAGTAGAATATAAAACTGTTATAAAAGTAAACTGTTCTAAAAAATCTACTACAGTAGTGAAAGAGACAACTACCCAGCAGAAATTAATCGAGATTTTGGCGACACAGCATCTATTTATAGCATACCGAAGCGCATCCAAAGAGCGCTCTTAAGGATGCAGTAAAAGTAAGGGGAAAAAAGTTTAATTTTTTGTTAAGTTTTTTTATATAAAACTTACAATTTAAAATTATTTTTTGATAAAATTTCACACTTGCTTTCTTTTTTAATATTTTTAACACTTTTTGAATGAAAAAGTATGAGTTTTGGACGAAGACAGATGATTTCACTGCATCATTATTGCGCATTTATCAGCGCTGCAAAGAGTGCTTCAATCATATCATATTTAACACATTTTGAATGATGACAAATAGGCTAACCAAAAAACAGCAAATGCTTTTTTGTTATTTCAAAGAATAAACCGATTTGGATTAAACACAGTCTGATAACGAAAAAACACAAATATTAAAATAAATTTGTTTTAACTTTTTTTGCATATATTTTCATTTATTGGTATGTTTTTTATCTCATTTTTACATTTTATTCTCTTTCTTACAACTTTTTTCTTGTAATTTATCTAGATTATTATTTTTTTTTAAATCAAAAAAATGTTGCTGAAATTTTTACAAATACATATGTATTTCAAAAAAATGTTTGCAGATTTTAAAATATTTTTCAGTATTTTTAAAAACAATTTTTGACTACATAATTTCCACTTTAATTTCAAATAATACAAATTATATTACGAAAAACTTACAATCATATTTTAGGAACTTAAATTAAAATTTTTAAAATTTCCAATTATTTTTCAGAAATTTTTATTTATAACTCAAAAATTTACAATTATATTTCAAATATTTTCCAATTATGTTTCCTAAATTTCTATTTCAGAAACTTCCACTTATATTTCAGAAAATTTCATTTATATTACAAAAATTTCCAATTGTTTTAAGAAATTTACATTTGTATTTCCAAAATTTTCTAAATACTTTTCAGAAAATTCCATTTGTATTTTAAAAATTTCCATTTTGATTTCAAAATTTTCAAATTTTTTTTTGCTATTAGGAAAATTCAATTTAAATTTTAAAAAAATTCCATGTGTATTTTAGAAATTTCCAATTGTGTTTCAAAAATTTCTTTTTCAAAATTTTCTAAACTCTTTCCAGAAAATTCATTTATATTTCCAAATAAATAATTTAGAAAATTTAAAATACAAATGTAAATTTCTTAAATACAGTTGGAAATTTCTGAAACATTAATAGATGTTTCTGAAATATAAAAGGAAATTTCTGAAATATAAATGGAAATTTTTGAAATACAAATGGAATTTTCTGATATATAAATAGAAATTTCTGAAATATAAATGGATATTTCTGAAATATAATTTGTATTTTCTGAAATAAAAGTGGAAATGGTATAATTCAGAACTTTGAACTTTTTTTGACATGAAAATGTTTAATTTTTTTTTTCAAATTGTATTTCAGAAATAGTCAATTGTATTTCACAAACAGTTAATTGTATTCTAGATTTTCAAATTGTGTTCCAGAAAGAGTCAATTGTATTTCAGAAACAGTCAATTGTATGTATTGATTGTATGTATTGTTGACCTTTGTATTTCAGAAATTTTCAACTGAAATTTCTGATATACACTTGCTTAAATCTGAAGTACAAATGAGTATTTCTGAAATACAATTCTGAAATACAATTGGAAAATCAGAAATACAATTGTCTATTTCTGAAATTCTATTGGAAAATCTGAAATATAATTGACTATTTTTGAAATACAATTGAAAATGGTATAGATCATCACGCGGGAACTTTTTTCCCCTTGTCTTATTTTGCCTATTTACAAAAGTAACCAGCCAATGACAATAAGAAATATTCTTGCCAAATTTCCGGGGGGATAGCTCTTTTGGTTTGCCCATCGTGTCTTTCTCAGACGGACATCGTTAAAATATCTTAGCATGAAGAATGATAATGTGGTAATAATTTATACATCAATTTTAAATTGGGATTTGCTACGTGTCTCACCCATATCGGTTTTAATACCATTAGGCTAAATTTCAGGTTGTTCTTTGGCATCTGTAGTGTTGACCTTTTTTTTTTGTTTCCCCTTTGCTAAAATTATTATCCAGCAAATTTAACAGCGAATCAATCCAAATTTGTTGACAGTCTTGCTTTTTTGGTTCTACTAATTAACGTTCACCTTTCGTGTCCACACGTTTCATAGCACAACCGCAGGAACAGCCTCTTGTGGGATGTTGGACTTGTAAAACATTACCATTTGAGGGCCACAATATTCTTTACCACCGAACACATTTGTTAAGGAAGAATTGCCCACAAAACTTAAGGTAACTTTAGTCAAATTATTCATCTTTTTTATTAAGATTTTTTCTTTATTCTGCTTAAATCAGCACTTAAAAGATACATGAATTCTATATATAGTCAACTGTTATAAATGTACACAAACCCCCTATTGTCGTTATTAAAATCCTCTCTATTGAGAGATCTTACCACTATTTCCGTTATTATAATTCTCTCTTAAATATTTTCCCTACTTTTCCCCCCGATTTTTGTGTATTTCTCCTATTTCCCCTACTTTCTCCCCTGATTTTTGTATATATTTACACATAATTTTAAGCATTAAGAGAACCATTTTTTCCTTTGTAAAAAAAGAGTGCATTTTTTTCAGCCCCATATAGTCTGATACCCACTGGTAGCATGGACGTATACAGGGGGTGGGCACAGGGGGCACGTGCCCCCCCCCCCCCTTTTTCAATTACTTTTCAAGTACTTCTAGTTAAAACTAAATATAAATAGGCGATGGCAAACAATTTTGTGAGTTGTGCCCACCCCCCCCCCCCCCCCCCCCCCCTTTTCAAATTCCTGGATACGTCGCTGACTTGTAGTGCTGACTCCGACAAGTTAACAGTAATTCTAAAAAACTGGTCTTTCCATAGTCAAAATAAGTTTACAAAAAGATAAAATTGTCAATATCGTATTCTCCAGTTACGTTGTCATCTACAACAAATACAACTATTGGAACGAAGATGTCTTTAACAACAACAACAGCCAAAGCAACTTCTTCGAACAGTAATGTGATTTATTCATTACCGACTATATTGTCCCCAACGGCAATGTCATTATCGTGTTCTGCAGCTACGTTGTCATCAACAACAACAACAGCAAGAAACTCAACTATTGGAGCAAATATGGCTTCAAAAACAAACTCGGGCTTATTATTAATGCCAATTGCATCATCATCGTCAAATCATACATCCACAATAAGTGGAACTAATACGTCTTTCTAAAATTCATCCCTGCCATCAACAACAACTTCTTCAAAATCTGTAATTCCTTCTCCTCCAAAACTAACTGTCACAAAAGTTTCAAAGACTTACAAGCGAAAATCTGAGGTACACAATAACGCTAAAAGACAACGTCTCCTGCAACCAATAGTGACCACATTTGTTTTTGTGCCAACGACGGTAGTCGGCGTTGCCTTTATAAGGATACCAAAAAGTTGGATTTGAAATCCAAATTAGCAAATCCAAATCCACGTGGTGGCGCAAATCCAACGTTTACAACACAAAATGTTGGGCAGAAAGGTACAAAACAACGCTACAACTAAAAAAAGGTCGGAAAAAATTCAAGAAAATTGGGAACAAATCAAAAAATAAAAATAATAATTTTTAACTAAATTTTTGTTAATTATATTTTCGTTCAGTTTTCACATTTTTCTCATAAAAGCAGCTAATTAAAAAAAATAAAATTAAAATAATTAACAATAAACAAGAAAATATCGATTTTATTGTTTTATTTTTATTTTGTGTCCCCTAATAATGCCATTTTTTGTATTAAAAACAAAAAATGTACTAAATATAAAATAAATGTACTAAATGCTCAAAATGTAGAGGCCAACATTTTGTGTTGTAAACGTTGGATTTGCGCCACCACGTGGATTTGGATTTGCTAATTTGGATTTCAAATCCAACTTTTTGGTATCCTTATAAAGGCAACGCCGACTACCGTCGTTGTTTGTGCGTGCCACAAAACAAACAGCAACAAAAATTATGTCTTTGAAAAGCTGAAGTACCTTCAAATGCGAAGCTTAAAACAGATCTAGCGATGAAAAAAATGGAAATAGATTTAGAAGAAGTTAAACGTATTGTAAATAATAAAGAACAAACCATCACAAAACTTAATAAAGAAATCCAGAAATCAGAAAAGTTATGCAAAAAACTAGAACAACAAGTGGAGTACATACGATCTAGAGCTATCATACCATCTACAAATGCAAGCGAACATAGTATTAATTTCGCTAAGCTTATAACTTACAAGCAAAAGTGGTACACGGAAAAAGATTTAACACAACATTTCAGATTAATGGGAGCTAAAACTTATAACTCCATGCGCAATGATCTTGCGTTTAATCATCCCCATCCGACGTCAGTTCACCGTTATCCTGAAGTCAAAAAAGTTCAACCTGTCCTAGATCCCGTAAACATAGAAAAACTAAAAAGTTTAACTGCTAACTTTTCGAAAAGGCAAAAACTGTGCCATATAGTTTTTGATGAAGTTGTTACAAAAAAAGGATTGGAGTACAACAAGGCAGATGATGTCATTGAAGGTTTTGTGGACCATGGAGATGGCAAACGATTATTTGGTCTGGTCAACAAGTGTTTTTTTTACGATCAAAGGCACTTGTAGCAAATGTAAGTATATCCTTAGCTACTATCCTGTTGGAAAAGAGACTGGTCCAGAAGATTTAAAACAGATGGTACTTTCAAACATTGACATAAGGCTTTGATATGTGATCAGGGACCACCAAGTATTGGGTTTTACGGAGGTTTAGGAGTAGATTTGGAGAAATCATTCTTTATACATAATAATAAACAGATAGTATGCCTCTATGACTACTGTCATTTGGTTAAAAATATTCGTAACAACCTTGTAACATCTGGATATCAAACCGACGACGGAGACGTCAGACTTTCGGTGTTAAGAAAAGTGTATGAAAAGGACAGCCAAAACGTTAACTTTAAAATGTGTCCTAAAATTACTGAGAAACACGTGTATCCTAATCTTTTTGATCGAAATTGAAAACGTTCGGTTCCCATCACATGCCAGATTTTCTTGTGACCGAAAAACGTAATTTTACTCTTTACTTTGATGGCATCGCTCTAGTGGACACTGAGATACAGCAGTTTTAAATAAAAAATTTGGCTGGCAAACAAACGGTATGGTAACTCTGGAAACAAAAATTCAAATCTTTAATTTTTCCTCTGCAAGGTCATGCAAGAATTTTTAAAATCGGTCCATTAGTTTCTGAGATATGACGATTTTTAAAGTTTAAAAACATGAAATACCCCCTGCTAGTCGATTCTGCGCGCCTGGTGTTTGAAATACAGGTTTCAAAAAATTTCTAAGTCTCTTTTGGCATCCGCTTTTTGGAAATGTGTGCTTTTAAATGCTATTTCTCCGAAATGATGCCAATTGGTTTTAATAAAAGCTAGAAGATCATAGATGTTATTTAAAAAAACATTTTGATGAACATCGCTCGAGTGGTTACTGAGATACAGCAGTTTTAAATAAAAAATCAGGCAGCACTGACAAGCAAACAGTATGGCAACTCTGGAAAAAATTCGAAGCTTCTTTAATTTTTCCTCTACAAGCTCATGCAAGAATTTTTAAAACCGGTCTATTAGTTTCTGAGATATAACGTTTTTTAAATTTTAAAAACATGAAATATCCCTTTGCTAGTCGATTCAGCGCGCCTGGTGTTTGAAAAACGTGTTTAAAAAAATTTCTAAGTCTTTTTTGGCATCCGCTTTTTGGAAATGTGTTTTTAAAATGCTATTTCTCCGAAATGATGCCAATTGGGTTTAATAAAAGCTAGAAGATCATAGATGTTATTTAAAAAAACATTTTGATGGGCATCGCTTTAGTGGTTACTGAGATACAGAAAATTTAAATAAAAAATCTGGCAGCACTGACAAACAGTATGGCAGCTCTGGAAACAAAAATTCAAAGCTTCTTTAATTTTTCCTCTGCAAGCTCATGCAAGAATTTTTAAAATCGGTCCATTATTTTTTGAGTTAAAGTTTAAAAACATGAAATACCCCTTGCTAGTCGATTCTGCGCGCCTGGTGTTTAAAAACCATGTTTCAAAAAATTTCTAACAAGGGAAGTATCTCAACCCTTATGAACCGATTTGCCTGAAACTTAAAATATACATAAATGAGACGATTTTAAGGTTGGGGTGTCTCGGCTTTTCGGCCATATCAGTGTTTCAAAATTTCGTTGTCCCCTTATGAAACCATATGGACCTCCGGGAAAATTTCGATAACTCACGAACTAACAGGAATATCCTCTAGAGCAAAAATACGTGTCGACTTAAATTTAATAAAGATTATTTCGTATTCATATGGACATCGTAGCTCTATGTCTTCATATAAATACCCCCCAAAATTTTCACATTTTCATGAAAAAAGTATTTAACGAAGGCAAACTTTTACAAGGTTATGCCACCGTTGGATTGGCATTAAAAAAACCTTTCTTCTCATATGTAAACATTATATAGTTTCTTAGAATGAAATGGCTGAAAAATCCAAAAAACGATTTTTTCGCCATTTTTTGACCCATGTTTTGAACCCTTAAATCCCCGATATGGCCGATAAGCCGAGACACCCCAACCTTAGAATTGTCTCTTTTATATATATTTTACGTTTCATGCAAATCGGTTCATAAGGGTTGAGATACTTCCCTTGTAAGTCTTTTTTGGCATCCGCTTTTTGGAAATGTGTTTTTAAAATGCGAGTTTTACTTTTTTTCTTGTTTTTACTACAAAAATATTTTTTTTTTGAATATTCGGCTTCGGTTTTGGCCGAATAGTGAAAATTGGGCCGACTATTCGGCTTCGGCCAAAAAAGGTGTATTCGGTCGTACAATAATGACGATTTTTAAAGTTTAAAAACATGAAATACCCCCTGCTAGTCGATTCTGCGCGCCTGGTGTTTGAAATACAGGTTTCAAAAAATTTCTAAGCCTTTTTTGGCATCCGCTTTTTGGGAATGTGTTTTTAAAATGCTATTCCTCCGAAATGATGCCAACTGGTTTTAATAAAAGCTAAAAGATCGTAGATGTTATTTAAAAAAACATTTTGATGGGCATCGCTCTAGTGGTTACTGAGATACAGCAGTTTTAAATAAAAAATCTGGCAGCACTTACAAACAATATGGCAACTCTGGAAACAAAAATTCAAAGCTTCTTTAATTTTTCCTCTACAAGCTCATGCAAGAATTTTTAAAATCGGTCCATTAGTTTCTGAGATATGACGATTTTTAAAGTTTAAAAACATGAAATACCCCTTGCTAGTCGATTCTGCGCGCCTGGTGTTTAAAAACCATGTTTTAAAAAATTTCTTAGTCTTTTTTGGCATCCGCTTTTTGGAAATGTGTTTTTAAAATGATGCCAACTGGTTTTAATAAAAGCTAGAAGATCATAGAAGTTATTTAACAAAAATTGATGGGCATCGCTCTAGTGGTTACTGAGATACAGCAGTTTTTAAATTAAAAATCTGGCAGCACTGACAAACAGTATGGCAACTCTGGAAACAAAAATTCAAAGCTTCTTTAATTTTTCCTCTACAAGCTCATGCAAGAATTTTTAAAATCGGTCCATTAGTTTCTGAGATATGACGATTGGTTTCCGACCGAATATTCGGCTTCGGCCAAAAAGCAATATTCGGCCACTATGCGGCTTCGGCAACATTTTTGGCCGAATAATTGTATAAAAGTTGTACTTACGTGTTGAAAAACGCAGTAAACACACTTTGAATCACATTAGTAGATCACAAAAACATTTTATTAAGTGTTTTTCTAGTTAAAAAAAGATTTTATACACAAAAAAATTGTTGGTCGAAAAAAAATTACACTATAATAAATTTTTATTTACAAAAATTTCTAAAAAAAGTTTTTTTGTTCAAAATAAATCGTTCTAGACAACATTTTTATACCTTTGTGTATTCTGCCAAATCGAGTTTTACTTGTTTCCTTGTTTTTACTACAAAAATATTTTTTTTAAATATTCGGTTTCGGCCGAATAGTGAAAATTGAGCCGAATATTCGGCTTCGGCCAAAAAAAAATAAAAAAAAATAAATTAAAAAAAAAATAAAAAAAAAAAATAATTACAAAAAAAAAAAATATTAAAAAACAAGTAAAAAAGTTAAATTCGGCCTTGCCGAATGTAAAGATACCCTCCACAATTTCTAAAAGATTATTGCAAACAACTTTATTTAAAAGGAAATTACTTTAAAAAAAAAAAATTGAAAAAAAATTTCCGCGAAAAAAAATTTTGGTAAAAAAAACAAAAATCCGCGATTTTTTTCTTATTTTGTAAAAAAATATGTTCGTACTTGTTTAAATACCATTTGGTGTTCAATTATGTTCACATATGTCAACCAGAAGCCGAATTAAACCATTTTGTATTTTTAGGTTATGTTGAATGTACTGAAATTTTTGAGGTATGCTTACATTTTCGTTCATAACTTTTGAACCGCTGAACCGATATCGCTCAAATGCAATACCAAACTTCTCGGGAGAACTTCCAATATATATGTTAAATTTCAGTCCCGTCTGTGCAATATTTTGTCCGCGAGAGCATTTTCCACAGACAGACAGACAGACGGACAGACGGACATCGCTAGAATGTCTTAAAATCGATCGGGCATCACGAATATATATACTTTATGGGGTCCCAGACCGATATTTCGATGAGTTACAAACGGAATGACAAACTTATATATACCCTCTATCACTAAGTGGAGGGTATAAAAATAAAAAAAAAAAAACAATATTGACGATTTTTAAAGATTAAAAACATCAAATAAACCTTGCTTGTCGATTCTGCGCGCCTAGGCGTAGATGTTATTAAAAACAAGAACAATAAATCTCCCCTAAGAGGATATTCAATCTTCTAACGCCAAAATAAGTTTGGCGTCTTGGCGTTTCTTACATAGGCCAAAATGAAAGGGTGTCAGGTGTTTTTGCGTTTTGGCGTCTCGGCATCACTTACTTATGCACAAAATAAACTGATGTCTCTGTTTGGCGTCATGGCATTTTTGGAGATTAGGGGAGATTTATCGTTCTTGTTTTTGATATGAATTGTTTTTTTGTGTATTAAAATAAATAATAAAAGGCATGTTCAACATGACAATAAAAATAGTTTTATTTACATCAAGTATACACTCAAAAAATTATGTTAGTAAAATCAAGTGAAAATGTCAGTTAAAATAACTCCTTTTTAAGTTGTTACATTTGTAGTCAAAACAACTAAAATGTAGTAAAAATAAAACCAGCGTTTGAAAGGCTACGTTAGCTAAGTACACGTTTTTTTGCTTTTGCTTTTCATATCACTTCAAACAATTTCAATATTATAAGTTATATCTAGGGCAAGTACTTTCATGCATCTAAAAATCGAAAATATGTGCCTATAATATGCATCTAAAAATCAAAAATATTCACTTAAAATTCGAAAAATATGCACTTAAAATTAAAAAATATGTATTAAAAATGAATTGCTTTTACTAAAAAATGGCTTTGTTAACATAAATTAGATTTTTTCAAATACTTTAATTCCCTCTACAATATTAAATAAATGTTTTTTGAGTGGACTCAGCTCTTAATTGGAAAATATTTTTTTAATGACACATTTTGTGATAAAAAAATTTAAATGAACAAATTTTCTTTAGAAGTCAAAAAATATTTCTGGAACAAATTTTATAAATAAACAAGTAGAAACTTTAAAATCGACTTGGACGTAAAAAAATTTTTACTAAAAATATTAAATTTGAAGTCAAATACTTCTTTAGCAATTTTTAAAAAAAAAAAAAAAAATTTTTTGGGTGCAAAATTTTTTTGAGTTTAAAAAATATTTGAGTCACAAAAATTCTTAGTAAAATAATATCTACTAAAACGTGTTAAGCGTTTTGCTCAACACGTGAATTTGGAATAAAACCAATCTTAGTTTCACGGATTTGTTCATAACTTCTTAACTACTGTGCAAATTTCTCTAAAATTCAATACCAATCTGACCTGGAGAATAAATTTTTGTGTATAGGCTTTTCTGAGTCCATTTTTCTGTAAGATATTTTTAGATTTAAAGCATTTTTTAAGAATCTAAATTTTTTTAAGAAACAAATTTTTATAAAAACTGTCTCAAAATATCATTTCTATCAGAAAATAATATTTTTTACAAGAAATGGTGGATCGGTTTTTGATTATGTTTGTTAGATTAAATTTTTAAAATGATTTTTTGAAAAAATGTTAATGAAAATTAAAAAAAGTGCAATTTATATGAAAATATGCAAAAATATGCATTTATACCAAAATATGCAAAAATATGCAACTACAAATCGATGCCATTTTATTGTAAATTTATTGATTCGGATAGATATTTAATTTATGTTATGTTTAGAGTGCGGAGTAAAAATATGCATTTTCATGAAAGTACTTGCCCTAGTTATATCTTTTGTTTACTTTTCTTTTTTGTGTTTGCTTAAACTACAACAACATGAAAAAAATAAAAACTCCAAACAGAGCAGTAGCGGAAAACAAATTTTATTGCTGTAGCCTACAAATATACACTCAAAAAAATACGTTAGTAGATTTACTAATTTTTTTTTGCTAACGCTAGTTAGCTAACTTTTAGCAAATTTTTAGTTGAGATTAGCATGTTAGTAAAAAATTCTTGTAAACTTCATTTAGCACTTTGCAATTTTAAACAAACTTTGAACTAATTTCTTTTGCTAAATTTGAAATTGAGTTGACTACATTTTTACAAGATTTTTTGCTAATATTAGCAAAATAAATGGTAAATTTTTTTTTATTTTCAGAAAACTTAAAATGGCGCTATCTCGGAAACTAAGCCAGATAGAGCAAAATGGAGGCCATTTTTGGTTCTTAGAATCTCCATAGTATCGCCGGTCCTCTTCACATGTGTGGACCCTAATGGGCCCTAACTTTGGATCCAAAAAAGTTAGCATTCCCGAAAATTTTAAAATGCTCATATCTCGGTAAATATTGCCGACACAACAAAAAGTCCAAAAGCGTTTTTGCAGCTCTCAACACGTAGAACAAGATCGCAAAATAGTCAAAAATATTTTTGAAGTTATCGAGTTTTTTAATTCTCAAGACCCCAGAGGTCCCCTATAATCACGTATCTCAAAAACTAAGCAAGGTAGAGCGAAACGGACACAAATTTTGGATCAAAAACTATGACGATTTTTAAGGAACCCAACTAGGTCTAGGCCCATCGGGGTCCTCAGATGTGTATAAACTAAGTTCAAAAAAAAATATTTAGTTAACTAATTATTGGCAAAACATTTTTGCTAACTTTAGCAAAAAAATTGTGGGTTCAAAATCAGCAAATTTTCTTGTAGGTTTACAAGTTTTTTTTGCTAACATTACAGTTTTTTTTTTTGAGTGTACTACAGCCTACCGTAGTATATTTGTAGCCTACAAATATACTACGGTAGGCTACAGTATTACTACTACCTTCACATTGTAAAGGCCATAAGCGACCGCGATCGGACAAAGGGGCGTAAAATGCCACGCCCCTTTGTACCATGCTAAATCTATATCAGCCTGTCAGACAATAACGGAAAAACGGCTGAACCGATTTTCATGAAATTTTCACCACGGATAGTACTAATCGAGACGGGAACTATAGGCCATAAGCGACCGCGATAGGAAATAGGGGCGTAAAATGCCACGCCCCTTTGTACCATGCTAAAGCTATATCTGCCTGTCCTGCAATAACGGAAAAACGGCTGAACCGAATTTCATGAAATTTTCATCACAGATAGTACAAACCGAGGCGGAAACTATAGGTCAGAAAAATTCGCGATCGGAAAAATGGGCGTAAAATGCCACGCTCCTTTGTACTAATCAGAAACTATGTCTGCCTGTTCCGCAATCACTGAAAAGTGATTTAACGGATTTCACTGAAATTTTTACCACAGATACTACTAACCGAGGCGAAAACTATGAGCCACAATAAAGGGGGCTAGAGAAAAAAGGGGCGTAAAATGCCACGCCCCTTTTTGTTACACTGAATGCTATTTCTGCCTTTTCCGCAATTACGCTTAAACATAGATAGTATTAACCGAAACGAAAAGTATGATCCACAATAGAGGGCGACCAAAAAAGGGGGGCGTAAAATGCCACGGCCCTTTTTACTATACTGAAAGTTTTTTCTGCATGTTCCGTAATCATGCTTAAACAACCATACCGATTAAAAAAAATAAATAAAATAGCATGCCCCTTTATATTCAATTGAATGCTATTTGTGTCTGTTCCGTAATCTAGCATTAACTGCTAAACCGATTAGAATGAAATTTGTACCACAGATAGTAAGTACTTACCGAGGCGGGAACGAAAGATTAAAAGAGCGCGTTTGGTCAAAGGGGGCGTAAATTAACACGAGCCTTTGTACTATACTGATAGTGTTTCTGCCTGTTCCTTAATAACGCTTAAACGACAAAACCGATTTTAACAACATTTTTTTCATAGATAGTACTAACAGAGGCGGGCACTTAAGTATGTGTCAACTGCCACGCCTTTTGCAATGTACTGAAAGTTTATTCTGCCTTTCCATAATCACGTTTAAACGGTTACTATAATTAATTTATTATAATTTTCACGACAGTTAGTTAGTACTTATTGAGGCGGAAACTATAGACACGACCAGACAGAGGCGTGAATTGCCACGTCCCTTTGCAATACATTGAAATTTATTTCGGCCCGATCCGTACACACGCGTTGACGGTGAAACCAATCTGTTCCGCAATAAGTAAAGGACGGCTTAACCGATTTTCATGAAATTTTCACCACAGATGGATCTAGCCGAGGCGAGAACTATAGGCCATAAGCGACCGCGATCGGACAAAGGGGCGTAAAATGACACGCCCTTTGTACAATGCTAAAGCTATATCTGTCTGTACGGCAATAACGCACTCAAAAAAATAAAACTGTAAAGTTAGCAAAAAATTTAGTTAAATTTAACTAAAAAAACACCTGATTTTGAACCTACTAAATTTCTACACCATTTACAGATGTTATTCGAAAAAGATCAATTGTAATTCGAAGAATCTACTTGTAATTCGAAGATTCCATTTGTAATTCGAAGATTCCATTTGTAATTCGAAAATTCTACTTGTAATTCGAAGATTATACTTGTAATTCGAAGATTCTATTTGTAATTCGAAGATTCCATTTGTAATTCGAAGATTCCAATTGTAATTCGAAAAATATGAACTGAATTTCCATTGATATTTTTCGAATTACAATTGGAATCTTCGAATTACAAATGGAATCTTCGAATTACAAATAGAATCTTCGAATTACAAGTATAATCTTCGAATTACAAATGGAATCTTCGAATTACAAATGGAATCTTCGAATTACAAATGGAATCTTCGAATTACAAGTAGAATTTTCGAATTACAATTGATCTTTTTCGAATTACATCTGTAAATGGTGTAGTTAATTTCACTAAAAATATTTAGTTAACTTTTCGTAGAATGAATGTAGCAAAAAAAACGTAACTTTAACTAAAAATTCAGCTGAAAATTTCGTAATATTTTTATATATGTATTAACAAAAAAATTAGTTAAATTCAGCTAAACTTTTTGTAAAAAAATTGTAAGTTTGTTAAATATTGATTTTATACACTAACACTTCACTTATTTTTTTCTTTTTTTTCACAACATTAAGTTCAGCTTAAGTAGAGCTTATGAGATTTGCATAGGAGGCTACACAAGAAATTTCTAAAAATTGTTCACTCGACAAATATGTTACGAGAAATCAGCAAATTAATTAATAAAAATTCGTAAACACAGTTTTAAAGTCAACAAAAAAAATTAATTCAAAATTTGTTCAAAACTGGTACTTTCGTAAATTGAACTTAACTAAAAAAAGTAGTTAAAACGCTGATTTTAACTAAAAATTTGCTAAAAAGCCAGTAAACTCGAGTTAACAAAAAAAAAATTGTTAACTTTACAGTTTTATTTTTTTGAGTGCGGAACAACGGCTGAACCGATTTTCATGAAATTTTCACCATAGATACTACTAACCGAGGCGGGAACTATAGGTAAAAAAAAATCCGCGATCGGTAAAATGGGCGTAAAATGCCACGCCCCTTTGTACTATACAGAAACTATGTCTGCCTGTTTCGCAATCACTGAAAAGCGATTTAACCGATTTCACTAAAACCTTTACCACAGATAGTACTAACCGAGGCGGAAACCATGAGCCATAATAGAGGGCGATCGAAAAAGGGGCGTAAAATGCCACGCCCTTTTTATTACACTGAAAGTTATTTCTGCCTTTTCCGCAATTATGCTTAAACGACTGAACTGATTTTAATGAAATTTTCATCACAGATAGTATTAACAGAAGCGAAAACTATGAGCCACAATAGAGGGCGATCGAAAAAGAGGCGTAAAATGCCACGCCCCTTTCTATTACATTGAAAGTTATTTCTTCCTGTTCCGTAATCACGCATAAATGGCAGAACCGATTTTAATGAAATTTTTACCAAAGCACTGTGGGCCAGCATCCTAAAATTTTGGCCAAAACTAGAATACATTGGATAGAAATCTTGATAGTGTGCCAGAAAAGGTTTAAGCAGTGGCTGATTACAAATCTGGAATCAAAAATTTAAAATTCAAAATGGCTGATTTAAAATGGCGGCCATAAATTTTAAAATTTGAATATATAATACTCGAAATATTTGTTTATAAAGGATATGGCGACTCTGATTACGAATATGGAATCGAAAATTCAAAATGGCGGACACACATTTTTAAATTTGTATGCATTGAACTTCACTTATTTGTTTATGAAGGATATGGCGTCGCTAATAACGAATATGGAAGCAAAAAATAAAAATTCAAAATGCCGGATTCAAAATTTTAAAATTTGTAAATATTAAACTTTAATTATTTGTTTATCAATGATGAAATTCAAAATGGCGGGTTCCAAATGGCGGCCTTTAATTTAAAAATTGTTAAATATTGAACTTAAATTATTTGTTTGTACTAGATATGGCTTCGATGTTTGCGAATATAGAATCAAAAATTTTAAATTCAACATGGTGGATTCAAAATGGCGGCCATACATTTCAAATTTAAATATATTGAACTTTAATTATTTGTTTATAAACGATATGGCTTCACTGATTACGAATATAATAACGAAAACTTTAAATTCAAAATGGTGTATTCAATATGTTTATGAAAATTTTCTAATTCAAACTAACTTTTTTAGACAAGGCTTAGCAGCAAAGTGTTTTCGTGAGCGCAAGAAAGTCGTAATTATATCAGGGTTGGCAACCGAAACGAATAACGGTATCGGTAACGGTAAAGGTAAAGGTAACGGTATTTTTGATTATTTCGGTAACGATAAACCGTTACCGAAACATCGATACCGGTACGTACCGGTATTATATAAAACAAGTGAGAGTGTTAAATTCGGCTATGCCGAATCTTTTATACCCTCCAAAATGTAAAAAAAGATATAAAAAAAAAATTCAGGGGTGTTTTTTTTTCTGCGGGGGAGGGGGGGTGGGCCGGTTTGGGGGTTTGGTGGGAGACATTAAGGGACACCCCTTGCGATAGATGTTATCAAATGGATTTATTATGATTCATTCAATTATTTAACCCAATTAATCATTATTAAAATACATTTTTTATATACACGCCCATAAAAGGGGCGGGTCAACTTTATTTTTATTTTTTTTTATCCGCTGGTCTACATGCAGGGTTTTGAGCTTCCTCCGACATAAAAATGTAGCATTTGCTTAAAAAAAGTACAAAAAATCCTGCAAAAAAAAAACGTTTTTCAGAGGTTAGTTTAGTTCTCCAAGGGGTAACTTTTTTCCCCTTGGTCCGATTTTGCCCATTTCCGAACTTAACCTGCCTAGGAATATAAGACATATTCGTGCCAAACTTCGAAAGCCTAGCTCTTTTATTTTGGACTGTATCGTGTCCTCTACAGACGGACAGACGGACGGACATCGCTAGAATGTCTTAGAATCGATCACTGATCAATAATATATATGCTTTATGGGGTCCTAGACCAATATTTCGATGCTTTACACACGGAATGACAAAGTGAGTATACCCTCATACTGTGGTTGGAGGGTATACAAATTTACCCAAAGTGTTAAAAAATCACAAAAAAATATTGACAGCGCCATTTCCCGGGTAAAGAAGGGGAAAGCCGCAGTGTGAAGGTGTGGCCTGGTGTTAGGGTTGCCATCCGTCCTCTTTTCCCCGGACACCGTCCTCTTTTTTAGGGCGTCCGGGGCAGTCCTACTTCTTTTTTAGAAAGTGTCCGGGGTTGTCCTACTTTTTGCACTTTACCCGATAACATTTTTTTTATTACTTTTAAACTTTTGAATTATTTTCATCGCCATATTTTCGCTTATCAGCAGTAATGTCAACTTTTTGAGAACAAAACGCACAAAAATTAAAAAAACGCTTCAAATTAATTATATTTCGAGTAAAAATTCACTCTAGGTAGTGCGAAAATAACTACGTTAGCATCAATTCTTATCAGCTGTTGTGTTTGCTCTCCGAAAAAGGATTTGTATATCAAAAACTTCCATTACAAATTAAAAAAAAAATAATAATTTTAAGAAAATTCCATTGAATTTCCAAAAATTCAATTTGTATTTCAGAAATTTCCAATTGTATTTCATAAGTTTCCAGTTGTATTTTAAAAATTTCTAAATGCTTTTTAGAAAAATCCGTTTCAGAAATTTCCAATTAAATTTAAAAAATGTCCATTTATATTTCAAAAATGTCTAAATGCTTTTCAGAAAATTCCAATTAAATATATTTCAAAAATTTCTATTCAAAATTTTTCAAATGCTTTGCAGAAAATTTTGATATACAAATAAAAATTTTTTAAAAGCATTTAGATAATTATATTTTGAGTAGGTTTTTTTCTAGCTCGAGGTCATTAAAACTATGATAATCTCATATAATAATTTTCAAGAAAATTATTTTTCTGCTTTAAATTTATTTATGTTGGTCATTTTTTGCAAGACTTAATCGACACGTGTTTCGGGATTTGTCTAATCCCATTGTCAAGATTATTTAGCAAAAAATAAAAACCCTGTACTACAAGTATCAAAGGGTATTTAATGACAATCGTTAATGATCAAACTAAAATAAAAATCATCCCGAAACACGTCTTGCAAAAAATTAGCAACATAATAAATTTAACCCCCAGTTTCTGTGATACGAACGCCATTCGTTCGTGACGAATTTGTGTGTATTTTGTTATTGTAACAAAAACAAAATACATGCAAATTCGTCGCAGACGAATGGCGTTCGTATTACAGAAACTGGGGGTAAAACAGAAAAATAATTTTCTTGAAAATTATTATATGAGAATATCATAGTTTTAATTAGTACAGGAAATAATGACCTCGTGCTAGAAAAAAACCTACTCAAAATATAATATTTTAAAGGTCGAGTACAACAATTTTTATTTTTTAATAAAAATTAATCAGAATTTGAACATTTAGATAATTTTTAAATAAAAATGGACATTTCTGAAATACAATTGAATTATCTAAAATTCCAATTGAATTTATTCAAATTCAAAAGTAATTTTCTTAAAATCATTGAGAAAATTTTGAAATCGAAATGTTTAAAATACAAATGGAATTTTCTGAAAACCATTTAGAAAATTTTGAATTACAAATAGAAAATTCTGATATACAATTAAAATTTTTGAATTATAATTGGACATTTTTTTAAATTAACCAAACATTTTTGAAATTTTAAAATTGAAAATTTTTTAAATATAATTGGTACTTTCTGAAATAAAAATGGAAGATTTTCTTTTATGTATTTTTGTGATTTTAGTGGAAATGAAAATTGTTTCCTTAATAAAAATCCTTTTTTTTCGCATATTGTGTCGCGCACGTGTTTCGGGATTTGTCTAATCCCATTGTCAAGATTATTTAGCAAAAAATAAAAACCCTGTACTACAAGTAGCAAAGGGTCTTTAATGACAATCGTTAATGATCGAACTAAAATAAAAATACATATTCGACTCTATTTCCATTGGGAATTAGAAGACGAAAATTGTACCATCATAGTGAAGTCACGATCATCATCCCGAAACACGTGTCGACAAAATCTTGCAAAAAATTACCAACATACTAAATTTAAAACAGAAAAATAATTTTCTTGAAAATTATTATATGAGAATATCATAGTTTTAATTAGTAAAGGAAATAATGACCTCGAGCTAGAAAAAAACCTACTCAAAATATAATATTTTAAAAGTCGAGTACAACAATTTTTATTTTTTAATAAAAATTAATCAGAATTTGAACATTTAGATAATTTTTCAATAAAAATGGACATTTCTGAAATACAATTGAATTATCTAAAATTCCAATTGAATTTATTTAAATTCAAAAGTAATTTTCTTAAAATCATTGAGAAAATTTTGAAATGGAAATGTTTAAAATACAAATGGAATTTTCTGAAAACCATTTAGAAAATTTTGAATTACAAATAGAAAATTCTGATATACAATTAAAATTTTTGAATTATAATTGGACATTTTTTTAAATTAACCAAACATGATTGAATTAAAAATGTATATTTTTGAAATATTATTGAAAATTCTCATATATAATTGGAAATATAGTTAAACATTTTTTTAAATTGAAATATAATTTTTTTTGAAATATAATTGGTACTTTCTGAAATAAAATTGGAAGATTTTCTTTTATATATTTTTGTGATTTTTTTAGTGGAAATGAAAATTGTTTCTTCAATAAAAATAATTTTTTTTTGCATATTATGTCGCGCGGTTTACTTTTTTTAAATTAATTTATTAAAAAAAATTGTCCTCTTTTTTGGGTCAAATGTCCTCCTTTTTTGAGGTTGGCGTCCTCTTTTTCTCAAAATGGAAATGGCAACCCTACCTGGTGTTAAAAAAAATCGGAGCAAAAAAAAAAATCGATTTTTTTGAGCTAAAATTTTTTTAATTGTACTGTTTTTCAATAAAATTGTTAAAAAATTTTTTTCAACAACATTTTTTAATTTCTTTTTTCAAGAAAATTTTCTTAAAAATAGGACAACTAAACATTTTTGTAAAATTATCAAAATAATCAGTTGATTTTTTACATTTGAGCAATTTTAAGTTTTAATAGTTTAAATTAGACAAAAATAAAAAAAAATGACAACAAATAATTTGCTAAAATTTGATCAAACAAAATTTTTAAAGTCAGAAAATCGAATTAGTAAAAATACAGAAAATGTCTGTTATTTTTAAAAATTTAATGACAGAGAATTTCGTTAAAGTATCAATTTTACCAGAAAAATTTTGTAAAAGTTTTCAAACTGAAAATTGTTTTTTAGATTTTTCGGCAGTTTTTCTTCTCAGTGTACGACTTCGGTCATTATGTATTTAACTCCAGAGTTAAATACATCCACGCTTACCTCCGTGGATGACACCGCCAGTAACACTAGCGAATTGGCACAGTTCAGGTTTGTCCTTTCTTTTATTTTCCCACTAAAGAAAGTTTACGTGGCACTCACTTTTCTCTTCAGAACTTTTAAGGTAAATTGCGAATGTGATCATTGGTTGTCAGATTTCCACATATTCTTTGTATAAATTCAGTTAATTGCGAATAAGATCAATACGATTTGCAATGAACAAAAATTGTTTTTTTGTTATTTTACGTACATTCAAAATATTTTCCTTCTTTTTTGTCTGCGAAAAACTAAAAATAAGTAATATTAAGACAACCGTAACAAAACCGATATAATACCGGTAAAAATCCGAATAAAGGTAATGGTTTTTTATCGGTAACTGTATTTAAAACTTTTTATTTCGGTATTGGTAACGGTAGTCAATATTAAAGGGTTTTTAATCGGTAACGGTATTGAAAGGGTAACGGTAGCCAACACTGAATTATATTTATGTATGTAAATTACACCCAAACTATTTTATGGAAATTCACTTAAGTGAAGAGGTGTTAACTTTATTTTTATTTGACTTCTTTGTTTCTCACCGAGAAAAAATGTAATTAAATTAAAGATGAAATATTGCACCAAAATATACCCAGCCAAATTTTGAACTCCAAAGAATCGGTTATGTGTTGCGAATCGAATATTTACCACTTTAACTGAGCATGTCAACTTGCTGACGCTTTTAAACGGATAATAATTTGTTTATGCTAAAAGTCCGATAAAAGCGTAAAGGTGCATTTTTACAAGACCGCATTAAAAAAAACACGGATAAAAAAGTTATTAAATTCTAATCCGGACCATTGAACTGCATTCGAATTTCAGCATAAATGTATCACTAAAAAGCAAAAGCCACTATCGACGACCATAAATAGCATCCGCTTAAATGCGTCACTGAATATGTGAGCATTAGGAATTTAAAAAAGTCCAAATAAAAGCCGAACTAGCGAAAATATCGCCAAAATCAAAAACACGTGTCGGCTTAATCATAATTCATGTATAATAATCTCATACATGAATTTGGGGGCCCTATCTATGTATATAATATAACGTATATAAGTATATAGTATAGTTAACAGATTTTTGACAATTAAAACTTAATAAAACCAAATTTCGCTTAGTCCAATACAACATTTAATAGGCCTTTAAAAAACCTTTCGATCTGTATGAAATGTTCATATAGCTCATTTGGAACAGATATGCAAAAAAACTAAATAATACAGTTTTCCCCCTCCCATTTCCCCTCTTTTACCCCCCGAAATGGCACCTAAAAAATCCGGTTAATCTTAGATTTCGACCTTCTATAACATACGTGAATTGCAGGACAATCGGAGTGCAAGTAATTTTATCTTCCGTGCTAGTGTAGAAGTGTAATCTGAACGCCATTTTTAAGTTATATGGCAATATCTCAAAAGTTTATGAATGGTCGCAGACGGTCGCAAAATTTTAGTTAGGGGACATATTAAGGAACACTTTGGCATTAAAGGTTTTCCAATATCGCTTGGAGCTTTTTGGAGATCGATGTTGAAAAATGGCGATTTTCAAAAAAATCTTTTTTTTTGGGGAAACTTAAATTTTATACCTTCTTTAGATAACTATTGAAGTGTTTTAGATTTTTGTATGCTAATAAGAACTTCTTAAGTGATTTCTGAATGATTTTTATTCAAAAATGCTTTAATTTACAAAGTTTTTCTAATATATTAAAAAAAAAAAAAACTGTCACAAAAATCCGAATTTTTGTCTTTGACCTCTTGCCAAAGAAAATCAGTTAGCCACAATATTACAATATTTTATTTTCATAATTTGAACATTCCAAGATTTTTAATACATCAACAGAATTTGGATGCAGCGAAATGGACTTTTGGCCAAAAAACGGAGATCCTGGCCCACTGTGCACTGGTAGCCTACCAGATTAATTAAGATCTAATTACATAAAGGACCAGATTATTTTTTTTACTTGGGTATCACTGTCCTGACTTTGTGTTATGTATGAATTAATTATAAATTGGAAACCTTGAACAAAAAATAAAGAAAAACTTATTTAAAATTTTATTAACTTTCTATTACAGATTCAAAAATGGCTTATACCACTTTTAAAAGTCGCCCTTTTTTTGAAAAATTTAAGAATGTTTTGTTGAGCCTGCCAACGGACGTCACAATTGTGACAAATAGTCGAACTGTCAAGGCTCACAAACTTATGCTTTGTACAGCCAGCCCGTTTTTACGGGATATTCTGTCTGGTTTGCCATTTGAGAATGATACTCTAATCATTCCAGATATTGAAGGTAAACTGTGTGTTTTTTATACCCTACACCACACTGTGGTACAGGGTATAATGAGTTTGTGCTGATGTTTGTAACTACCCGAAATATTGGTCCTAGACCCACTTTTAAGTATACCGATCGACTTAGAATCACTTTTTGAGTCGATTTAGCGATGTCCGTCCGTCCGTCCGTCCGTCCGTCCGTCCGTCCGTCCGTCCGTCTGTCTGTCCATGTAAACGGTGTAAACACGATACAGGTCGCAATTCTTAATCAATTGACTTGAAATTTGAAACTTAAGCCTCTTTTGGCCCAAGGACGAAGCCTATTGAAATTGGAAAAAATCGGTCCATATTTAGACCTAGCCCCCATACAAAGGTCCTCTTTAGTTTTGGCTCAAATGACTCTAATAGCCGCAGTTTAATAGGTATCTTTTCGAAATTTGCCAGGTAATCATGTTTTATCCACACAAATCAACATTCCGAATTTTAAAGAAATCGGACCAGTTCTTCTTGTAGCCCCCATACAAACCACCTTCCCGATTTTCACATAAATCTCTCAAATTTCATGAAAATAGAAAATATTTAATTAAAATTCTGTTTGTGTATGTTAAACGCGTTCTTTAATAACCTTATCAAATCTGATTATCATCGGACCATTTTTGGACTTAGGTCCCATGTGGAAATTTCCCCCGATATTCAGTTGAAGCGATTTATTGTCAACAAAAAGAAGCCTATTCCACTCAAGTTTGATTAGTGAGTGCTTTTTACACTTATTAAAGATTTGACAAAATATATATCTAATCAGTCCATGTTTGAACTTGGGACCCATTTTCCGGGAAACTCTGGTGTAGGGTATTATATGGTCGGTCTTGACCGACTATAATTTTCTTACTTGTTTTTTTTTAATTTTATATATATTTTATTGACGTTTTGTTACATATTTTTATATTCTTTGATGAATTGGTGAAATTTATATTCACGGGTGAGTGCTGTATATCGGGAAATAATTTGTCCCGGTTTGTCACTGTGTGCAGTGCGTTAAAAATTCAGTGTAAAACCAGCATGTAACCAATGAGTAAGAAAATAAATATTAATATTTTTTTACACATTTTTACATTTCATATTTACATATGATTAGCGTTTCTAAAGCAATTTTTAAAGTTATTTTTAATTGGGTATAGAGTAGGGTGGATCAAATTTGGCTTTTTGGCGAATTTCGTTCCGGCTCACCGACGATGTATTGGAATAGACCTAAAAACAATGTGGTTAAATTTTCATGCCGATCGGTGGTCATCTTCCGCTGCCAAAATGACGTTGAAAATCCGCGATTTCTTAAAAAATAGTATTTATTTTAAAAAATTGCTAAAATTACAAAAATCACGAATTTCGTTCCGGCTCTCAATCTAGTTTTTATTGCATTTATATGTATATGGGGCATTCCATGTGAAATCGGACACTTTGAAAAACTTTTTTTTTTAGATTTTCCCAATTTGTTTACAGTTTTTAGTACCCTTCGAAAACTCCTTCGTGGAAAATTTTCAGATTTTTTTGATGACCCGTTCAAAAGATATCGAATTTTTAAAAATTGGTAGTTTGTTCCTTCACTCAAACTTCTTTTAATCATAACTTCTTCAATAATGGTCCAAATTTCAATTTTTTTTTTTTCAAAATTTTTGTTTTTTTAAGTACTTTCTAAAAAAAAATCCCAAAAAATTCTTAAAAGCGCTCTAGTATGCGATTTTTAAGTTTTAAAATTTAAATCTCATTTTTAAAAATGTTTGTACTCTTCGATTTTTTTGAAATTTTTTTGTGTAAAACTTCTATCAATTCTACAATTTTTTTGCCCAGGAAGATCGTGGGATAACGATTATTACTATTTTTTAAAATTTTTTGAAAAAATTTTATTGTAATTTTCCAATCTTCAAATCATTTCTACTGCTCTAATCGTGCGTCATAGAGGGGTCCTGAATAAGACCGACCCCCATTAATTTTTACGTCTTAACATTTCTTTGGAACAAACTAATACCCTATCTCCAATTTCTAAGGGGGCTCCCACACAAAACGACATTTTTTAAAATTTGTTCCAACCCCTCTAACTGCCCTAATAGTGCCCTTAGAGCAACAAAATGTATGACCGACCCACAATATTTTTTTAGTCCAAACATTTTCTCTGAACACACCTACCCTCTATCTTTAACTGTTAAGGCGGTCCCCATACAATTTTTTTTATTTTTTGTAAATTTGTTTTATTTAATCAGCTTCTACCGGTCCAATGGTGCGTCCGAGAGGGGTCATTACTGAGACCGACCCCCATTTTTACCCTACAACATTTTTTCAAAACATACCTACGCACTATCTCCACTCCCTAAGTAGGCTCCCATACAAAATTACATGTTTATAAAATTTGCTCCAACTGTTATTTGTATGGGAGCCTACTTAGGGAGTGGAGATAGGGCGTAGGTATGTTTTGAAAAAATGTTGTAGGGTAAAAATAAATGGGGGTCGGTCTCAGTAATGACCCCTCTCGGACGCACCATTGGACCGGTAGAAGCTGATTAAATAAAACAAATTTACAAAAAATAAAAAAAATTGTATGGGGACCGCCTTAACAGTTAAAGATAGAGGGTAGGTGTGTTCAGAGAAAATGTTTGGACTAAAAAAATATTGTGGGTCGGTCATACGATTTGTTTCTCTAAGGGCACTATTAGGGCAGTTAGAGCGGTTGGAACAAATTTTAAAAAATGTCGTTTTGTGTGGGAGCCCCCTTAGAAATTGGAGATAGGGTATTAGTTTGTTCCAAAGAAATGTTAAGACGTAAAAATTAATGGGGGTCGGTCTTATACAGGACCCCCCTATGACGCACGATTAGAGCAGTAGAAATGATTTTAAGATTGGAAAATTACAATAAAATTTTTTCAAAAAATTTTTAAAAATAGTAATAATAGAAGTTTTACACAAAAAAATTTCAAAAAAATCGAAGAGTACAAACATTTTCAAAAATGAGATTTAAATTTTAAAACTTAAAAATCGCATACTAGAGCGCTTTTAAGAATTTTTTGGGATTTTTTTTTTAGAAAGTACTTAAAAAAACAAAAATTTTGAAAAAAAAAAATTGAAATTTGGACCATTATTGAAGAAGTTATGATTAAAAGAAGTTTGAGTATAGGAACAAACTACCAATTTTTAAAAATTCGATATCTTTTGAACGGGTCATCAAAAAAATCTGAAAATTTACCACGAAGGAGTTTTCGAAGGGTACTAAAAACTGTAAACAAATTGGGAAAATCTAAAAAAAATGTTTTTCAAAGTGTCCGATTTCACATGGAATGCCCCATATATAAGTTCGTTTGACAAAATTTTTTTTTGAAAAAAAAAAAGATTTTTAAACAGCGCGTGTAACGGTCTGTTTCCAGGATATTTTGGGAAAATTGCTCTCTTTTTAAAAACTCAACATTTTTAGTTAAAAACTTTTCATTTTGCACTAGGTTTATTATAAATTATAAAACTTAATAAAGAATTGTTGGATTTTAAGAAATTCTTTAACCCTACACAGCTTTGGGAACTAATTGACCCATGATGAACAAATGCATCTAGCAATAAACCGCTTTTAACGGGCGACTAACCATTGGGAACATATTTTTTCAATTAAAAATGGGAGCGTGAGTAAAGATGGGATCGTGAGTAGAGATGGGAGCGTGAGTAAATTCGACCAACTCGCGCTCACGAAGAAAAAAAAATTTCTCACGCAAGAAATTTTTGAATTTTGCATACATTTGACGCAGGGTTACATGAGTGTCACATTTTAATCTTACTCAAGCTGAATTTTGACGTGTTTCATTTTTCTGTCACCATAAAAAATCATGCAAAATCACGAAATTTTACTCACGTTTAACAGTGCAATTTTAAAAATTATATTTTTAATGCAAATGAAACAAAAAAGTTTAAATAGCATTCAAAAAGTATTCCCGCTTAAATGCATCCACCCTTAAAGCATTTTTCATACCCCCCCCCCCCATTAACCAGTTATTTATATCTGACACAAAAAGTAATTCACATTTAAACAAGAATATTGCTAAATAATTTCAATAGAATATTTACTTGCTGTATTCTGGCATTTAAGGGGACAATGCTTTCGGGGTGGGTGCATTTAAACGGGAAATAGTATATAAACTTGTTTAAGTAAAATATATGGATCACTTTTTTATTTTGCATCAAAAATATAATTTGTACAAATGCACACGTGACACAAATTTCACGTGATTCACTCGTAAACGTAGGGTAGCCAGATATAGAATTGTCAAGAAAAGTACATTAAGGAAAAAAAGAAGTACAATTAAGAAAAAAAGTACATTGTGTTTTTCACACCTCGGCAGAACCAACATTAACCTCGAGTTGCGAGTTGATTATGAATCTGATGTGCCTACGGTTGCCAGATACTAGAAGTCAAATAACTGGACAGTAAACAATTTTCGACTGGATTTTAAAAAAGTAACTGGACCATTCATCATTTTTTTTTTAAATAATTTAAAAAAATTTAATCGAGTTTTATATGTGAGATACATATTTTTATTTTGGACTATATTTCAAATACCTATAACATCAATTAAATGGCCGTCTCTTTTTGCTACTGCAAATGTGGCGAAATGGTTAAACTCCACTGCTTTTCGAGCATCTCAAAACGTTGATGTTTAGCTCGTCATTGGTCTAAGGCGTATATTGTTGGCGTATATTTTTCTTTTAAAATAATCCCATAAAACTAAGTCCAACGTGGTCAAATCTGGAAGTCTAAAAGGCCAGTTTAAATTCCCTGGACTTGCGATGTCAAAAAGGGCGACAACAATTGTCCCTTAATTGCAGATTTGAACCCTCCAGACTCATTTTTGTGAGGTTATTTGAAAAGCAAAATGTACGACAAAATCCTCAGATCACCGACAAGCTCATGGAAAACATTCGTGCCTAAATCAACGCTCGACTGCCCGAGATTTTCAAAAAAGTAATGCAAAAAAGGAGCGAAAATGACGCAAATAGAGAATATTGTACCGTAGCCAAAAGAGACATTTATGTTTTATTCATTTATTCAAAAAGTAGTCCAAAAAAATTGTAAAATATATTTAATAAAAAAAATAATTGTTAAAATTAAAGAAACTCTTTTAAAACTGGACAAATTGTATTTTAGCTGGAAACTGGACCAGAGCAATAATAACTGGAAAATCCAGGCCATTCCAGGCCGTCTGGCAACCCTAGATGTGCCACTATTATATTTCGACGAAAATCAAAATCTTCGCCAGATACGTTTTTTAAAAAAATCGCCGTCAAACGTTAAAAATTTACATTTTACGCTTATCAAAAAACGACATTTATAAAAAACATATTGCAAAAAAGTTTTTGAGCAACAAAACCGAAATTAAGTAAATAAAAAAGTTTTAATCGCGGTATTTACAATTCGTTATTTTTCCCCCGAAAACGCGAAGGTTTTAGCTCTGAATTTAAAAGTGAAATTCCTTCTGAAATGGAAGGATGAATCAATTGGATTATGTTGTAACGATGGTAAAGTTCAATTAGAACCATTTGCAAACCAACCTGAACTCCTTTACAGCTTAATTACAGACAACCACTCTGAACACACACACTTAGATAATATTCGGAAATATAATGGATGCTTTCAAATGACATCTTTTGGAGGTAATCGAATTACGGAAAATGGTTTTATGCCCACCTTTAAAGTTCAGGGCCAGGTGTATCATTTAGTTGATAGTTTACTACCAAAGCATTGTGGGCCAGGATTTCCATTTTTTGGCCAATAAGGTCTGTAAGGCAACACATATTTAAAAATATTTTTTCGGAATGTCGACATCTTGAATTTTGTTTATCTTTAATATCTTTTTATTATACCTTAAATTTTTTTTTTTGAATGAGGTTAAAGTCAAAGTTTGAGATTTTTTTTATATTTTTTATTTATGAAACAAATAATTTTTTTTTGTACTTCAACACAATATTTTTTCAAATTTTCGGTGAAGTTCTCCTAAAGACATACCTGTTTGTTGAACACATGATATAAACTGCCAAAAAGTAAGCTATAAGCATATTTTTTTTAAAATAAATAATGGAAATTCATACTTTTGTTGAAATCCGCCTTTTTTCAACACCAAAGTCCAAAAAAGTCCAAACGATATTGACAAACCTCGAACTACGATCTGTCTCTGACAATGTATTCTATTCACATTTTTGCGACCCTGTGCGACCGTTCATAAACTTTTGATTTAGAGGCAATAAACCAAAATATGACGTTTACAAATGCCCTAAAATGGAACTTCAATATTTTTTGATATTTTTGTTTCTATTGATTTCTAATAAAAAATGTCTCACTTTGACAACAGTGGCGTGATAACTGGTGATGGGCACGTGAGTAAATTTTGACTCACGTTGATTCACGCTCACGCAAAAAAACATAATTTGCTCAATCGTTTTTTTCTCACACTTACTCCTATTTACGTAAACAAAACACCACTCACGTATGACTCACGCTCACTTGTAACTCACGCTAAACGGGGGGGGGGTGAAATAAAGCCATAGGCAATAAGGCCATATGGCCTTATTTCTCAATTCAATGGGAAATAAGGCCATATGGCTTTATTACCAACACGATTGAGCAATAAAGTCATATTGATTTTGCAACCAAAGTGGAAATAAAGCCATATCAGTTGAAAATGTGGAAATATATTTCCCCGTAAATCCTGCTACCCAAAAAAAAATTATTTAGCGAAGCCGCTAAATTAATTTATGGAGTTTGTAATCCCCAAGCACGGCCGAAGGCCGGCTACGCAGAAAAAAAAATTTTTTCACTATCTTTAAATTAAAAAACCACATATTCCAGGAACCTAGGAACTTAGAGGGGTCTAGAGGCACCACTTTTTTATTGGCAGGGTTTTTAATTTAAAGATTGTTTAACAAAAAAAGTTTTTCTGTGTAACCGGCCTTCGGCCGGGCATAGGGATTACAAAATCCATGCATTAAACCCACCCTCTCCGCAAAGTAAAGTTTTCTAGGGTAGCAGGCCTTTGCGCTATCAAATTTGTTATGCCTAAAAAAGGCCTGGGGGGTTACTGCGTAACTTTATTCGAAAGAAATCGTTCGAATTCGGAAATTTTTAATCGTTTGTAGCAAAAAATCTGTCGTTGCTAAATAATTGTTTTTTTATATTTTTGCATTATTTGGTGATGAGCTGACAAATACTAATTAATTTTGTTCCTAAAAAAATATTTTCTTTCAAATTATTTACGAAAAGAAATTTGTATTCGAAAGCATTTCCGTTTCGAATCGAATTACGCAGTAACCCCCTGATAACCAAAATAGCTTTGGTTTGCAGAGAGGGTGGGTTTAATGCATGGAGTATGCAATCCCTAAGCCCGGCCGAAGGCCTGCTACACAGAAAACCTTTATTACAAAAACACAAATCATAGAAGTCGTAAGTTCGACATTTCGCCCAAATAAAATATTTCGGATTTTTTGACAATTTTGTTTTGCGAGAGGTAACATTTTTAGACCTATCATTTTGGGCTATATGTCGCAGCTTGGGCGATATGACATTTACGGTTTTGGGCGATAAGACCTTGGGCGCTATATCCGTACGCCATTTCAAATTCCATAAATTAATTTAGAGGCTTCGCTTAATTATTTTTTTTGGGTAGCAGGATTTACGTGGAAATATATTTCCACACTCTCCGCAAAATAATGATGAACATTTTTAAAAAATATTTAAATGAGTAACAAAGCCATATATGGCTTTATTTCCTACAGTGGTTGGTAATAACGCCATATGGCCTTATTTCTCAACTCTTTGGGAAATAAGGCCATATGGCCTTATTGCCTATGGCTTTATTTCACCCCCCCACGCTAAACCTTTAAAACACGAAAAAATTGTAAAAACTGAGTAAATACAATTAAATAGTTTTGAATCACGCAAAAAAATTGCACCCACTACGAATCACTCACGCAAAAAATTGTCTCACTCACTTATCACTCACGAACAAAAAATTTTAATCACGCTCACTTTCGATCACGAGTAATTCACGTGACCAGCGTCCATCTGTAGTGCTAAACATTAAAGCTGGTAACGCATTTAAGCGGGCATATTCTGGCAGTAGCATATTTAATATATTTTACGAAATTGTAAGCTTGTAGCATTATTTGTACATTTAGGATGGCAAATGCTAATTGGAAATAAAAAAATTCTCTCTTAAATGAGCCTCTGAATATGTATATGTATGAAGTTTTTGACGCATTTAAAAGACAAATATTTTATTAAAATCTTCTGATAAAAGCAAAAAGAGGGATTTATAAAAACTTAAAAGTTTAAATATTGTACATTTTTTTAAAAAGCTATGTCCTAAATTTTGGATCCGCCATTTTGATTTCAAAAAATCTGAGTTCGTATTCGTGTTGTGCAATCATTTCCTAGTGATATTTTGAAACATTAATCAATAATTTAAATATCTTGTCCGCCATATTGGATCCGCCATTTTGAATTTTAAAAGTCTGAGCTCATATTCGTTATTAACGACCCCAAATACATCGATAATGATTATATTAATCACAATAAACAAAGAATTAAAAAATCATGTCCGCCATTTTGGATCCTCCATTTTGAATTTTGAAATTTTTTTCCAGAATCGTGATCAGCGATCCTTTAACACCCATATGCAATACTTTTTTGACATATAGGTTAAGCGGTCTATTTATGGCCAAAATTCAGGGATGCTGGCCCATAGTGCAAAGCCTGAAAATAATCCAGAATTCTTACAAATTTACTTCGTTGGTGAAGACGAAAGAGAGGCTACTCTTAGATGTCAAAACTTTCCAGGCACAAAACAGGGATTGGTGAAGCAACTCCAACGAATGTTGCATGAAATCAACAACTATATTAAAGGACTAAAAGCTACTATTGATAAAGTACCTCAAAATTGTGAAAACTTTCAAGTAGTTATTCACGCTGACAGACGCCCTGCTATCGAACATAGAGGTCGTTATAACACATCAACATGTCACGAGTTGAGGGTGGGTTGTACAAGCCTAAAAATAAGTGAATTTTCTAGGCAAGTCCATGGCGCTCAGACTTAAAATAGTCCATTGTACCATCACGAAGTTGCTCTGGTAATTGTTAGTCAACAATTTGAAGCCCGTGAGATTATTATTGGAAGCCATAATAATCAACGTCATCGAATAAGTGAAATTCATCGTGCGTACGATTCCCTTCAATATTCCCTTTTGTTCTGTCGAGGAGAAGACGGTTATTCAATTAATATACCTTTGAGAGACCGAATTACAAAGGTTCCTTTTCCACGAAAAACAGTATCGGCTGCCAACTTTTATGCATTTCGCCTCATGTTGAGAGAAAATAAACAAAATCATATATTCTTTTATCGCTCTCTATTCAGCCAATTTTTAGTAGATATGTACGCTAAAAAGAAGTAAGATCAGACAATTATGTCCACTTGAGAGATGCACTTGGACAAGGAGACACAAATGCGGCTGATCTTGGTCAAATAGTAGTACTCCCATCAATGTTTACTGGAGGCCATCGCTATATGCATGAAAGAACCCAAGATTAGGGTGGATCGAATTTGGCTTTTTGGCGAATTTCGTTCCGGCTCACCGACAGATGTGTTGGAATAGACCTAAAAACAATGTGGTTAATTTTCATGCAGATCGGTGGTCACCTTTCGCTGCCGACATGACGTTGAAAATCCGATTTCTTAAAAAAATAGTATTTATTTTAAAAAATTAACAAAATTACAAAAATCACTTAATCTTCTTTTTTATTTTAGTCAATCATTTCAATTCGATCATTTTTTCTTAGAAAAAAATTTCAGCTTAATAAGACATTGTTAACACCTCTAAAATGGTTGCCAAAAATGACCCATACATTTTGCCCTAAACTCAAAACCAGCAAATTTATTTTTTTTTTTATTTTAAGTTGCACAATCTAATTTAAGTTGACAAAATTTTTTTTTGAAAAAATACGAGATTCTTAAACAGCGCGTGTAACGGTCTGTTTCCAGGACATTTTGGGAAAATTGCACTTTTTTTTAAAACTCAACATTTTTAGTTAAAAACTTTTCATTTCACACTAGATTTATTATAAATTATAAAACTTAATATAGAAATGTTGGATTTTAAGAAATTGTTTAACCCTAAACAGCTTTGGGCCCTAAATGACCCATGATGAACAAATGCATCTAGCAATAAACCGCTTTTGGCGGGCGACTGGACCATTGGGAACATGTTTTTTTAAATTAAAAATGGGAGCGTGAGTTAAGATGGGAGCGTGAGTAGAGATGAGAGCGTGAGTGAATTTGACCAACTCACGCTCCTTTTACACAGGATCACGTGAGTGAAACATACACTCAAAAAAATAAAACTGTAAAGTTAACAATTTTTTTTTAGTTAAGTTGAGTTAACTGGCTTTTTAGCAAATTTTTAGTTAAAATCCGCGTTTTAACTACTTTTTTTAGTTAAGTTCAATTTACGAAAATGCTAGTTTTGAACAAATTTTGAATTATTTTTTTTTTTGTTGACTTTAAAACTGAGTTAACGAATTTTTACTAATTAATTTGCTGATTTTTCGTAACATATTTGTTAAGTGAAAATAGTGATTACTATATATTACTCAATTTTTGGAAGAGAAGTATCACGTTTTTTCATAAAAATATTTTAAACACAAAACTAACCCAATTCCTTAATTAATTGAATTTTTTCTGCAAAATTAAAAAATTAAAAATTTTTAGAACTTGTTCTGAAATGACTTTCGGTGCACAGTTACAAAAAGTAAGCTTATACCCACCCTTATGGTTTAAATAAAATATTTTTAAGAACATCACATATCCAGGGCCCAACAACAGACATTTTATTATTACCCTTTTCAAGAAATTTTGGTTTTTCAATACACAAAAAAATTCAAAAAAACAAAAGATACTAGAAATTTGTTGATTGCAGATTTCGAATTAAGTGATGATCACAGTTGGGTTATTTTAATTTTAAAATGCGATTTAGAATCACGACGTTAATTTTTTATAAAATTAAGTCCTATTTTTGACACCAATGTAAAAATACGTAATAGTTAAATTAAAAAAAGTACTAAACTTGGGGTTTTGCATTTGCAAACACGATTTTCTGAACAACGATACGCGATAGAAATAATTGGAAGTCAGATTTTAAATCAGAAATTCAAAATAAATATTGTTTATGTATTGCTATTGCTGGAAAATCTTGTTTTGTAAGATCTACACTAAAATAATTGTGTAATTAACTTTATTAGTTTACTTAAAAAATTAACCAGTAAATTTGTTTTTAAATAAAAATATTTGTATCTTTAAGAATTCCTACATCGGTATTTAAAAAAATTGTTTTAAAACGAATTTTTCGTTACAATTAATGTTGGCGAAAAATAATTTCTTTTGCCAAAAATAAATGGTAAAACGCAATACACCCTATTTTCTTTAATTGAAAATATTAACAATCGCCGATATATTTTCTTCCTCACATCATCACAATAAAATTAACGTGCATTAAACAAACCATCATGTTTTTCAATATTTACATACAAAGAAAAAATTAAAATATTTTTTTTTGTTTAAAAACTATAAAAAAAATGTAAAAAGGTGTATTTTTAAGACAAGAATTTGGAACCTTGTATATAAAATTTAAGTGATGTCCATATTTACAAACATAGATAAAATCCCTAAGTATTATATGGCTTTAAAATTAAAGCAATAGCTCTTTCCAATAAAAAGATATCACCTCTTAAAGATTAGAAGGTACGCAGTGTTGTATTTGATGTATTTTCCAATATGGTGGCAAAATGCTTGCTCTTCCTCATCTCACACGTATTTAATATCAAATTAGATTCTTTGTTTATAAAAAATGGAATTTGTCTTTCATTTAATTAAATTTATCATTTATTTTCTTTATTCATCGTTTTTTTAAATAATAATACGCACTATTGATAGTTTAAAAAGTTTTTTTCTCTTTTGTTGATTGCTTTGTTGTTGTTCTCCTTTATGTTGCATTGTTTTTATTAAACGTCAAAAGTTACATAATGTGCTGTCACTAATACTTATTCAAGCGAAATACGACTCTGTTTCATTTCTATTTTTTTCTATGGTGTTCAGAGAACACCTCCGCACATTAGACGGAACGTCACTGGTTCTACTTAAGCTGAACTTAATGCTGTGAAAAAATAGAAAAAAAAAGTGAAGTGAAAAAAAAATTACAAGCTGTTTTGCTAATTTTAGTTTACGAAAAGTAACAAAATTTTTAGCTGAATTCAACAAATTTGTTTGTAAATATGTACATAAAAATGTTACGAAATTTTCAGCTAAATTTTTAGTTAAAGTTACGTTTTTTTTTGCTACATTCATTCTACGAAAAGTTAGCTAAATATTTTTAGTTAAATTAACTAGAAATTTAGTAGGCCCAAAATCAGGTGCTTTTTTAGTTAAATTTAACAAAGTTTTTGGCTAACTTTACAGTTTTTTTTTTTTTGAGTGTATTAAACTCGTTCATGCTGAAATCACGCTCACGAAAACTCAACATAACTTTATTTTGGCGTGTTTTATTTTTCTGTCACCATAAAAAATCTAGCAAACTCACGAAATTTAACTCACGTTTACGAGTGTATCACAAGAAATTTGTGTCACGTGTGCATTTGTACAAATTATATTTTTAATGCAAAATAAAAAAGTGATCCATATATTTTATTTAAATAAGTTTATATATTATTTCCCGTTTAAATGCACCCACCCCGAAAGCAACATCCCCTTAAATGCCAGAATACAGCAAGTAAATATTCTATTGAAATTATTCAGCAATATTCTTGTTTAAATGTGAATTACTTTTTGTGTCAGATATAAATAAATGGTTAATGGTGGGTACGGAAAATGCTTTAAGGGTGGGTGCATTTAAGCGGGAATACTATTTGAATGCTATTTGAACTTTTTTTGTTTCATTTGCATTAAAAATATAATTTTTAAAATTGCACTGTTAAACGTGAGTAAAATATCGTAAGTTTGCATGATTTTTTATGGTGACAGAAAAATGAAACACGTCAAAATTCAGCTTGAGTGAGATTAAAATGTGACACTCATGTAACCCTGCGTAAAATGTATGCAAAATTCAAAAAATTCTTGCTTGAGGGTTTTTTTTTCGTGAGCGTGAGTTGGCGAATTCACTCACGCTCCCATCACTACTCACGCTCCCATTTTTAATTGAAAACATATGTTCCCAATGGTTAGTCGCCCGCCAAAAGCGGTTTATTGCTAGATGCATTTGTTCATAATGGGTCATGTAGGGCCCAAAGCTGTGTCGTTACAGAATTTCTTAAAATCCAGCATTTCTATATTAAGTTTTATAATTTATAATAAACTAGTGTAAAATTGAAAGTTTTTAACTAAAAATGTTGAGTTTTATAAAAAAAAGTGTAATTTTCCCAAAATGTCCTGGAAACAGACCGTTACACGCGCTGTTTAAGAATCTCGTATTTTTTCAAAAAAAAAATTTGTCAAACGATCTTATATATACTTGAAATAAATGCAATAAAAACTTTACATTGTGCAACTTAAAATCAAAAAAAAAATTTTTCTTTAAATGTGGTGGTTTTAAGTTTAGGGCAAAATGTCCTATTAAGCTGATTTTTTTTTTTAAGAAAATATGATCGAATTGAAAAGAGTGACTGAAATAAAAAAGAAGATTAAGTGATTTTTGTAATTTTGGCAATTTTTTAAAATAAATACTATTTTTTAAGAAATCGCGGATTTTCAACGTCATTTCGGCAGCGGAAGATGACCACCGATCTGCATGAAAATTTAACCACATTGTTTTTAGGTCTATTCCAACACATCTGCCGGAACGAAATTCGCCAAAAAGCCAAATTCGATCCACCATATTTTTCATTAAATTGATGATATCGGCCACTTCTGCCATGGTGTATGTTCGGGTGTAAGGAGTCTGAAATAAAAATATCTATCACTAAGTGGAGGGTATAAAAATGGATCATAAAAACAACGACCGTAGAGGCCGCCGCGCTTATAAGGATACCCAACGACCGTAGAGGCCGCCGCGCTTATAAGGATAACAAAAAGTTGTGGAAGGTGTCCAAATTCTGGCTTCCAAATTTCGTGGAGAGCAAATCAACGTTTACTTCGTAAAATGTTGGACCCTACCGTGTGAACATTTAGTAAATTTTTTTAATATTTAGTACATTTTTCATTTTTTTTTTTCAATTTTTTGTTTGTTTTTTATGTAAAAAAATACCGTTATACAACAAAATCAAAATTTTGATGTATTTATTTTATTTAAATTCAATTTTTTTTTTTCAAAAATAAAATAATTTTTTTTTTATTTTTTTGTTATTTTTTTTTTAATTTTTAATTGTTTGTGATATTTTTCTGACGTTATCTCAATATTTCTAAAAAAATACCTTTTTTAAGTAGTAGCGGGTATTTCGTACCATTTTGCCCAACATTTTACGTAGTAAACGTTGGTTTGCTCTCCACGAAATTTGGAAGCCAAATTTGGCAGCCAGAATTTGGCCACCTTCCACAACTTTTTGGTATCCTTATAAGCGCGGCGGCGTCTACGGTCGTCGTTTTTACTCAAACAGAAATTTTGTTTGTACAAGCAGCACAACCTACCCCATGTAAGTGGCTGCTGACGTTTTACGTCAACACACGTAGACTCTGAGGTCCATTGTGATAACCCATACACAACACAACTGGCATGTACATTGTACAATCTCGTTTTTGAGCAAGTAGTTTGCGTAGTCTATTTGGCCCATAAGGTATAATCAGTCTATCGTATGCTGGTTGACATCTAAAACAAAAAACCAAGGACGCATAATAAAAGAGAATGCAAAAATATTGGTTAGTTTCAAGCCGTTTTTACTCAATTTTTAGACTTTAAATGGCTGCAAATTTTGCAGAAAGGAAATTTTGGGCAAAAAAAAAAATTGGGACTAGTTTTTTATATTATTGATCTTTTTGTATTCACAGATTCATGTAAATGTGTGGACAAAAAATAATTGACAGCTAAACTCAGGTATCAAGAGGTGCAAAAGAAAAATATTATTGCCCATATCTTCAAAAGTATTTATCTGAATTCTATCATTCAAAAAGCATATGAATCAACAATCGTCTCCTTTTATACAAATACACTCAAAAAAAAAAAAAGATTTAAAAAAAGATTTTTCCATACTTTATCCCTTCGTTGACAATGCATTTTATCTTATTTTCTTGATTTAAAAAAAAATCATTGTTTTATTTTTATAATTGAAAATTCACTTGTTACAAAAAAAATAGTGTTTAAAAAAATAATAAAAGTCCTTTTAATTTCAATTTTTCATCCGATAATTCCGAAAACAACTATAACTATCAAATCCGTAAAAAGTATGATAAAAACGGATTCATTAAAGAATACGAATGCGACTTAAAAACTATTAAATAAGTCGCCTGTAAAGAAACGTAAATTGCGACAAAAAAAAAAAAATAAAAAAATAAATTGCGACAAAAAAAATAATAACAGTAGAAAAGTTAAATTCGACTTGGCCGAATCTATGAATACCCTCCACAATGCCCTTTTCAAGTGATAGTAAATTTTCTAACGTGAAAAAAATAAAATTTTTGGTTAGAAATATTTTATTTTCTGTAAAAAAACTTTTTTTTATTAATTTTTGAAAAAAAAAAAAATAATTTACTAATTTTTTTTTGAGTGTAAAATTTTGTTTGAGTGTAAAATTTTTTTGAGTGTAAAATTTTTTGAGTGTTTTTTTTTTTGTTTTAGTGTAAAAATATTTTTGTGTGACAAAAATACCTTGTAAAATATTTTTCTGACTTACAAATGTTTTGTAAACGTGTTTAACGGTTTTCAACACGTGAATTTAAGGTGAAACTAATCTGAAATTTACGGTTTTGCTAATACCCTGCAAACATTTGGAAGAAATATCCCCTAGAAGAAATTGCGGCAATATCTTCTTTTTATCGTAATAAAAATTCATCAAAGTAGTATTTTTGAAAATCTTCCTTTTATCATTTTGAGGATATTTTAGCAATTTTTAAAAAAAAAATATTTTTTTTTGTCATTTCGAAAATAAACAATATCGCCGAATTATCATAAATTTATCTCCAAGGTGATTTTTCACCTGCGCGATACATATACGATATCTTCCTCTTATCATACGGATGTAAAAAATACGAAATCAATACATTTTATTTATTGTCAAAAATATTTATAATTTCGTTTTTCATTGTTTTTTCGGAATAAATGAACAAAAAATCATAAAAATTGGTGTTAAGAGGTAAGTAATGAATTCGCAAACAACAAAGTCATTAATCTGCAAAATTTAATAACTTTTTTTAACTCCATTAGGTCCTGCAAATTTTCCACAGCTCAATGTGCCATTTTTGAAGAAGATAATCAATTTCAAGATAATGGAAACAGTGAATAAATAAGTTATTGTTCATCACTATCGTTTGTAAAATATCTTCTTTAATTTGAATAATAAACATACTTTTATCTCCTATGAGAAAAAATGGCAACATCTTCTTTTTATCCTCTAGGTAAAATTTGAGTGATATCTTCAAGTTATCTTCCAAATGATTATCTGGCAATATTGCGTATTTATCCTCCAGAAGAATTGCCTTCGTATCTTCTGGACGCATCGCTTTCGGGACACGATTTCTACTCACAGGTGTTTCTTCCGCAATACGAAGAAGATATCCCCCGCAATACAATTTATCTTCCAGGCGATACGCTAGCGTATCTTCTTCGTTTCGAAATGCTTGCAGGGTAACTTTTGAACCACTGAACCGATTTGTCTGAAATTTAAAACGAACCGGACCAGAGGAACGGCAAATATATATGCCACACTTCAGCACCCTCAGAATTGCCGTTCGAAAGTTACCGTGTGTTTTATCTCGAAAATTCCAGAAAAACCCTTGCCGAAATTCACTCATTTGCCTATAACTTTTGAACCACTGGACCGATTACGCTGGATTGCAATACCAACCTGACCAGATAAATGTCCAACATATATGCCAAACTTCAGGAGCCTCCGTAAAGCCTTTCAAAAGTTAGCGTGTTTTCAACAGACAGACAGACGGACGGACATCGCTAGATCGTCTTAAAATCGATCGAGGATCATGAATATATATACTTTATGGGGTTCTAGACCAATATTTCGAGGTGTTACAAACGGAATGACAAACATATATATACCCTCTACCACTAGAGTGGAGGGTATAGGTATAATAAATCAATTTAAATATGTGTATGTTTATTTGTGTAAATAGTATGGCTCATTAACTTGTATATTTGATTTGGTAGAAAACGCGTTTAAAGTTTACATTTGAAACTCAAAAATTAAGTTATGAGAATATACAAGTAAATGAGCAATATGTATATAACAATACCTTTTCTTTTTTCCAAGCAAAAAGTTTTTCGCGAAATTCGACGCGAAGTCCTACAGGGTTTATTACTTCCTTAATGTCGTCATTTTTTAAGAACTGAAGGCTTCTATAAGTTACTTGAGATTCTGTGAATTAAATTTCAAATAAAATTATAAAAAAGTGTACATTAGAAAGCATTAGAAATTTGAAAGACGCACAAGAAAATTTTAGTTTTAGTGAAAAAAGAAATTATGGCAAAATTGCAGTTTATGGGGCACACTGAAATCGAAAAACCAACAACCGCCCTCCGCTGTAAAATTAAAAAAGTAAAAAACAAAATTATTGATTAGTGGCGTCGGGCACTTTTTTGGGGCCATCTTTAATAGGGACATCCAGGGAAGAAACATCTTAAAAAAAAATTTGTGTTACATTTTTTTTCTGCGTAGCCGCCCAAGCAGAAATTGACGACGGTTATAAAAAAAAGCGTTCTGAAAGCACTGTAACAAAAAAAAGAACGTTCTCAAAACGTTATTTTCGAACGCTTTACGAGCGTTTTCGAAAAGCGTTCTGAAAGCACTGTAACAAAAAAAAAGCATTCTCAAAACGCTTTATTCGAACGCCTTGAGAGCGTTTTCGAAAACCGTTTTGAAAGCACTTTATTAACAAAATACATGTTCGTTTCAAAATTAAATGGTTTTAAAGCAGTTTTTGCAAACGTTTTTAAATTTTTTTCGTAGTACATACAAGTATAGTATTTTTTAGATTATACTCAATTTTAAACAAATTGTTATAAAAACATTTTGTTAAATCAAATTAAATAATTTTTCCCTACCACCACATTGAAAACGCAAAATTTTGAAAACATAAAACATTTTTTAATTTGTAAATCTATTTTAAGTTTTATTATTATCATTTATGCAAAAGAGTTATAGCAATTGTTTCGTTATAAAATTTACAAATAATGCATTTAACTTCTACAATATGCACACTGACTTCAATAACATCTTCACGTAAATTTTTAACGTTATAAAGTCCTATTTCTTTTGATGGAATTAGATAGACAAAATAATCGTTTATTTCATTAAAGATGTTGCCAAGTAAGGGTTTGCAACACTTCGGAAGTGATGTATAGCCTTCAGATCTAAATATTATTAGTATTTCATCAATACATTTTTGTTTTTTTATTTTCTAAAATACTTTTATAAAAAAAATATCTACAATTAACGAATAAAAAAAAATATCAGCTTTATATGAAGTCCTTTAAAGTACTGTTTTTTCTTATTTCAATCGCTGGAAAATATCTTTAATTTTTGTATTTAAGCTCTTTATAAGTGCTTTACTTTTGGTTTTTAAAGCGCTTTCATGACTTTAAACAAAACGTTCTGAAAGCACTTTTTTAAAACGCTTTAAACCTAGCGTAGATCGATGTTATCATTCGGATCATCTGAAAGCGCTTTGAAGATGGTATATGGAACGCTTGTAGAACCGTCCACAGCGCTTTCACAGCGCTTTTGCGATTGTATTTTTCTGACTGGGCGGCCTTCGGCAGGGCTTAGGAATTACAAACTCAATTAATTAATTTAGCGGCTTCGCTAAATCGCTTTTTGCATGGTTAAAATCAGTGCTAAATTCTCTTCTTTATGCACTCACATAAAAAATCGGTTGGAATGAGGTTGCCACAACCGTCATAACTGGTTTACGGTTGCTGCAACAGAGTTGCGGTTGTCCCAACCGTATGCGGTTGCAGCAACCGTAAATTGAGGTTGTTATAACTTTTTTAAAATATTTTTATGCCAGTTGCCACAAAATAAAAAAAAAAGTTGCCACAACTGCAAACCCCGGTTGTAGCAACCGTAAATAACGGCAATATGGTTGCCTCAACCCCAAATTCTCGGTTCCCTCAACTGATAATTAAAATAACAAAACTTCACAAAATTTAATGTCATCAAATAAAAAAATATTGAGGAAAATATTTATTTTTCTTCAAAATTTCAACATTTAATGTTAAAAACTTGAAAATAAAGACTTAATGGGCTAAGTTTTTGTACTTTGAAAGATACAACAGTTAAACTAATGCCGTTTTTCTCATTTTAATGTATAGAAATAATGGAATACGTTAAAATCTCGCATTAATTAAAAAATGGATAAAAAATTAACGACATGAGATAAAAGCCTTCAAATTTGGATTCTGCAGAAAAAGGTGATATAAAACTAGTGAAAAATATCTCAGAATCTGAAACTTTTTCTATGGAAAAAGTTTTTCTATGAAAAAATGTGTCAGAATGTGAGACTTTTTCTGTAGAAAAAATGTGTCAGAATCTGAGACTTTCTATAGAAAAAAAGCCTCAGTATCTGAGACATTTTCTATAGAAAAATGGTTCACAATCTGAGACTTTCTCTATATAAAAAATGTTTCATAATCTGAGACTTTTTCTATAAAAAAAATATCTGAGAATCTGAGCCTTTTTCTATAGAAAAAATATCTGAGAATCGAAGACTTTTTCTATAGAAAAAAGTGTCTCAGAATCGGAGACTTTTTCTATAGTAAAAATATCTCAGAATCTGAAACTTTTTTATAGAAAAAATGTCTCAGAATCTGAGACTTTTTCTTTAGAAAGATGTCTTAGAATCTGAGGCTTTTTCTATAGAAACAATGTCTCAGAATCTGTGTCTTTTCTTACAGAAAAAATGTCTCAGAATCTAATAATTTTTCTATTGGAAAAATGTCTCAGAATCTGAGACTTTTTCTATAGAAAAAATTTCTCAGAATCTGAGACTTTTTCTGTAGAAAAAATATCTGAGAATCTGAGCCTTTTTCTATAGAAAAAATATCTGAGAATCTGAGCCTTTTTCTAAAGAAAAAATTTCTCAGAATCTGAGACTTTTTTATAGAAAAAATGTCTTAGAATCTGAGACTTTTTCTACAGAAAAGATTTCTCAGAATCTGAGACTTTTTCTATAGAAAAAATGTCTTAGAATCTGAGGCAATGTCTGAGAATCTGAGAATTTTTCTTTAGAAAAAATGTTCAAAATCGGAGACATTTTCTATAGCAAAAATATCTCAGAATCTGAAATCTTTTTTATAGAAAAAAATGTCTCAGAATCTGCGACTTTTTCTTTAGAAAAGATGTCTTAGAATCTGAGACTTTTTCTATAGAAACAATGTCTCAAAATCTGTGAATTTTCTTATAGAAAAATGTCTCAGAATCTGAGAATTTTTCTATAGGAAAAATGTCTCAGAATCTGAGAATTTTTCTATAGAAAAAATGTCTCAGAATCTGAATCATCGTCAGATCATATAAAGAAATATATGGTTTAAAGAAGTATCGGTGTAGTGTCTCCTATTTAGTACAGAATAAAAATTGTATACAATATATAGCAAAAATAAAAATGGAGGATAGCGTTTTCTTACCAATCGGAAAATGTGGCCAGTCTTCGGATTTTAATATCCGAAAGAAATAACGATGTAGAAACATAAATCGGCCAGTTAGCAATTAATTTCTGAATACAACTTTGGATTAATTGTTATTGATTTATTAAACAAATGCAAATTTTAATGCAAGAAAATCACGTTGAAAATGCTCATTAATCGTGGTCGGCGGAAATAAACGAATGAGAAAAACACGATCATAAATCTCTAAAGGTATCCAAGAGAGACTTTCTCAATTATTTGAGATCACAAAGTACCGGTTACCTTGATTTGGTAATCACTAATCAGCTGTTATATAAAACATCCAGATTGGAAATAAAATTCCGTGGAAGGTATTGCCAGGTTAAAATTGACTCATGTGAAATCTGTTAAGCATTATTTCAAATGTCAGTTGGAAACCACAATTATACAGAAAAGAAAATGTGAATGAAGAAGGAAAATAGGATAACCGTTACACAATCTAGTTTCAATCTATTAGATTGCCCATACAAATTTATTTTTTTCAGTCTAGTAGATTAGACTCTAATCGGCAAAGTTTGATACAACTCTGTATTTCTGTTATTTTCATTTTCCAACACTGGAAAACACCGACACAAAGCCTGCCATTTTGATGACGCCGCTAAGTATGTTTATGCCGCCGACATTGTTAATTGTAAACGCCGTCACTGTCCTTGTTAATCATACGGCGACTAACTACCGTCGCTGTCTTTTGACGCAGTCACACACATTTATTACCAACTTGTTATTTTAAATGCCAATCCTAATCTGCTCAAATGTAAAAAATGCCAATGTAAACGGTACAGATAACAAAGTAGATTAAAATCGCACTTTACTAGATTAGAATTCCAATGTAAACGCACTATAAGTACTCTGTTCACAGATCACGTGATTAACCCCCCTATTTTAGAAAAATTGTCAATACAACAATTTCTTATACAATTTAGTTTTTTGATTTCTCCCGATATTACCAATTTTTAAAATTTGCCTTCATTTATTATAGATGACAATTTTCTTAGAATATGGGGGTAAATGCCAAAATCAATATATAATAAACTTTTTTTTAAATTATGGAATTGATGGAAAAATATTTTGAAATTTATTTTCGCGTTTATTTAACAGATAATGAAATTGAATTTTAAATGACATAATAAAAAAAGGTTTTCAAACAAAAGACTTAAGACACAAACTTTACTTGAAAAGTAGTGAAATATGATTTGTTGAATTCCAACTTTAAGAAAATAAAATAAATTTCATTTCTGATTTGAAGATTCCATTTGTAATTCGAAGATTCCATTTGTGATTCGAAGATTCCATTTGTGATTCGAAGATTCGTTTTGTGATTCGAATATTGCAATTATAATTAGAATACTTGATTTCCAATTGGAACTCGAAGATTACAATTGTGATTCGAAAAATATCAATTGAAATACAGTTGATATCGAAGATATTTTTCGAATAACACTTGAAATTTTTAAATTACAAATGGAATATTCGAATTACAATTGAAGTCTTCGAAATACTAATGCAATTATCGAATTACACGTACAAATTTAAATGAAACTACAAGTAGAATCTTCGAAATACAATAGAAAATTTTAAATTTTGAGTTTCTATGACCGTCACTTTTGCTGTATAAACCATTATGTATTTTGAAAGTTAAAATTATAAAAGTTAGCAACATATATTTTCACATAAAGAAATATGGTAACGAGCATATACAGTAAAATAAAGTTGTTTTAAATTAAAATTTAAAGGATCTTACCAACTCACAAACCCTTTCGTCAGTGTATAGAGGCCACATTTCTACGATATTACTAACACTGCTCCTTAATGTAAGTTTTCGATATTTTGAAATTAACCGCCACTTATTTGTAACATCCCAGCAACACTTAGATTACCCAATAAGTTATAAAATAAGGTATAGGATTGCTTATTTTATACATTGCAGCTTTGATGATTTTAACAGGGGATGAGACTCAAAGTATTGCATACGAGTAAGGGATATAATATAGCATACCAGAACGTAATATAAGGTGTTACGAGTAGTGAAAAAGTAATTTTGTATTAAATTTACACACGTTATTGTAAGGGAGTGTAAGTAGATAAAATATGCTCGTGAGTGAGTGTGTGTCATTAGAAAATTCCTGTCGTGAGTCCATCTCTAGTTTAAACTTATGCATTTTTTATAAAATAATTATTTTTTAAGTTATTGTAATGCATTATGCATCCAATTTTAAATAATGCATTTTAAACTTTGAAATAATACATAATGTAACCAAATATAAGTCATCCATGATTTAATGTTTAGAAATAATAAATATGAAATACATTTTTTCCAATAATCATGCATTACTTAACAAATTATTAGTAAAGCATTATTTTTCACTTTAAAACAAGGATGGGTACCAATTCGATAAAAGTATTGGTATTGGTATTGGTTTTTAAAATTATATTAGTATTGGTATAGGTATTGGTTTTCATTTTTTGTTGAATTGGTATAGGTTTCGGTATTGGTTTTGAATTATTTAGGTATTTGGTATTGGTTTTAGCCTCGAATCGGTATCGGTTTTTAATAAGTATTGGTATTTATCTTATATCGGTTTTGGGATTTGTATGCAAAAGGTTTTGTCGTTAATATTAATTAATTTAACGTAAGTCGTCCTTCTGTCCGCCCCACAGTGCACACTGGGGCGAGATGGTAGGTTTTTTGGTCAAAAGTCTCTACAGGTCGTAAATATTAACCGATTTTTTTGAAATTCAGAATATAAGCCTATATTAAGGTAATAAGTAAGTGCCTTGAAAGTTTTTGAAATCGGACCTACAAGGAAACTATTTCAGGGTGGACACTTCATTTTTAATAAAATTTACAGATGTTATAGATGTCTTTTGTTTATGTATTTGAATTAGAGATGGTCTGTGGTCCCGTAATTTGCGTGAGTCAAAAAACCACGTGATTCAGGCGTGAGCGATTTTTATTTAAATCACGTGATTATAGAGTGATTTTCATTTAAATTAAGTACTATATTAGGGTAATTAATAAGTGACTTGAAACTTTTTGAAATCGGACCTACAAGGAAACTATTTCAGGGTGGACACTTCATTTTTAACAAAATTTACAGATGTTATAGATGAATCAAATGAAAAGACACTTGCCTTTTGTTTAAGTATTTGAATTGGAGATGGTCGCTGGTCCCGTGATTCACGCGTGAGCGATTTTCATTTAAATCATTTGGTTATAGAGTGATTTTCATTTAAGTCAAGTGAATATATTAAGTGCCTTGAAACTTTTTGGATTCAGACCTACAAGGAAACTTTTTCAAGGGTGGACACTTCATTTTAAATAAAATTTACAGATGTTATAGATTAAACAAATGAAAAGACACTTGTCTCTTGTTTATGTATTTGAATTGGAGATGGTCGCTGGTCCCGTGATTTGCGTGACTCAAAAAAGTGGTTTTCATTTAAATCACGTGATTGTGAGTTGAAAAATTCTGAGTGAGTTTCTAGAGCAGAGCTTCTCACTAACTTTTGCATCGCGACCCCTTTTCAATATTTCAAATATCTCGCGATCCCCCAACAAGTGAGAAAATTAAAGTCGGTAAAGACCGACCATATTATGCTCTACACTAAGTTTTCCCAAAAATTGGTCTCAAATCCAAATATGGACTGATTGGATCCCTGGGGAATACAAGTAGAACTGGTCCGTTTTCTGTAAAATTTGCAATGATTATTTTTAAATGCTTTTACCTGCTTAATTTCAATAGCATACATATTATAATACGGTTTTAAGAGTAGTTTTTGCCAAATTTAAAGGGGACGTTTGTATGGGGGCTAGATCCTAACATGGGCCGATTTTTTCAACACAGTTTTATAACATTTTAGGTGTTTTAAAAGTCCCCAATTGATCAAGGATGCTGATAGCATGTAGTCCTGGCAATCATATTCTGAAGTAGTCAGATTTAAAAACTGTGCTTTTTAAACATTGCCCTAACGAGCTATGAAGCTGAAAATGGCCAAGTTAATAGTATTGAAGATGGAGCATATTCTAAAGTTGTCGGATTTAAAATTCTTAAAATTTGGACGAAAAAATTATATGAATTATGGTAAAATTGTGATTTTGGCATGCATATAAGTAGTACGTAACATCCCAGTCGGCAAAAAAATTCACACCTGACATACTGCTGACTCTCCCTTTGTAAAATTGCTGACATCTTCATACAATTTTTCAAAATGTCATCAATGACATGTCAGCTGTTGATCAGCGGTTGTTTAAACGAATTGTTAGTGGCCACCGATACTGGTGGACACTGCTGACCAACTGCTGACATGTCATTGATGACATTTTGAAAAATTGTATGAAGATGTCAGCGATTTCATAAAGGTAGAGTCAGCAGTATGTCAGGTGTGGTTTTATTTTGCCAACTGGGATCAGATCCACACGGACATGGATTATTCGGTGTAAGGAACGGAAAAAGGGGGTAAATTAAATTATATCTTTTCCAGACTTTTTTGAAGCCCACTGATAAGTTAAAAATATGCATACATTGGCAGATCCTAACGTAGCCATGTATTTTTGTATTTGGATAACTCAGCAATTTCCAAAAAAATATGCTTTGTTTGTATATTTTATTTAGAAATGCTTCCGTGGCCCCCTAGTGGGTCGCGACCCACTGTTTGAGAACCATTGGTCTAGAGAGTAAGTCAGATTTTTGCGTCTGGGATGTTTTTTTTTTGAAAAACCCCTTTAAAAAAAAATCTTTTTTAGCAGTATTTGCATTCAGAATTAAGTCAAACTTTAAACTAAATAGTACATGCTTAACCCATTTTGGACAAAGATTATTTTTTTTTTTTGGAAAAAGGTACCTATTTAGTAAAATTAGCACCGGCTGATCTCAAAACTCTTGTAAAAAAATTTTAATGTTCCGTTATTCCAGAAAAGCCTGTATTTCAACTTTTTATGCAATTTTAATATTTGGATTTATTTGCTATTTTATTAATTTATTTCGTTATTTTCAAAATAAATAGTTTCAAAATGTTTCAATTAGTGTAATTTGATAATAAATTAAATCTAAAAAAAATTAATATTAATTAATAAAAAAATTAAAAGCCTAAACTAAAAAAATGCAAATTTTTCCTTTTTGCTTGAAACAATTTCTGTGCTGATGCACATTGCATTTAATGCACATATAAATTCCGGTGGTCAAGGGGAGATATTTTTAATTTCAGAAAGATGAGACTTAACAATTATAACAAAATATACCTGAACTTCATCCATTTCATACAAAAATATTTTTTGAAAAAGGTGATCGAAATGGGTTATCATGCAGGGGGCGCCTTTTTCGATTTTAGATCTTTTGCCAATTGCGATTACACGGGTCAATTTTTTTCTTATATGTGGTTCAAACTTACGACCTTAAACAAGTTGCTTAACAAAACACCAGTAACAGAATTAAAACGTAATGGATACAGAAAAAATAATTTTTTAAACACGTAGACCTTAAACTCTCAAAAATAGCAAGTGTGAACTGCACATTATGCGTTCTTAAATTCTTATATAATATGACTGTGCCTCTAATAAAACAATAAATTTTTTTTTCTGGATTCTGGTGTTGTGACATAAAATTTTGTAACGTCTGCTTGATTGAAATTTTGGAATTTCCAAAAAAGAACATTAGTATTTTTTTTACAACGCAAAGAAGAGTGCAGTGACATTCAATGTACATATATCAAATATTAACAATGTTTGCAAAAGAAAAAATTTCATCACAGAAAAGGTCTAAATTTTTTAAGATCTACTTTTATTAGGGGTCATAAAAACCGTGACAAAAAATATTTCTTTTATGTTTTTATGGCTTTTAAAATTCAAGTAGCTAACTCCTTTTTGTTATGTGACATTGCATGCAAACGATTACTGATCGATGTAACATCTTTTGCAATTCGTTAGTCAGGTAAAACCTAATAATAGCTGTGTTCGCGAACTCAATAATTTGTACGAATTTGTACAAATTATTACGAATTTTGTCTAAAAGTCGTTCGCGTACTTTAAAAACCCAGTAACGAGAGAGTAAATGAGAGAACAAGTGACAGTTCTATTTTAGAAACTTGCAAGTTTTTACTGGATAAATTTTTGTCAGAAAAAATTATCAAGCACAAAAAAACATATGTTTTAAAAACATATGCTTATATTTTTGTAAACAAAATATTCTGCAGTTAGGTTTTTGTATCAACGAATGATTAACAAAAATACATTCTAAAATTAAATTTCTTTTATTAACAAGTTAAATAATAAATACCATCAAACTAAAAATTTACAAATGAAGACAAACATTTTTTTACGCTGATTTAAATCAGCTGTTTAACTAACTTGCAAATTTTTACGGATTTCTGTTCGCGTACTTTTTACAATTTTTTCTTTTAGAGAGCGATTTCTTTTTTAATCTCTAAAATTTTGTTGCTTGATAATTCTGATTAATTTTTATTAATAAATAAAAATTGTTTTATTCGACCTTTAAAATGTTATATTTTGTGAGGATGTTTATTCTGGCTCGAGGTCATTATTTACTTTACTAATTAAAACCATGATATTCTCATAGTATAATTTTCAAGAAAATTATTTTTTGTTTTAAATTTATTTATGTTGGTCATTTTTGCAAGACTTAATCGACACGTGTTTCGGAATTTGTCAAGATTCCATTGTCAAGATTATTTAGCAAAAATAGAAACGATATACTACAAAGTAGCAAACGAGTCTAATGACAAATCGTTTTTGCACAAACTAAAACATTAATACATATTCGACTCTATCCACAATGTGAATTAGAACAACGACGGTAGTCGGCGTTGCCTTTATAAGGATACCAAAAAGTTGGATTTGAAATCCAAATTAGCAAATCCAAATCCACGTGGTGGCGCAAATCCAACGTTTACAACACAAAATGTTGGCCTCTACATTTTGAGCATTTAGTACATTTATTTTATATTTAGTACATTTTTTGTTTTTAATACAAAAAATGGCATTATTAGGGGACACAAAATAAAAATAAAACAATAAAATCGATATTTTCTTGTTTATTGTTAATTATTTTAATTTTATTTTTTTTAATTAGCTGCTTTTATGAGAAAAATGTGAAAACTGAACGAAAATATAATTAACAAAAATTTAGTTAAAAATTATTATTTTTATTTTTTGATTTGTTCCCAATTTTCTTGAATTTTTTCCGACCTTTTTTTAGTTGTAGCGTTGTTTTGTACCTTTCTGCCCAACATTTTGTGTTGTAAACGTTGGATTTGCGCCACCACGTGGATTTGGATTTGCTAATTTGGATTTCAAATCCAACTTTTTGGTATCCTTATAAAGGCAACGCCGACTACCGTCGTTGATTAGAAAGACGAAGAAATTGTACTATGCTAGTAAGTAACAATTGTCAATAACCAACAAAAATATTTAAAACATTTTACATACGATAGTCCATTGGACTACAACAATATGTTTTTTGTTGCTGTGAATGAAATTATACCATTATTAGGGCTATTCATCACTATGGCGTGCCAACCATTATGTTCAAATTCTGATTAATTTTTATTAATAAATAAAAATTGTTTTATTCGACCTTTAAAATATTATATTTTGTGAGGATGTTTATTCTGGCTCGAGGTCATTATTTTCTTTACTAATTAAAACCATGATATTCTCATAGTATAATTTTCAAGAAAATTATTTTTTGTTTTAAATTTATTTATGTTGGTCATTTTTGCAAGACTTAATCGACACGTGTTTCGGAATTTGTCAAGATTCCATTGTCAAGATTATTTAGCAAAAATAGAAACGATATACTACAAAGTAGCAAACGAGTCTAATGACATATCGTTTTTGCACAAACTAAAACATTAATACATATTCGACTCTATCCACAATGTATATCATGGTTTTAATTAGTAAAGAAAATAATGACCTCGAGCCAGAATAAACATCCTCACAAAATATAATATTTTAAAGGTCGAATAAAACAATTTTTATTTATTAATAAAAATTAATCAGAATTTGAACATAATGGTTGGCACGCCATAGTGATGAATAGCCCTAATAATGGTATAATTTCATTCACAGCAACAAAAAACATATTGTTGTAGTCCAATGGACTATCGTATGTAAAATGTTTTAAATATTTTTGTTGGTTATTGACAATTGTTACTTACTAGCATAGTACAATTTCTTCGTCTTTCTAATTCACATTGTGGATAGAGTCGAATATGTATTAATGTTTTAGTTTGTGCAAAAACGATTTGTCATTAGACTCGTTTGCTACTTTGTAGTATATCGTTTCTATTTTTGCTAAATAATCTTGACAATGGAATCTTGACAAATTCCGAAACACGTGTCGATTAAGTCTTGCAAAAATGACCAACATAAATAAATTTAAAACAAAAAATAATTTTCTTGAAAATTATACTATGAGAATATCATGGTTTTAATTAGTAAAGAAAATAATGACCTCGAGCCAGAATAAACATCCTCACAAAATATAATATTTTAAAGGTCGAATAAAACAATTTTTATTTATTAATAAAAATTAATCAGAATTTGAACATAATGGTTGGCACGCCATAGTGATGAATAGCCCTAATAATGGTATAATTTCATTCACAGCAACAAAAAACATATTGTTGTAGTCCAATGGACTATCGTATGTAAAATGTTTCAAATATTTTTGTTGGTTATTGACAATTGTTACTTACTAGCATAGTACAATTTCTTCGTCTTTCTAATTCACATTGTGGATAGAGTCGAATATGTATTAATGTTTTAGTTTGTGCAAAAACGATTTGTCATTAGACTCGTTTGCTACTTTGTAGTATATCGTTTCTATTTTTGCTAAATAATCTTGACAATGGAATCTTGACAAATTCCGAAACACGTGTCGATTAAGTCTTGCAAAAATGACCAACATAAATAAATTTAAAACAAAAAATAATTTTCTTGAAAATTATACTATGAGAATATCATGGTTTTAATTAGTAAAGAAAATAATGACCTCGAGCCAGAATAAACATTCTCACAAAATATGTTGCTTGATAATTTTTACTGGGGAAGTACGCAAACAGACTTAATGTTATGAAACAAAATGTTTGACGTCACAATTAAAACAAACGAAAATAAGAATACAAAAAACCGAAACAAAACCGATACGAAAGTAGAAAAAAATGAATTGGTATTGGTTTTTTATTGGTATTGGTTTTGAAGAATAAAAGTATTGGTTTTTAATTGGTATTGGTAGTGGGGAATCGGTATTGGTTTTTTATCGGTATTGGTATCGCACAAATAAAGGTATTGGTTTTTAATTGGTATTGGTTTTCAATTTGAATTGGTATTAACGGGTATTGGTATCGAAAAGGTATTGGTACCCATCATTGCTTTAAAATAATACGCTGTGGAACATATGTTTGGTAAGCCATACTGAAATAATGCTACAAATAAGGTATAGACATTACCTGGTAATGTGTTATATAATCACCACCCATTACCAAAGTTTTGCTGGGATCAATCCAGTTTTTCATATATTTCAAAGCATTTCGTGCTTCTTCCATTTCTTCGCTGTTGATATCTACTTCTACGTTATGTTCTGTTATTTTTTTGTCTTTTTGTTTGTGTTTAAATCTACGTTAATTTTTTTTAAAGACCGTTTCCGGCCTTGGTATCGGTCCCAGATTTTTCCTTTTGGTGGATTTTTTTTATCCGGTTGAAAATAGTACGTTTCCTTCAAAGTAAATGCAATGATTTTATTAGCGTAAAGAAACATGTAGGAAGAAAGTCGTGTTCGATTATAGAATTTATTTAAAAAATTAAATGTTAATACTTACAATACATTCCGTTGGAAAAATTTTAATAATTTCCATAGCTATTTCCGTACAGTTTTGAACCGATATAGTTTTTAAATTCTCAACGTAGGATTGTACAATTTTATGCACTATAAATGTGCGATTTTCACTATTCAATTTTCCCATTTCAGCATACATTTTTAATACATGTCTTCCATCTGCTGTACTATTTAAAATTTCATTCACCTTAAACAAAAAAAAAAAACAAGTAGAAAAATTAAATTCGACTTGGTCAAATCTATGAATACTAGGGCGGGTCGATTTAAAAATCGCCTATGGCTCAGTGAAAATCGTATTCTAGGGATCAAAATAAGAAACTTTGCCAAAGGAACCATACCTCTTAAACGAATTCTACTACCCCCCAACTGTTGACTTTTGTCCCGTAGGGTCAAGTTTTGAACAATCCCACTTTGACCCATTTAGAGTGCCCCAATCGAGTCCAAATGTATGACCGACCCCCACTAACTTTGGAGGGCCGATCCACCCATGCCAGTGGCACACCCCCTGGAACTCCCCTTGGGGGTTCCCCACACAAACATTTCAAAAATCACCATTTTTAGCACTTTATTTTATTATTTTTTATTTATTTTTATTATTTTATTTATTTTTTCTCTTTAGAAATTTATTTAGTCAGAACATATGTATGTAAATGAAAAAATTAATTTAACTTAGTAATAGAAAAGAAAATAAAAAAAAATTGCTGTTTGAAGTCTTTTTTGCTTTCAAGTCTGGGCAATTTCGCACGGCTCTCTAATGTCGTCGCCATAACAGCCTCTACATTTTCCGGTATAACTCGTTTGGAAACGCTAGCCAGCAATTGAACGTGTCGTTCTGTTCCTATGTGTGATGGAATTTTTGGATCATTAATCGGTGGATCATCTTGATTTAAATATTCTTTCAAAGTATCGTATGGAACAATGATGGGTACCAATACCTTTTCGATACCAATACCCGTTAATACCAATTCAAATTGAAAACCAATACCAATTAAAAACCAGTACCTTTATTTGTGCGATACCAATACCGATAAAAAACCAATACCGATTCCCAACTACCAATACCAATTAAAAACCAATACTTTTATTCTTCAAAACCGATACCAATAAAAAACCAATACCAATTCATTTTTTTCTACTTTCGTATCGGTTTTGTTTCGGTTTTTTGTATTCTTATTTTCGTTTGTTTTAATTATGAATTCAAACATTTTCTTTCCATCACATTATTAGGTTTTACCTGACTAACGAATTGCAAAAGATGTTACATCGATCAGTAATCGTTTGCATGCAATGTCACATAACAAAAAGGAGTTAGCTACTTGAATTTTAAAAGCCATAAAAACATAAAAGAAATATTTTTTGTCACGATTTTTATGACCCCTAATAAAAGTAGATATTAAAAAATTTAGACCTTTTCTGTGATGAAATTTTTTCTTTTGCAAACATTGTTAATATTTGATATATGTACATTGAATGTCACTGCACTTTTCTTTGCGTTGTAAAAAAAAACTAATGTCCTTTTTTGGAAATTCCAAAATTTTAATCAAGCAGACGTTACAAAATTTTATGTCATAACACCAGAATCCAGAAAAAAAAAATTTATTGTTTTATTAGAGGCACAGTCATATTACACAGTACAACACATGATTTGCCAACTCAATTCTGTGAACTGTATGTGAAATTAGACCCAAAAAGAAGAATTTCTGCATCATTCGTTTTGTCTGCTTACCTGCGAAAATATTTTTAATATCGATTTGAAGTTAGTACTATCGTATAGGGGAATTTATCACGTTTTAGGCCCTGTTGTTTGACATAGCTCGACAACCACTAGCCCGATTTAGTTGAAATAAATTTTAAATAAAAAAATTAAAAAATTAAGAATTACAATTCCCTTAATCTGTTCATATATTGTTTTCCTATACAAGTAACACTTTCGAAGTTAAAAATGAATGTATGAAGGGAAAAAAGTATTTTTTGCCTAAAAATTAAAAATTTTTTTTTTTAAAAATACATAAAAAATCCAAAATGGAAAAAAGTGTCTAATCTTATAACTTTCGCGTAAAGTCACATGACCTATGAGCAAATTTATTCACAATTAAGTAAATGTATGAATTTCAAAAATTTGCTCGAGATATGCACAACATTATTTGGAGAAAACATTGACACCTTTTTCATGATTCTGAGAATTAAAAAAAAAGGAATAAACAAAAGGTTATTTGATTTTTATGATTGCGGTAGCAAAGTAATAAACGCTAATAAATGTACGTGGGCAATTAAAAGGAAAAAATGAATGTGGACTACTACCTGGCTACCTGCATGATTTTTTTACAGAAATTGCACCCACATTTATGAGTGCTCATGTTTTGCAATGTTTCGAAAAATTTAAAACGCACACGTGCTGAAACGCTAATAAATGTACGTGGACAATTAAACGGAAAGTGGACCTTTTTATTATTTGGGTTTTTCTGGTGGCTACCTATATGATTTTTTTTACAGAAATTGCACCCACATTTAAGGGTGGTCATTATTTGGAAAGTTTTGCACAGTTTGAAACGTACAAGTGCTGAATCAGGTATATAGCCAGCCGCCCTTAAAATATGCGCCCATTTATAAGTACCTGGCAGTAAAATATTCAAAAATATGTAGTATTTATAGGTGTGCATTCGATTTTAAAAGTGATTTTTCTCCAGTTTTTTAAAAGTGAATAACAACAAAACATAAAATATATCAATATGGAAAACAACAAGTGCCCAAATTTGGATGAATATTGTTACGTTTGTGGTCATATCGTCCGAAAAATACAGAAAAAAGATCGAAAAAATTTGTTTACTGAGCAATTCAAAACCGCGTATTGTAATTATTTCCATGAAGCAGATTTAAGTGGTGCAAATTTTACGCCGAACACAGTGTGCAACAGTTGTTATACTACCCTTCTAAAATGGATTCACGGAAAAAGTAGAAAGTTCTCTTTTATGAAGCCAGTAATTTGGGTGGAAGACACAACTGGACATGATGAATCCAGGTGCTATGCATGCATAATTTTTCGTCCTGGATTAAACAGACAACAATTGAAAACAAAAGTATACACTGCTGCATTTACTGCCACACTTCCAGTGCAACGCCCTGCTGATACCGATGCACCTAAACCTCCGAGTGCGGATACTGTGTCCCTGCTAGCCGAAACCGTTTTCACCAATCCGACCGATTTGGATGATGCTGATTGGATACCCGATATTGAAAATAGTGCACCACAACCGCTACCACAAATCGAAATGGATTACATTGTGGCCAAGCTGGGACTATCACAACACGACTCCGAATGGCTGACATCATTTTTGAAGAGAAGAAAACTCACACAGCAAAATGTCAGCGCAACATCATACCGACAACGCCAAGCTGATTTTCAGAAATTTTATTCCGTTCACGAAGCAAATACGTTCACGTACTGCCATGATATCCCAGGTTTAGTGAAAAAATTGGGAATGGATTATATCGCTGGCGACTGGACTTTATTCATCGATGGTTCAGTTACTAGTTTGAAGGCTGTGCTGCTGCACAAAAAAAATAAAAAAAACCATGCATTCCATTGGGATTCAGCACAACTATGAAGGAAACGTATGAAGCATTGGGCGAAATTTTGAAGAAAATCAAATACGATGAACACAAATGGAACATTTGTTGCGATCTGAAGGTGGTCAACATACTACAAGGGATTATAGAAAAGGGCGGATATCCAAAATACTTCTGCTTCCTTTGTAATTGGGATTCACGATACAAAGGAAATCAATATCAATGTAAAGATTGGAAAGGAAGAACTCCCGAGCTCAACAAACAATTAAAATTACGCAATGAACCTATGATAAAGGACCTGGATGATATTTTGTTGCCACCGCTCCACATGAAACTGGGAATAGCTGGGAAATTCGTTGAAGTGGTGGTCAAAAAAGTTAACGGCGCCTTTGACTGTTTGAAATCCATCTTTCCGAAACTCAGTGATGAGAAAATTAAAAACGGTACGTATCGTACTCTGTATTTCAATATTGTCATATCTAAATTTGTTAATTTCTATACATTCGCATTACCAATAATTTTTTCGTTTTTCTTATGAATTTAAAACAGGTATTCTCAATGGACCTGATATTCGGAAATTGATCAAAAGTGATTCTTTCACACATTTGCTTTCAGAGCATCACGACCACCAACATGCATGGAACGCATTGAAAGAAGTAATAGAAGGCGTTCTAGGAAAGAACCGTGTCCAGCGAGAAGAGATACAGCCAAGGACGCTACACCTCTATAAGGATGATTAAAAGTTGGAATAAGTTTTAAAATTATTCTTTATCCCACTTTTTATTCCATTTTTTTATTCCATTTTTTTTATTCATTATTCCATTTTTTTATTCCGTTTTTGTTAACACTTGCATTCCCGAAATTATCCCAGGGAATAATTATTCCAGAGGATAATTATTCCATTTTTTGATGCTATTTTTTTATGTTTAAAAAAATTTAACAATTTTATGCATTTTTTTGATGCATTTTTTAAGCTTAATTGTTCTTAAAAATTCACAGAAAAAACTTAAGAAAATTTTAACTATTAGGAACAAATGCCTTCAAAAAATTAAGGAATTAGTTTTATGCATGTTTTTGATGCATTTTGTTATGCTTAATTTTTCTTAAAAATTCACAAAAAAACTTAAGAAAAATTTAACTATTAGGAACAAATGCCTACAAAAAATTAAGGAATTAAAATTTTTTTTTAAATTTCAACAAAAAAATATTAAGAAATTACGAAAAAAATAACAAATTACAAAAAACTAAACGAATTGGATTTAAAATTTTAAAAAAATTAATGTACAAACCCTGGTTTCACTGTATTTGTTTTTTTTTAATTAATTTTTTTCTTAAAATTTCCAAACAAAACTTAAAAAATTAAAAAGTTTTCTATGTCCAGATTTTTTTTTTTTAAATTTTCAAAGTCCTAAAAATATTTTTGAAAATTTTTAAGTCCTGGAAACAACTTTTTTTTTATTCGTTTTTTGTGGGAAAATTTTTTTTGCTTATATATAAATATATTTAATTTTATATAATTGCATCAATTTTATACAAAAAGGGTCCAATTTTCGCATATAACTATATAAAATTATATTAAAATTACATCAAATTTGATGAGATTTGATCAAATTTTATAAGTTTTTATATCGTTTTATCGACTCATTTTTCGCATTAAACTATATAACTATATCAAAAATGCTTAAAAAAAATGCATAAAATTAATTCCTTCATTTTTTGTAGGCATTTGTTCCTAATAGTTAAATTTTTCTTAAGTTTTTTTGTGAATTTTTAAGAAAAATTAAGCATAAAAAAATGCATCAAAAACATGCATAAAACTAATTCCTTAATTTTTTGAAGGCATTTGTTCCTAATAGTTAAAATTTTCTTAAGTTTTTTCTGTGAATTTTTAAGAAAAATTAAGCTTAAAAAATGCATCAAAAAAATGCATAAAATTGTTAAATTTTTTTAAACATAAAAAAATGGCATCAAAAAATGGAATAATTATTCCAGGGAATAATTATTCCAGAGGATAATTATTCCATTTTTTTATGCTACCGAATAATTATTCCCTGGGATAATTATCCCCTGGAATAATTATTCCCTGGGATAATTTCGGGAATGCAAGTGTTAACAAAAAGGAATAAAAAAATGGAATAATGAATAAAAAAAATGGAATAAAAAAATGGAATAAAAAGTGGGATAAAGAATAATTTTAAAACTTATTCCAACTTTTAATCATCCTTATAGAGGTGTAGCATCCTTGGATACAGCAACGAGTGGACAGGTTGCTGTTTTATTTCGAAAAAATCGGTGCATCCATGACGCTGAAATTGCATTTCTTGCACCACCACCTCGATACTTTTTTGGCACAATCACCTCAGGAATCAGACGAACAAGGAGAGAGGTTCCACCAGGTGACCATGCCATTTGAAAAGCGGTTCAAAAGCAAAAAATTGGATGCATTGCTTGCGGAGGTTTGTTGGTGGAGTTCCACAATTATGCAGTTTGAAGAAAGCACCGAAGATGAAGACATTGAAATTGGTGGACACAGTGAAAGAAACACGCCCTTGAATAGTATGTGTATCTCGGATGACGATACAGACTCAGACCATGAATATGAACAACCTACGAAGAAAACAAGATCATCAGAACCACAAGCGTCAACTTCTACAAGGATGGATATTGCCAATAATTGAAAAAATGTTCTAAATTTTGTTTTTATGCATATAATAATTGCGTATTAATTGCATATTATTTTATTTTCATTAAGTTTTTATAAATAAAGTTTTTTTTTGCATGATAATTTTTTAATTTTTATACCCTCCACTCTAGTGATAGAGGGTATATATAAGTTTGTCATTCCGTTTGTAACACCTCGAAATATTGGTCTAGGACCCCATAAAGTATATATATTCATGATCCTCGATCGATTTTAAGACGATCTAGCGATGTCCGTCCGTCCGTCCGTCCGTCTGTCCGTCTGTCTGTCTGTTGAAAACACGCTAACTTTTGAAAGACTTTACGGAGGCTCCTGAAGTTTGGCATATATGTTGGGCATTTACCTGGTCAGGTTGGTATTGCAATCCAGCGAAATCGGTCCAGTGGTTCAAAAGTTATAAGCAAATGAGTGAATTTCGGCGAGGGTTTTTCTGGAATTTACGAGATTAAACACACGGTAACTTTCGAACGGCAATCCTGAGGGTGCTGAAGTGTGGCATATATATTTGCCGTTTCTCTGGTCCGGTTCCTTTTAAATTTCAGCCAAATCGGTCCAGTGGTTCAAAAGTTATTAGCAAAACCGTAAATTTCAGATTCGCCTCACCTTAAATTCACGTGTTGAAACCAAACCTGTAAAATACTTAAGTATTTATTTACTTATATTAATTTTTTTCAAGTATTTTTGTATTTAAACTTGAACATTTCAAGTATAAGTATTTTTAACTTACTTGAAATTTTATTTAAGTAAGTAAAAAAATACTTGTACTTGAAATGTTCAAGTACAAATATTTTGCATTTACTTGACGAAAAGTTCAAGTAAGTAAGTATATTTTTACTTGCAACAATATTTGTTGAAATAAAATACTTAAACAAAAATTTGTTTAAGTAAAATAAAAAGAAAATTTTCTTAAAGTGAAAAATAACTACAAAATGTTTTTAAATTAATTATGTAAACAAAAATGTTTCCAAATTAAATATTTAAGCAACATGTTTACAAACAAAACTTTTTTGAAATTTAGAAATATGTTTCGTTGTTCATCAACCACTAGTTAGGCGGGAATAAAATGACACTATAACCAACGGATTTTTCATTAAAGGATCTCATGAAAAGTCATTTTGTACAAACAGAAAACGAAAGATTCCGCAGCAGAATTAACATCCCCGCTAACCCCATCCAAAATTGACCCATTTTCGGGCCAACCATCAACTTAATCCCACTGGAAAAAAAACGCACTTCCCGATGAGCCTATAAAAGCTGATGTAGATAGATGATCAATCATTTTAGTAGTTAGACCAGTGGTCGGCAGAAAGAGGCATATGAAAGTATTTGTGTTTTAATAAAAATATGCATGTGTTGGTGTATTTCTTCAACAAAGCGACATCAACCTGCTTTGAAGAAAGTAAGCTTGCTACTGAATAAAATATTTGTTCTTTTTATGCTCTTTGTTGATTTTTTGTTGACATTCGTGTTGTATACATGTGAATAACCGATTGTGGTCGGCTCCAGCGTGCAATGGGTGCCGACCACTGAGTTAGACCATGCGTATTTTTTATTAACGCTCTTTTTTAGACGTGGCAGCAAAAATTGTAAAAATCATATTAGTGGAAATTTTGCGCAAGGAATTGGGGTGGGTATGCTTTAGAAAAAAGTTGGTGGCAAAAATTAATGAAGGTATTACATTTTACCTCTCTAAAAGGCACCATGGAAGCGGTAGGAGCAGATCTAATAAGTTTACAAAAAACCAAAAAATTGTACGGCGACCGCCTTAAGTATTGAAGATAGAGGGTTGGTTTGTTGTGACCAACCCTCTAGAAATTGGGGATCGGTCATACAATCGTTTCGTCTGGGGGCATCCTTGAGACAGAGCGATGGAAGTAAATTTCATATTTTTTTTTTTTTTTGTTTTGGGAAACCTCTTAGGGAGTAGGTTTGTTTAGTAAAAATGCTTTGATGTAACAAATAATGGAGGTTGGTATTGCATTTCTCCCCTCTAGGAGCCGCTCTGTGACAATTGAGGGATACATATTCGTGTTTTTTTTCCTTCTCCTTATTCTCCAATTAGATGTCATATGCATAATATATGCAGTAGTTGCAGGCTCTTTTAAAAACGCGATCGGAAATTAAAAAAATAAAGAAAAACACACAGAAAACTAATATTATGTAAAAAATTGAATTTAAAATTATTTTTTTTTTGACAATCTCATAAAAGCAATATTTATGTTTATTATTTCCAAAAATTGTTGCTCAATTTTTTTATTTGAACAAAATGTTTATCAAGTATTTTACTTGATGAAATTTTGTTTCAAATAAAAAATACTTGAAAATACTTGTACTTGAAAATTTCAAGTACAAGTATATTTTTACTTACTTGAAAAATTATTCAAGTAAGTAAAAAATATTTATACTTGATATTTCAAGTACAAGTATTTGTGTACTTACTTGAAAATACTTTTATTTAAGTTTTTTACAGGTTTGGTTGAAACCCCTTTAAACAGGTTTAAAAAACATTGGTAAGTCACAAAAATATTTTACAACGCATTTTTGTCACTCAAAAATATTTTTACACTAAAAGAAAAAAAAATACACTCGAAAAAAATTTTACACTCAAAAAAAATGTTACACTCAAAAAAAAATTTAGTAAATTATTTTTTTTTTTTTGTCAAAAATTAGTTAAAAAAAAAGTTTTTTAAACAAAATAAAATATTTCTAATCAAAAATGTTATTTTTCACTCTAGAAAATTTTCTATAACTTAAAAAGGGCATTGTGGAGGGTATTCATAGATTCGGCCAAGTCGAATTTAACTTTTCTACTTGTTTTATATTACCATCCTCTTCTTTAAAAACCAAAAACAAATTAACATTCAATCATACTCATACTTTATTTGATTTTTTCCCGTTACATACAGTTACACTAACAATAACAAAACAATAACAAATATTTACTTGTCTAACAACTAAACTGCACCCCACGACAAGAAAACAAACAACAACAAGTTTTACAAAACTGGTATTTCACCATGCTTTTAAAACTTGTTATTTTTATTTTTATTTTAAGGGTGGTGGCTATAACTGATTTTTGAAATTCATACCTTTACTCAATTGCGAATAAAAGCGAAACGCGTGCATCGATTTTTATGATCTTTGTCTCATTTTGCTCATAGGTTATGTGACTTTGCGAAAAAATAACTAGACTTGAAAGTTATTTCCGTTTTGTACTTTTTATGAGTTTAATAAAAAAAAAATATTTTTCTTCATGCGCTTATTTTGAACTTGGAAACTGTTGCTTGTATAGGAAAACAATATATGAACAGATTAAGGGAATTGTAATTCTTAATTTTTTAAAATTTATTTCAACTAAATTGGGCTAGTGGTTGTCGAGCTATGTCAAACAACAGGGCCTAAAACGTGATAAATTTCCCTATACGATAGTACTAACTTCAAATCGATATTAAAAATATTTTCGCAGGTAAGAAGACAAAACGAATGATGCAGAAATTCTTCTTTTTGGGTCTAATTTCACATACAGTTCACAGAATTGAGTTGGCAATCAATTAACTGAAAAATGTTGTACTGTGAATATATAAAAAGTTATTATATATAACTTTTTATATATTCAGATCTAATTTTATCTAAGATATATTGCGGCTCCATTTTCTTATCTGAGGTTATACATAAATATATCTGACTTTATGTAATTATATAAATCTATATTAATTTATATGAAATAAGATCAACTGGATTTAATTGGATGTGACCAAAATTCGGATCTAATTGTATCACTTTTAATATTTGTGTATCTAAAATAATACAATTAGATCAATACCTGATCCAACTTGATACAGCCAATTTTGAGATCAAATTAGATCTTAAAAACTTTTTTTTTTACTCGGGGTATCAATAAAGTTAAAAAAGTAAAAAAATGTGCTTCAGCGTAGGATTCAAAATTTTTTTTTTCATGGAAGGGTCAATATATTTTTCCAAAAAAAAATTTTTTGTAAAACTACATTTAGTACTCAATTAAATTGTGGAAAGAGCTCAAGTTTTCACTCATTAGAGAATTTACGAAAATTGTTTTAAAAAAAGCCCTTACTAAAATTTTGACTTTGACCGCTTAAAAACCACGATCGGTTATACTTAGGTCGAAAAAATGTGAGAGAAAAAGCTTTGCATGTTCACTCTTAAAAAAATCTGTATTAGTGTTAATCGTGAAAAGTTTTTAGTTTAAAAGTTACAGGCAAGTAAATCTATAAAGGTTTTTTTTAGCCCATTTTTAAGGTCAAAAGTTCAAACTGCTTGGCCTGTTTGAAACCTAAAACTCCAGTTTATGGACAGATATTATTTTTTACTCCCAACACAACCTAAAATGAGCGGGGAGCGATAAAAACAACACTTTTGCACATCCCATACATTTTGTGGGTGCTCTAGTATGTATGTATAAAAATTATGAAAATTATATAAAAGCAACCACGTGTATGACACATACTACGTATTTTTTCTTCTATTGATACAAATAATAACTAACAAGCCAAATAAACATCAATAACTACAAAATGGCGCGCAGCCACGCCATATCATAAGGGTTTATATTGAAACTCATCTCAATTGCTCATAGCTTCTTAGCCCCTGAACCGATTTTGCGATAATTGGTACCAAAATAACCAGAAAAACGTTGAGAAAAATAAAATATGAACCTATTTACAATTTTATTTGAATATGTCAACCATAAGCCAAGATAAATCATTTTAAAATTTTGGGTTAAATTTCTGGTGCCTCGCCACATTGTTCGATTCCGCTTGAATTTTTTGTGAGTGTTGGGAATGATAAAATTACATTAAATTACAAGTTTCGTTCACATTCATTCTACAGGTGTCAAGTTATAGCATTTTTTTGTGAAAAATTCACCATAATTTCAGAGGTACCTTTACATGTTCACTCATAACTTGCTACGTGTCGCCAGAGGCGCTGTAGGGTAGTGGCCAGCCAGCTCAACGGCACTTCCAGGGACGGTTCCAACCCTCCACTACAGCCCAGGGACAACCACAAATAAATAAACTTGAACTATCAAAGCAAAACTAAACATTACACTTTTAACTCAACGGGGAACATATTAAGAGGGAGGACTTGATGTTCGGTCCCCTATGTAGCCCTCCAAACCATGGACGCCAGAAATCCAACAACTATGTTGGCGCCCCCAAATCCCACACACATTTGCCCACACTTACCTCACTTTGACCTTACCCTGTTAAAGAAATTAGCACAACATATTTATATTAGACAATAAAAATTAAATTACATATTTATTAAACGCAAAACTAAAACTACTAAAATTGATAATAAAAAACACTTAAACCTATATGAATAATAAAAAAAACTATACTAAAAAAATTGAAATTGAAACTTATAAAAAAAAATAATTTAATAAAAATGGCGGATCTTTGCGCCAAGCAAAATGATGCCAAAAATAAATAAAACCAAAAAAAAAAAAAACAATATATAAATTTAGCGTCCTTTATAAGGATCCAAAAAAAAACTCTACCAAATTTATATTGGTGCCAAAATTAATAAAAAAAAACTTTAAATTTGGTTACAATTTGTAACCTATAAAATAGCAACTTTATATGCCGCCTACAAAGCTAATTGCACACCATTTGCGTGTCTACTACCGCGGAATTCAAAATGCCTACCTATGGGAGCTCACTTAGGTGGCTATTTGGACTACTTTTCTGTGTCCACCAAAAAATTATCGTTTACTTAAAACACACTTTGTATGACCTGCACACCGTTACCACAAAAAAAAAACGCAATTATCAAAATTTAAAAATTTTGGCACTTACAAAAGCAATCTTATATATATATTTATATATATAAAAGAGTAATGTGACTGACTGACTGACTTATTGACTGATTCATCATCGCCCAGCCCAAACCGCTGAAGATAGAGACTTGAAATTTGGACTGTAGGTTCACCTCCCGGAATATAGATCTACTAAGGCTGGATTTTTGCCAGTGTTGATTCTAAGGGGGTAAAAAGGGTAAAAAACTGTACTTTTTGTACTTTTTATATCTCCTGAAATAATGGTCGTAGAGACCTGAAATTTGGACTGCATGTTCACCTTCCGGAACATAGATACAATAAGGCCGGATTTTTTCCAGTGTTGATTCTAAGGGGGTAAAAAGGGTAAAAAACTGTACTTTTGGTACTTTTTATATCTCCTGAAATAATGGTCATAGAGACTTGAAATTTCGTTTGAATATTCACATCCTGGAATACAGATCCAGTAAGGCTGGACTTTTGCCAATGTTGATTCTTAGAGGGTAAAAAGGGTAAAAAACTGTACTTTTGGTACCTTTTATGTATCCTTAAATAATAGTACTAGAAACTTGAAATTTGCAATGTAGGTTCACCTCCCGGAAAAAAGATTCACTAAGTCTAAGTTTTTGCCAATGTTGATTCGACGGGAGTAAAATGGGTAAAAAAGTGTACTTTTGGTACTTTTTTATATACTGAAATAATGGTCATTCAAACTTCAAATTCGAAATGTAGGATCCTTTAGTGAAATAAAACATTCTGGAACAAGTACTTTCTGAAAATTCTGAAACGTTTATAAAAAGTACCTTTTATAAAAAGTACCTTTTATAAAAAGTACCTTTTATAAAAAGTACCTTTTATAAAAAGTACCTTTTATAAAAAGTACCTTTTATAAAAAGTACCTTTTATAAAAAGTACCTTTTATAAAAAGTACCTTTTATAAAAAGTACCTTTTATAAAAAGTACCTTTTATAAAAAGTACCTTTTATAAAAAGTACCTTTTATAAAAAGTACCTTTTATAAAAAGTACCTTTTATAAAAAGTACCTTTTATAAAAAGTACCTTTTATAAAAAGTACCTTTTATAAAAAGTACATTTTATAAAAAGTACCTTTTATAAAAAGTACCTTTTATAAAAAGTACCTTTTATAAAAAGTACCTTTTATAAAAATTACCCTTTATAAAAAGTACCTTTTATAAAAAGTACCTTTCATAAAAAGTACCTTTCATAAAAAGTACCTTTTATAAAAAGTACCTTTTATAAAAAGTACCTTTTATAAAAAGTACCTTTTATAAAAAGTACCTTTTATAAAAAGTACCTTTTATAAAAAGTACCTATTATAAAAAGTACCTTTTATAAAAAGTATCTTTTATAAAAAGTACCTTTTATAAAAAGTACCTTTTATAAAAAGTATCTTTTATAAAAAGTACCTTTTATAAAAAGTACCTTTTATAAAAAGTACCTTTTATAAAAAGTACCTTTTATAAAAAGTACCTTTTATAAAAGGTACCTTTTATAAAAAGTACCCTTTAAAATAAAAGTACCTTTTATAAAAAGTACCTTTTATAAAAAGTACCTTTTATAAAAAGTACCTTTTATAAAAAGTACCTTTTATAAAAAGTACCTTTTATAAAAAGTACCTTTTATAAAAAGTACCTTTTATAAAAAGTACCTTTTATAAAAAGTACCTTTTATAAAAAGTACCTTTTATAAAAAGTACCTTTTATAAAAAGTACCTTTTATAAAAAGTACCTTTTATAAAAAGTACCTTTTATAAAAAGTACCTTTTATAAAAAGTACCTTTAATAAAAAGTACCTTTTATAAAAAGTACCTTTTATAAAAAGTACCTTTTATAAAAAGTACCTTTTATAAAAAGTACCTTTTATAAAAAGTACCTTTTATAAAAAGTACCTTTTATAAAAAGTACCTTTTATAAAAAGTACCTTTTATAAAAAGTACCTTTTACAAAAAGTACCTTTTATAAAAAGTACCTTTTGTAAAAAGTACCTTTTATAAAAAGTATCTTTTATAAAAAGAACCTTTTATAAATAGTACCTTTTATAAAAAGTACCTTTTATAAAAAGTACCTCTTATAAAAAGTACCTTTCATTAAAAGTATCTTTTATAAAAGTACACTTTTTGGTACTTTTTATTTTATTTATAGAAACTTTTTATATTTCCTAGAAACTTAAAATTTGTAATGAAGGAGAATTCGGTAAAAAAAAAACATTCAGGGAAAAATATGTTTTTAAAATTCCGCTTCTTTGTGGGATAAAATAGCTAAAAAAGTGTATTTTCGGTACCTTTGATATTTTTGGACGTAATAATTCTAGAAACTTAAAATAAATATAAAATCCTTTTTGTACTTTTAATATTTGCTAAAACAATGATACTAGAAAATTGAAATTTGGAAAAGAAGATCCTTCGGTGAAGAAAAATCTTTCTGGAAGAGGTTCTTTTTGGAAATTCCGTTTCTAACGGGGGTAAGAAAGTGTCCTTTTGGTACTTCTTCCTTTGCTCCTATAATAATGAAAAAGTGTAAATTATGGTTATTCTTATATTTCTTGAAAACTTGACATTTTAAATAAAGGATCACCTAGCACAAAATATAAAACAGTTTTTGGAAAATAAAATTTTAAGGGGAAAAGGGGGCAAATGATTATTTTTACCTATCTAACTATTAAACTAAAAGCCCCAAAAATAACACACAAGAGAAGGACATGTTTCAAAATTTAAAATTTTATAACAAGGAACGAAATGGAATATAGCAGGGAACAATATGGAATGATACTTTTTACTTAAATTTTTCGTATTTAACTTTTTTACTCCATATTTTTTCTCTCTATATGTTTTTTCACTCAAACTTATTTTCATTCCAATTTCTTTATTCACTGAAATATTCATTCACTCAAAATCCAAAATCCCGAAATAAGGGCTCGAAAATTATTCAAATTTTATTGATTAAATTGTTCATTGAAATATTATTTTATGAAAGACTTAAATTTGCACAAGTAAATAAAACAAAGACTACGTAGGGGAATTTTCTTGAAATCGGTAGAGTAATTCTGATCCTTCTATTATCCGGTATTCAATGCAACCGGTAACGAAGTACCGGGATGGTAAGCTAGTTCTTTCTATAAAAAAAAAAATTAAAATTACTAACACCAAAAAAGAAACTTTAATTACTAACAAAAAAAAACTTTTAAACTTTTAATAAAATTCAGAATTTAAAACTTTACGTTTAATATTATTTGAATTAATCTTCTTCTGTTTTCTTTTCTTTACCGGTCCACTTAACACCAAAAACAAATGGCCGGCGCGGCTACACTCAAAATAATTCTACAGTAAAAGGTTTAGTAAGTGATATTGTACCCAAATCTACTAATAAGTTACTAATTTTAGTATCTTCAAAGTACTAAAATTAGTAATTTTTACTGGTTTTGACTGATATTAGTTAAAAATTTTAGTATTGGTTACCAATTTCTGCACTAGGTCCTTTTGGACTAAAATTAGTTAAATTTTTAGTATTGAATACCCACGTTTTTTTTTTGGGTGTACGCTTCTACGAGACTTTGGCGCTCACAACGTTAATTTCATAAATGGCCGAACTGCCTTACGGATTAAAAAGGTTACCTGGAGATTTATGGGTTTTTGATGACTACCCTCAGGACAAATTTTTGGTTCCAGATCAACAAAAGAAAGACTGGCCCTTGGTGATAACCATCAAGATTAAGGGCCAGTAACCACAAATCCTCTGCTTGTCTCCAACCTTTAATTTTACCACGTACTATTCCAAAAATAAATAACTAATATTTTAGACTCACTTTAATTTTTCTATATATATAGTTTTACTCCAAACACATAAAAAAAAAAACTTTCCGTTCCGCAATAAATTTAATTTCCAAATACAACGTAAGGTATTTTTTTTTCTTCTGATTTATCAAAACAGAAAAATTACTTTATTTATTCTTTACAAAAAAAAATATAGGTAAGTATTTGACTTTATTATCTTGCCTATTGCCGCACGCACAACCACTTAGATTCGACTGACTTTTAGTAATGACTACTTAAGCCCCACTTCACAATTTTTACGGACGTCAATTTTCCATTACACATACATGCACACATTCATTACAATTTTCTAACAACCAAAAAAAAAATTACAATTACCGCACCACGCTACATATAAAAATTATAAAATCTATATAAAAAATATTAAAAAGAAACATAAAAATAAAAGCTAAAAAAAATTAAAGCAAACAAATAAAAAAAAATATTCATTGCCACAAATCATACGGCTAAAAAAAACAAAAACCCACCACCCAGAAAATTCCCCATCAATGCCGGTTCTACTCCTAACTTTACTTTCTGCGTTTTTGTCGCCGGAGAAGGGAATCTTTGAACTCCCCAGGGCCAAACCCATTCCCTCGCTACCGGGACGCGTCAAACGCTCACCAATTAAAAAAAAAATTACGGAAAATTTCAGTACGCATTAAAAAACAGAACAACAAAATTCCAGCATATTACTTCTATTTTCATGAAATTGGAGAGACTTGGGTGAATATCGGGCGGATGGTTTGTATGGAGGACACAAAAAGACCAAAACTGAATCCTTTAAAATTTGGAATGGTGATTTGCGGATAAAACACATGTATGTATACCTGCCACATTTCTACCGGATCCATTAACAATGCGGTTCTCGGTCATAAATATATATAAGCGAACCCTCATACGGGGCTAGGTCCGAACATGGACTGTCCCCTTCCGAATTTCAACAGGCTTCGTCCTTAAGCCAAGTATATAAAAAAATCAACATTCGGCCTTGCCGAGTTTATTAAAACACTCCACAATGCAAAAATGATTATTGGAAAAAACTTTACAAAAAAAAAGAAATTACTTTTGAGAAACAAAAAAAAATAATTATAAACAAAATTGTTTCTACTTGCTTAAATACAATTCGGTGTTCAATTCTGTTCACATATGTCAACCAGCAGCCGAATTAAAACATCCTGTATTTTCAGGCTATGCTGATTGTATCAAAGTTTTTGAGGTGTCCTTACATTTTCATTCAGACTTTTGAACCACTGGACCGTTCTCGCTCAAATGCAACACCAACCCCATCGGGGCAATGACACGTAAATATGTTAAGTTCCAGTTGCATCTGAGTAATCTGTGGCCGTGATCACCATTTCCACAGACAGACGTACAGACAGACATCGCTAGAATGTCTTAAAATTAATTACTAAACAATTACACATATATCCTATGGAGTCCCAGACCCATATTTCGATGAGTCACAAACGGAATTACAGACTTTTATAAATATACTCTATCACTAACGATAAGTGGTGGGTATAAAAAAATATTAATGACATTAACTTCCCTTTTTCTATAGGTACACCTTAAGGTAAAACTGCGTCGGTAACTACGTTTACCGTTTCCATTCTGTGGACGTTTCCCCATGTCAACGCTGATGTGAAAACCGCACTACCCGCCAAGATGGCGTCGCCGTCAGCTGGTAGAATTTTCCTAGCGGAAATTAAACCTGCTCTGCCACTACCTTTACCAATTTCCTGTCTGCATATGGGAACTATGAGTGCCTTTCATACACACTTGGTAATCTTCATTCATCAACCAGAACACATAAATTTTTAAATGAGGTAAGTTTTTTGCTGTCGAAAAAAATGCCCGATGTGTTGACGCAGATTGTACCCCCCGCAACAAACTTTTAAAATACTTAACCGATTTAAAAAAAATACATCAGATTCTGCCTAGGAGAATTACGCAACTTTTGGTGTTTAAATCGGTTCCGGATTATTGCCAAAAACATGATTTCAACAGACAGACGGACATCGCTAGATCGACTTAAAATCGATCAAGGATCATGAATATATATACTTTATGGGATCCTAAACCAATATTTCAATGTGTTACATACGGAATGACAAACTCAATCACCAGAGTGAGGGGTATAAAAATCAAAATTTGACTTAAATAAAAACGTTTAAAAGTTTTAATATACATATATTGTAATATTACGTTATTTTTTCTTTTATTTTTTATTTTTTTTTTGTTGTGAACAAATTTTGTTGCACATTTTAAGTCTTTTGAGACCTAGAATTACGTTTTGAGTATTTTTAAGCAAAAATTAACGTAAAATATATTTAACGTTTTTTTTATGTTGTCGACAGTATTTACGGAAATTAGCAAAACTCAATAAAAAAATTTTATTATATCAATTAAAAAAATGATTAAAAACAAAATTGAACTTTTGAAAATGTTTAATTAAAATTTTTTCGCCTAAGATTCTTTGGGTGTAGAAGATCATAGATGTTATTTAAAAAAAAACATTTTGATGGGCATCGCTCTAGTGGTTACTGAGATACAGCAGATTTAAATAAAAAATCTGGCAGCACTGACAAACAAACAGAATGGCAACTCTGGAAACAAAAATTCAAAGCTTCTTTAATTTTTCCTCTACAAGCTCAGGCAAGAATTTTTAAAATCGGTCCATTAGTTTCTGAGATATGACGATTTTTAAAGTTTAAAAACATGAAATACCCCTTGCAAGTCGATATTGCGCGCCTGGTGTTTAAAAACCATGTTTCAAAAAATTTCTAAGTCTTTTTTGGCATCCGCTTTTTGGAAATGTGTTTTTGAAATGATGCCAATGGGGTTTAATAAAAGCTAGACGATCATAGATGTTATTTAAAAAAACATTTTGATGGGGATCGCTTTAGTGGTTACTGAGATACAGCAAATTTAAATAAAAAATCTGGCAGCACTGACAAACAGTATGGCAATTCTGGAAACAAAAATTCAAAGCTTTTTTCATTTTTCCTCTACAAGCTCATGCAAGAATTTTTAAAATCGGTCCATTAGTTTCTGAGATATGACGATTTTTAAAGTTTAAAAACATGAAATACCCCTTGCTCGTCGATTCTGCGCGCCTGGTGTTTAAAAACCATGTTTCAAAAAATTTCTAAGTCTTTTTTGGCATCCGCTTTTTGGAAATGTGTTTTTAAAATGCGAGTTTTACTTTTTTTCTTGCTTTTACTACAAAAATATTTTTTTTTTGAATATTCGGCTTCGGTTTCGGCCGAATAGTGAAAATTGGGCCGAATATTCGGCTTCGGCCAAAAAAGGTGTATTCGGTCGGACAATAATGACGATTTTTAAAGTTTAAAAACATGAAATACCCCCTGCTAGTCGATTCTGCGCGCCTGGTGTTTGAAATACAGGTTTCAAAAAATTTCTAAGTCTTTTTTAGCATCCGCTTTTTGGAAATGTGTTCTTAAAATGCTATTCCTCCGAAATGATGCCAACTGGTTTTAATAAAAGCTAAAAGATCGTAGATGTTATTTAAAAAAACATTTTGATGGGCATCGCTCTAGTGGTTACTGAGATACAGCAGTTTTAAATAAAAAATCTGGCAGCACAGACAAACAGTATGGCAACTCTGGAAACAAAAATTCAAAGCTTCTTTAATTTTTTCTCTACAAGCTCACGCAAGAATTTTTAAAATCTGTCTATTAGTTTCTGAGATATAACGATTTTTAAATTTTAAAAATATGAAATACCCCTTGCAGTCGATTCTTCGCGCCTGGTGTTTGAAATAGAGGTTTCAAAAAATTTCTAAGTCTTTTTTGGCATCCGCTTTTTGGAAATGTGTTTTAAAAATGCTATTTCTCCGAAATGATGCCAATTGGGTTTAATAAAAGCTGGAAGATCATAGATGTTATTTAAAAAAACATTTTGAGATACAGCAGTTTTAAATAAAAAATCTGGCAGCACTGACAAACAGTATGGCAACTCTGGAAAAAAATTTGAAGTTTATTTATATTTTCAAAGCAACGATTGCTTTGTATTCCTGTAAAAGGGACATTGGAAAACGATGGGGTTTTAGCCCTCAAGTCGTTCATTGGATCTATACAGCAGTGGTGCGTCCAATTTTGCTGTATGGAATCATTGTCTGGTGGCCTGCTTTAGAAACAAAAGCGAACTGTGTCTTTATCACGAAGGTGCAGAGAATGGCGTCAATGTGCATCACTGGTGCTCTTCGTACTACACCTACGGCTGCATTAGAAATCCTCCTTCACCTGATACCCTTGGACATATTGGGTAGGCAGTATGCGGCTGCGTCGGCAATTCGACTTAATAGCACGCTGCAATGGAGGAGCAGCGATTGTGGCCATAGCGCGATCTTGAAAAAGATAACAATACCACAAAATGTGCACTGTGCTCCCTCTTTGAGCCTCTTTGAGCGCAACTTTACCACTATGATACCATCCAGGGAGTCTTGGATGGGGGATACTCCGGGTAGTGGAGCTACCATAAATTTTTACACAGATGGATCGAGGCTGCACGAACAAGTGGGCTTTGGAGTCTATTCGGAAGAGCTTGGGTTGAGCCTGGCTCGTAGATTGCCAGATCATTGCAGTGTTTACCAGGCAGAGATGCTGGCAATAAAGGAAGTGGCTGACTGGTTGAGCTGCAATGTCTTGTCTACAACCGCAGTCAACATCTATACTGACAGTCAAGCCGCGGTCAAGTCCCTGGATTCAATGTTTCTGAAAACAAGATCTGCCCTTAACTGCCGCACGTCTTTAAATGAGATGGCCAAGCAGTTTAACATACGACTCATATGGGTCCCAGGGCACAGAGACATTCCAGGGAATTGCAAAGCCGATGAGCTTGCAAGACTAGGAACTACCTTACAGGTTCCAACGGAATTGGAATGTGTTGGTATGCCTCTAGAAACTTGCAAGCAAAACCTACGGCTTTGTTCTGCGACGGAGACTAATCAAAGATGGGCAAATGGATAGACGTGTGAGACAACACGACTGATTTGGCCTTCCCTTAATCAGGGGCGCACAAGTGAGCTGATATCGCTTCCAAGAGGAGAGATTTCGACGGTGGTTTCTATAATTACCGGACACTGTCTTATAGGGAAGCACGCAGAGCGGTTAAATGTGCCGTCGAATGACTTTTGCCGAAGTTGCATGGATGAAGAGGAGTTGTAAACTATCGAACACTTTATTTGCCATTGCCCGGCACTTTCTGGTCAGAGACTTGCTTCACTGGGATCTAGGGAGCTGTACGATCTTTCTGATTTGTTGGATGTAAAAATTCAACATCTAAGGAGTTTCATAAGAAGCTCAAACTGGTTTAACGACAGGGACTAGTAGGGAAACCTATTACGGTCCCGTGGTATCACAATGGATCTCAGAGTCTATGTGTGTTGACGTAAAACGTCAGCAGCCACTTACAACCTAACCTAACCTAACTTTATTTTTCTATGAAGACAAATAGTTAATCTTAATATTATTTTAGTAATTTGAATTGCATTTATTTTTTAGTTTTGTTTTAATAAATTTCATTTATATTTTTAGTTTTAGGTTTTTGGCGCTTTTTACCTTGGCGTTTTTTGAATTTTTTCTTTTGGCGCTTTTTACCCCTTTTTTGTATATTTTTACCCTTTTTTCCAAAATTTTGACGCTTTTCTTCATTTTGGAAATGGAAACACTGACTGTTCCTTAATAACGCTTAAACGACTAAACCGATTTTAACGAAATGTTTTCCGTAGATAGTACAGGGTGGTCCAATAACTGGTATCTTTTTAAAACATGCAATGAAATGAACAATACTCAATAGTTTTGAAACCTTATGGCTTTATTTGAAAGAGCAAATATTCACATTATTTATGGCAAACGACTTCATTCATGCGGTTGCCTGGGTTAGCTCCGCAGTAGCTCATTCTCGGCACCCATTTTTCTAATGTTTCTGGTTCAATCTCACGAATGGCTTGAACGATATTCGTCGAATGGGCCTAGAACATTTCTGGATTTCCCATGTTGCATGAATCTTTAACGAGACCCCTCAAAAAAATTTTTAAAGTTTTTAATCGGCAGCTCTGAAGTGATCAATTGTCACCGCGAATATGGCGAAAAACACGATTTCCGAACTAAGTGCGCAAAATATCGATTGTTTGATGGACTGTGGGACATATTGCGACATCCTTCTGAAAATAAATGTCATCCAAGTTGGTATATTCTATTACGGCCAACAAAAAGTCGGTAATCATGGCTATGTAGCGCTCATCTTTGACGAAAATGGGAGTTTCAGCTGTATTTTTGAAAATATTGTGTAATGATGCTGATACTCAAATCTTTTGCTTTCTATAGATGAATTGGATTCTTTACAATACCTTGCGAGTTTTACGATCCCAAGATGTACCAATTTGTTTGTTAACATAACCTCATTTGAGTGCCTTATTTCGGTTAAAAACTTTTTTTCGAAAAACGTGCAGTTTGGCAGCGCAGTACTGCGCTACAACGCGATACAGCGGAGCAAGCCGAAGACGCATCAATGAAGTCGTTTGCCATAAAAAACGGGAATGTTTGCTCTTTCAAATAAAGCCATAAGGTTTCAAAACTATTGAGTATTGTTCATTTCATTGCATGTTTTAAAAAGATACCAGTTATTGGACCACCCCTTACTAACAGAGGCGGGCACTTTAGTATGTATCAACTGCCGCGCCTTTTGCAATGTACTGAAAATTCATTCTGTCCTTCCGTAATCACGATTAAACGGTGAACCTGATGTTATTATAATTAGTAGTGTCCGACCGAACAGTTCGGCCAAAAAACGTCATTTAATCAAAAATTTGGTATTTGGAAATACTTTTAACAACTTTTTTAAATGGGGTAGAATTGTTGAGGCGATGGAAGACGATTCTGAGTGTAAAATTTAAGAACGAGTACGAAGTTAAGCCACAATTTTGAAGTTAGGTAACCGAACTTTTTTTAATTTAAACGAACGTTCGGTAACCGAACATCTAAATAGGTGCTTAGCTACGTCCTCGCCATTAAAGTTGAAAGTCAGAATAGTCTTCTATCGCCAAAACAAACAAACGGCCATCAGAAAAAGCTGTTTAAAATGCTTGCAAATAATAATTTTTGGCCAATACCGTTTTTTTGCCGAACTGTTCCGTCGGCAACGGCGTATGCAGGACTGTTTATTCAGGGCCCAACAACAACAACAAAAAAATTTTGTTGTTTTTTTTCGTGAGATTCGTGTTTTCCAATACATATAAAAGAAATATTTTTTTGTTGTTGTTGTTGGGCCCCCCCCCCCCCCCACTGTATACGCCGATGTCCGTCGGACACTAATAATTAGTAATTATTGAGGCGGAAACTATAGACACGAACAGACAAAGGCATGAATTGCCACGTCCCTTTGTATTACATTGAAATTTATTTCTGGCCGATCCGTACACTGAAAAAAATAGCTTCGTGAAATTAATGAAAATTGACTTAACCTTAATGAAAAGTGACTCACGTTTTCAACCGAAGACAGGTTTCATTTGATTAATGAAACTGGTGTCATTAAAGTTCCTTTCAATGAAAACTTGCATATAAATAATGAAAATATTCGTAGAACTTATTTGAAATGTTTTATGAAGTTTTTCATAAAATGTATGAAAATATCCATTGATTAAATGTGGAAGAGTAGTTGATAATCAGCGTATGATAATTGCTTTTTACAAGTAACTAGTTGCTAACTTTATTAAGGTTTTGATATGGGAATTACGATAAATTCATGTTGGTTATAGTTATCAATATTTCCATAGAAAGCCCCTAATAAAGTTAGGAACAAGTTACCTAAAAACAGCACGTATCATACACCCATAAGTGAAAATTTGCATTAATAACAATTTTGGTAAGTCACATGTAACCATCACTGTAACCGTCACTGAAATTTTATTTAGGTGCATGTCACAGATTCAATTCCGATCGGATTTGAAAAAAAGTTGTTACTCGTAAAACGCAAAACAATTTTTTTTTCGGAATGAAATCACTTTCAAAAATCAAAGTGGAATTGAATTGCTAAAAGTGGTTTCATTCCGAAAAAAAGTATTTGCTTTGCGTTTTACGAGTGAACCACTTATTCCACTTTCCAACGGAATTGAGTCTGTGACATGACCCTTAATTGCACACTTTTTATGGTTTTCACCTAGTTTTTACACACAACAAAATTTTACTCCAAACTTAAATTGGGCTGAATTGCCAAATAAGGTAAACTATAAAAGATAAAAACGCGATGACTTTAAAAACACGGGCTGCCAAAACGTAGCAAAAACGTAGCAATGGAACAACACAAATTACCCTACATTCCATCACAAAATTTTAATGACTTAAAAAACTATTTTTCTGTTTGCAAATTATATTATATTTTATAAGAAACAGTCAAAAGAAACACTTATACGGAACTTTTCACTTGTAATTTCAATAAGATATAACCAGCATAGCACACACACACAAGTTTCAATAACAAAGCAAAAAAATATAAAATTATTTTATTTTATTAGAAAAAAGTTAACACACATGTAAAAATTACAATTAGACTAAACACGCGTGGTGTAATAACACGTCGTATGTTTTTGTTCTGTTTTCTTTCTCTTATTCGCAACGCAGAGTTGTATTTAGTTCTAAAAAATCTTATGATATTTTTAATGAAATTATGAAATCTAATGAAACAAGTTTCATAAAATTTGTTCATAACATGCATGAAATTTCAATCAGCTTATGAATTCCTTCATTTAAGTAATGAAAACAAAATAATGAATTCGTTTCATTAATATCAGGAAGGTTATTTTTTTCAGTGTACACACGCGTTAACGGTGAAAACAATTTTCACCACAGATGATACTTACGGTGGCGATCGGGAGAAGGGGCTTACAATTTCGCACCCCGTTGTATTAAATTAAAAAAATATTTTTTCCTGTTAAACGATATGCCATATTAGCGCTCGATTAGACAAATGGGAGTAAAATTCCACGTCAACTTGTTATATACAGAACGCTATTCTGGCTTATTTGCTGTCATGCAAAAACGGCTTAACCAACTCCTTTAAACACTACTGTTAGAACTTACTGAACGCGAACTATTTGCTATATCAGGACCTGAAAACAGTTGAGCCGATTTCAATGAAATTTCCATTACAAATAGTGATATAGCCAATATTAAACAGCGCTTGATAAAAATGCATATAATGGCTCGCCCCTTTTTACTTTAGTGAGAGTTATGTCTGCTGAGCAAATTTAATTGCAATTTTCTTTACGTGCTAACCAATAGGGAAACTATAGGTCACATGAGACCAAAATTGAACTAAATGCGTTAAATGCCACACCCACTTGAACTACAGGAAAAGTTTTGTTTTTATTACTGTTTTCCGTAGGTTACTTTTAAAAGCCATTAAAGATAATTGGTCGACAAAAAATCTACCCAACCTCATGAATAGGTTTATATGTACCAGCGAAAAGCCACGAAGAAGTAAATAAATTGACTAATAAAAAACTCATTCATTACGTAATATATTTTTTAACCCAAGCAACGCCGGGTGCAAACAGCTAGTTACAAAATAAAATCGTGCCGCTCTGATCAGCTGGTTTCTATTTTAGACAAATAATTTGCGCTTTAACTTAAGATTAAACAGACGCGTCAAGTGACAAAAAAACAACAAGTTTTATAAACAAAGGACGTTCATAATCGGAAAAAATAATTTTCTTGCAATACAAAAAAATGTCGGTCGAATGTGCATATATGAAAATTTGAAAGCTTTTTTGATACCTTTTATTAAAAAATAAAGTAAAAATTTCAAAATTCAACGAATTGTCACTTTTCTTCATTTACGAATTGGTAACATTTCAATTTTTGAAGATTGCACTGTGTGGCGTATGAACAATATTAAATTTTTATTAAGAATTTAAATATCATTCATACGTCTTCGTTTATTTCTGTATTCAATAAATTTAAAAATGTTCTTATAATTCGCTGGTGGCGTATGAGATATATTTGATTCGTATAAAGAATTTAGAGATCACTCATACGCTTACGTATATTTTTGCATTGAATAAATTGATAAATTGCTATTTTTAAAATGATATTTCTTAAAAATGCAATTTAAACAATTTTAAACAAAATCATTTTACGAAGTGGAACAATTTCATCTCTTTAAATTGTTTCAAATATCCTTTTCACAAACTCATTTAACTAAAATCCAAGGTAATGCATAACAATACACTTTGCACAACATATTTTATTTTAAATATCTTTTACGGCATCCTTATCCTTATATATATATAAAAATGACATGTTAGTTTGTTTGTTTGTATGTTTGTTTGTTTGTGTCGCTTTCAGAAAAAAACTACTGAACCGATTCAAATGAAATTTGGCACGTAGATAGTACGTTTCCTGGAATGAAAAATGGCACCAATGGCATCTCGATTGGATGCCCCGCCTCCTTTTACGCCCACTTTTTGTGAATTTCAGATTTTTCAATATATTTGGTTGTTATACTATATTTGGATGTTTGTTACCGAGAAACATGCAATTTGCCATACTAATAGGGCGTTTACTGCAAGGAAATATATGCCATCCCGCATCTTGATTGGAAGCCACACCTCTTTTTAAGATCCTTACAAAGGGGCGTGGCATCCTTTGGTTTTCTGTCTGTCTGTCCACAATCGAGGATAAACGGCTGAACCGATTTACATGAAATCTTTACCACAGATAGTACTAACCGAGACGGGAACTATAGGCCATAAGAGAGACCGATCGGCCAAGTGGGTGTAAAATGCCACGCCCCTTTATATTATATTGAACATTATTTCTGCCTTTTCAGCAATTACACTTAAACGGCTGAACCGATTTTAAAGAAATTTTCATCACATACAGTACTAATCCAAGCGGGAAATATAGTTCATAATAGGGCGGCGATCACACGCCCCTTTGTACTACATTGAAAGTTATTTCTGCCAGTTCCGTAATCACTCTTAATCGTCTGAACAGATTTTGTTGCAATTTTCAACACAGATAGTACTAGCCGAAGCGGGAACAATATGCCATATCAACACGTTATTGGGCAAAGGCGTTTTAAAATGCCGCTCTTTGTATTAATTTCAAATTATTTTTGACTGCCATAATAAAGAGCGTTTGGATAAAGAGGCATTAGTTGCATCGCTCTTTTGTAATATACTAAAAGTTATTTCTGCCAGCAGTGTTGGTATTTGAGAATTTTTGATTAGTGCCAAGTTGAAGTCTAAAAAGGGCCAAAATGGATTGGAAAGGGCCAAACAAATTTTACCATACATTTTTGGCCAAAGCGAGTTTGTTTTTCTTTTTATTTCGCTGTTGTTATTAAGATTTATTCAAAAATTGTTATTCTTTAAATATCGGATCTCTTAACCCGCTTCTTGAGCTAAATTTCGCTTGACAAGTAATGATCCTTTTGTCCCTAAGTATCGATTTTAGTTTACAAACTTTGCGGACTTAGAGTGGGTAAGGGGATCTAATGAGAGACTTTCTGAACACTTCTTACTAACACCGTTCACAATTCCAATTTTGGAACTTATCTTTTACCGGAAAAATATTAATCACTAAAACCCTCAATCAAGTATACTCGCAAGTGGTCGTTAAAGGGTTAAAGAAAAATAAAAAGTAGGATTCTATGGGGGAAATTTGGTACTTTTTGACTTTTGGGAACTCATTCAATTTGCCTAAAACAAATTTTTTAATTTATTTAAAAAAAAATTTACCAATATTAGGTGAGAATGAAAAAGGGCCAAAACAGTTTTTTATGGTGCCACTGAACATTGAATAGTGCCAAAAATGACACTATTGTTCCACATTTCCCATCCGTGTCTGTCAGTTCCGCAATTACGCATCAACGGCTGAATTAATTAACATGAAATTTTCGCAACAGATAGTACTAAACGAGGCGGGAACTATAGAACATAAAATGAGCGATCGGACAAAGGGGCATAAAATGACACGCCCTGTTAAATTTATTGCACCTCCTTTCTGCGTTTTTCGCAATCACGCTTATTCGGCTTAACTGATTTTGAAGAAATTTCCACCCCAGATAGTACTAACCGAGGCAGGAACTATAGGCCACAAAAGAGTGCGCTTTGACAAAGGGGAGTAAAATCCCACGCTCTTTTGTATTACATTGAAAGTTATTTCTGCCTGTCCCATAATCATGATTTTAATGGATTTTTCACCACATATAGTACTTCCGAAACGGGAACCATAATAGAGAGTGTTTAGACCACGGGGCGTAAGTTGTAACGCCCCTTTGGAACACACTGAAAGTTATTTTCTGTCTGTTCCGTAATTACGCTTAAGCGCCTTAACTGATTTTAACAAAATTTCAACACATATATTACTTACTAACCGAGGCGGGAACAATATGCCATATTAGCGCGTGATTGGGCAAAGGCGTGTATTTTTGCTAGTTCCGCAATCACGCAAAAACGGCTAAGCCAATTTTTAATAACTGACTAACCGATGCGGGCTCATATCAGTGTGCGATCGAACAAAGGGACGTAAATTGCCACACCCATTTATAATATATTGAAAACAGTCACGGTCCGTGAAGTTGTCACTGGGTGTCCTCTACTTATTTAAAATATCAAAATTACGGATATAATGTACGTTTTTCTGGAGGTAACACGTTCCCGCGATTAACAAGGTCTCAGTTTCATTATTTTTTATTGACATGCAGTCAAAATTCACTTTTGTGCTCCATTTATTTGCGAAATAATGCTTTTTGTTAATTGTCGATGTGGTGAGGCAACAAAACGGCAATAAAAAAGAATTTGGGCTGCATCTTACTCAAACTATACAAAACAAATAACATCGGGTCTTTATCTCTGTCGGACATGCGTTAGGTCCAGGAAAACATGAATTTTATACTTAAATTTGCTGTTTTTAAAAATTAGTGACAACTTCACGGACCGTCACTGATTGAAAGATATTTCCGGAGTCATAGAGTAGGATAACAAATGGCGTTTGAAAAAGTAGTACACAAAAACCATATCGAATTGCTTACGATATTTTAACACAAATCGAAATAAGAGCGAGATGGAAGATACCAGTATTACAGTGAGAATGCAGATTGTTTTTTGTCTCTCTTTGCTTTACGTTAGTTTGGCATTGCCAGAATTTTCCAATTATCTTTGGTGATGCCAGATCTATAAAAGGGTCGATGGATTACTTTATAACTTTGGATATTTCTGCCTTTTCGGTTATCACGCTTAAACGTCGAGTACTAAACAAGGCGGGAATAATGGGTCATATCAGCGCGCGATCGGACAGAGGTGGTGTAAAGTAATGCGAAATTGAAATTTTCACCAGATGTAGTGCTAACCGAGGATGCAACCATAGGGCATTTCAAACTGTTATTCATTATATAATATTTTTTTCAACCCGGGCAACGCCGGGTGCGAAACAGCTAGTATATATATAAAAATGACATGTTAGTTTGTTTGTATGTTTGTTTGTTTGTGTCGCTTTCAGAAAAAAACTACTGAACCGATTCAAATGAAATTTGGCATGTAGATAGAGAATTTTCTGGAATGAAAAATGCGACCAATGGCATCTCGATTGGATGCCCCGCCCCCTTTTACGCCCACTTTTTCTGAATTTCAGATTTTTTAATATATTTGGATGTTTGTTACTGTATTTGTGGTATCACAATGGACCTCAGAGTCTACGTGTGTTGACGTAAAACGTCAGCAGCCACTTACAACCTACAACCTAACCTACTGTATTTGGATGTTTGTTACTATATTTGAATGTTTCTTACCGATTACCATGAAATTTGCCATCCCGCATCTTGATTGGAAGCCACGCCTCTTTTACGCCCACTTTTGTAAATTCAAGGCTTTTCAATACATTTGCCTGTTTGTTACAATATTTGGTTGATTGTTACCAATTCACATGAGATACATATAGCAATTTTTGTGGAAGTGAATATAGGCCTTACCGCATTCGGATTCAATGCCCCGCCTTTTTTACGCCCACTTTTTGTTAGTTTATGCCGTTTTCACGCCAAAACGATGTAACGAATTCAAAAGGAATTTGGCATACAGTGAGTTTTCTGGAATGCAATAGTGGCTTTACGCCCACCTTTTTTATAAATTCGACATTTTACAATATATTGGTTGTTTGTTTTCTTTAACATTCCACTTTATATATTTAAAATATCTTTCTTGAATTATCCTTATCCTTATCCCTATTAATATTATAAATCTGATTGTTGCTTTGTCTGTCTGTCTGTCTTTCTGTCTGTCTGTCTGTCTCATCCGCAATAAGTACAGAACGGCTTAACCGATTTTCATGAAATTTTCACCACAGATAGTACTAACCGAGGCGGGAACTATAGGCCATAAGCGACCGCGATCGGACAAAGGGGCGTAAAATGCCACGCCCCTTTGTGCCATGCTAAAGCTGTATCTGCCTGTCTGGCAATAACGCAAAAACGGCTGAACCGATTTTCATGAAATTTTCACCACAGATAGTACTAACCGAGGCGGTAACTATAGGCCATTAAAGAGATCGATCGGAAAAAGGGGCGTAAAATGCCACGCCCCTTTGTACCATGCTAAAGCTATATCTGCCTGTCCGGCAATAACGGAAAAACGGCTGAACCGATTTTCATGAAATTTTCACCACAGATAGTAATAACCGAGGCGGGAACTATAGGCTGTATGCGACCGTGATCGGAAAAAGGGGCGTAAAATGCCACTCCCCTTTGTTCCATGCTAAATCTATATCTGCCTGTGCTGCAATAAGTAAAGGACAACTTAACCGATTTTCATGAAATTTTCACCACAGATAGTAACAACCATGGCGGGAACTCTAGGCCGTAAGCGACCGCGATCGGACAAAGGGGCGTAAAATGCCACGCCCCTTTGTACCATCCTACAGCTACATCTGCCTGTCCCACAATAACGGAAAAACGGCTGAACCGATTTTCATTAAATTTTCATCACATATAGTACTAACCCACTACTATAGACCAGAAAAATCCGCGATCGGACAAATGGGCGTAAAATGCCACGCCCTTTGTACTATACACAAACTATGTTTGCCTAAAATTTTCACCACAGATAGGGCTAACCGAGGGAAACTAGAGGCAATTAAAAACAAAATGTGTTCTTAAGAGGAATGATGATAAAAAGTGGGTTAATGTAAACCATAGATGGGACTAATTAATTAAATGGACCAATTTAATTAATGGTTTAATTACCATTTAATTGATGTCAACGGCAATGAAATTTTTTCCATTACCATTGGTTGTATCAATTGAACCAATTTAATCCCTATTAATATTATAAATCTGAGTGTTGGTTTGTCTGTCTGTCTGTTCCGCAATCAGGGGAGAACGGCTGAACCGATTTTCATGAAATTTTCACCACAGATAGTACTAACCGAGGCGGAAACTATAGGCTATAAGCGACCGCGATCGGAAAAAGGGACGTAAAATGCCACGCCCCTTTTTAATTTATGGAACTTTATTTTTCCTTTTCCGTAATCTATATATATAAAAGAGTAATGTGACTGACTGACTGACTGACTGACTGACATACTCATTCATCATCGCCCAGCCCAAACCGCTGAAGCTAGAGACTTGAAATTTGGACTGTAGGTCAACCTCCCGGAATATAGATCCACTAAGGCTGGATTTTTGCCAATGTTGATTCTAAGGGGGTAAAAAGGGTAAAAAACTGTACCTTTGGTACTTCTTATATCTCCTGAAATAATGGTCATAGAGACTTGAAATTCGGACTGTCTGTTCACCTCCCGGAATATAGATCCAGTAAGGCCGGATTTTTGCTAATGTTGATTCTAAGGGGACAAAAAGGGTAAAAAACTGTACTTTTGGTACTTTTTATATCTCCTGAAATAATGGTCACAGAGACTTGAAATTTGGACTGTAGGTCCACCTCCCGGAATATAGATCCAGTAAGGCCGAATTTTTTGCCAATGTTGATTCTAAGGGGACAAAAAGGGTAAAAAACTGTACTTTTGGTACTTTTTATATCTCCTGAAATAATGGTCACAGAGACTTGAAATTTGGACTGTATGTTCAACTCCTGAAATATAGATCCAGTAAGGCCGGATTTTTGCCAATGTTGATTCTAAGGGGATAAAAGGGGTAAAAAATGTACCTTTGGTAACTTTTATATTTCCTTAAAAATGGTCCTAGACACTTGAAATTTTGAATGTAGGTTCAGCTCCCGGAATATAAATCTACAAAGGCTGGATTTTGCCAATGTTGATTCTTAGGGGTAAAAAGGGTAAAAAACTGTACTTTTGGTACCTTTTATATTTTCTTAAATAATGGTCCTAAAAACTTAAAATTTGCAATGTAGGTTTTTGCCAATGTTGACTCTATGGGGGTAAAATGAAAAAGTGTACTTTTGGTACTTTTTTTAATTTACTGAAATAATGGTACCTTTATAAAAAGTACCTTTTATAAAATGTACCTTTTATAAAAAGTACCTTTTATAAAAAGTACCTTTTATAAAAAGTACCTTTTATAAAAAGTACCTTTTATAAAAAGTACCTTTTATAAAAAGTACCTTTTATAAAAAGTACCTTTTATAAAAAGTACCTTTTATAAAAAGTACCTTATATAAAAAGTACCTTTTATAAAAAGTACCTTTTATAAAAAGTACCTTTTATAAAAAGTACCTTTTATAAAAAGTACCTTTTATAAAAAGTACCTTTTATAAAAAGTACCTTTTATAAAAAGTACCTTTTATAAAAAGTACTTTTTATAAAAAGTACCTTTTATAAAAAGTACCTTTTATAAAAAGTACCTTTTATAAAAAGTACCTTTTATAAAAAGTACCTTTTATAAAAAGTACCTTTTATAAAAAGTACCTTTTATAAAAAGTACCTTTTATAAAAAGTACCTTTTATAAAAAGTACCTTTTATAAAAAGTACCTTTTATAAAAAGTACCTTTTATAAAAAGTACCTTTTATAAAAAGTACCTTTTATAAAAAGTACCTTTTATAAAAAGTACCTTTTATAAAAAGTACCTTTTATAAAAAGTACCTTTTATAAAAAGTACCTTTTATAAAAAGTACCTTTTATAAAAAGTACCTTTTATAAAAAGTACCTTTTATAAAAAGTACCTTTTATAAAAAGTACCTTTTATAAAAAGTACCTTTTATAAAAAGTACCTTTTATAAAAAGTACCTTTTATAAAAAGTACCTTTTAAATCAAGTACCTTTTATAAAAAGTACCTTTTATAAAAAGTACCTTTATAAAAAGTACCTTTTATAAAAAGTACCTTTTATAAAAAGTACCTTTTATAAAAAGTACTTTTTATAAAAAGTACCTTTTTGAAAAGTACCTTTTATAAAAAGTACCTTTTATAAAAAAAAAATCTTTAATAAAAAGTACCTTTTATAAAACGTACCATTTATAAAAAGTACCTTTTATAAAAAGTACCTTTTATAAAAAGTACCCTTTATAAAAAGTACCTTTTATAAAAAGTACCTTTTATAAAAAGTACCTTTTATAAAAAGTACCTTTTATAAAAAGTACCTTTTATAAAAAGTACCTTTTATAAAAAGTACCTTTTATAAAAAGTACCTTTTGTAAAAAGTACCTTCTATAAAAAGTATGCTTTGTTAAAAGTACCGAAAGTGCACTTTTTGGTACTTTTTTATTTCCTGAAATAATAATCATAGAAACTTGAAATTGGAAAAGGTGCCAAAAAATATAATGGTCATAGAAACTTAAAATTTGGAATGTAAAATCCTTCGGTGAAAAAAAAGTTGTGGAAAAGTACTTTTTGGAAATTCCGTTTCTTTACGGGCATACAAAATACTTTTAATATTTGCTGAAACAATGATCCTATATAATTGAAATATGGAGTATGGGATACTTCGGTGAACAAAAAACATTCTGGAAGAGGTACTTTTTGGAAATTCCATTTCTAATGGAGGTAATAAAGTGTACTTTTGGTACTTTGTTTGTTCCTATAATAATGACCATAGAAGAAGGAGATGGAATTGGAAATGAAATGGAGTAGAACGGGGAACAAAATGGAATAGAGCAGGGAACAATATGGAATGATATTTACTCAAATTTTTCATGTTTAGCTTTTTTCTCCATATTTTTTCCCTCTATATATATAATTGGAAAAGGTGCCAAAAAATATAATGGTCATAGAAACTTAAAATTTGGAATGTAAAATCCTTCGGTGAAAAAAAAGATGTGGAAAAGTACTTTTTGTAAATTCCGTTTCTTTACGGGGATAAAAAATACTTTTAATATTTGCTGAAACAATGATCCTATATAATTGAAATATGGAGTATAGGATACTTCGGTGAACATAAAACATTCTGGAAGAGGTACTTTTTGGAAATTCCATTTCTAATGGAGGTAATAAAGTGTACTTTTGGTACTTTTTTTGTTCCTATAATAATGACCATAGAAGAAGGAGATGGAATTGGAAATGAAATGGAGTAGAACGGGGAACAAAATGGAATAGAGCAGGGAACAATATGAAATGATATTTACTCAAATTTTTCATGTTTAATTTTTTTCTCCATATTTTTTTCCTCAAACTTATTTTTTTAATTCCAATTTCTTTTTTCACTGAAATATTTATTCACTCAAAATCCCGACGAAAGGGCTCGAAAATTGTCAATATATTTTTCCCCCGGAACGAACATGATAGCATACTAGCGAAGTTATTCAAATTTTATTGCTTAAATTATTCATTGAAATATTTTTTTATGGAAGACTAAAACTTCCACAAGTAAATAAAACAAAGACTACGTAGGGAATTTTTTTTGGAAATCGATAGAGTAATCCTGATTCTTCTATTATCCAGTATTCAACACAACCGGTAACGAAGTACCGGGATGGTAAGCTAGTAACGCATAAACGGCTAAACCGATTTTAATGAAATTTTTACCACTGATAGCACTGACCGAGACTGAAACTATGGCCATAATAGAGGGAGATCGAAAAGGGGGCGTAAAATGCCACGCCCCTTTGTATTGCATTGAAAGTTATTTCTCCCTTTTCCGAAATTTTGAAAATTTTGAAATTTTCATCACAGATAGTATTAACCGAGGCGAAAACTATGAGCCACCATAGTGGGCGATGGAAAAATGGGGCGTAAAATGCCACGCCCCTTTGTATTAAATTAAAATTTATTTCTGCCCGTTTCGTGTTCAAGCAAACGGCTGAACTAATTTTAATGAAATTTTTACCACACATAGTACTGACCGATCGCGTTTGGATAAACGGGCGGAAAATGCCACACTCCTTTGTATTTTATTAACCGATATTTCTGCCTTTTCCGAAATCACGCTTAAACGGCTGAACCGATTTTTATGATATTTTCACAACAGACAGTATTAACCTAGGCAAAAACTATGAGCCACAATAGATCGCGTTTGGACAAAGGGGCATATCGTCACCTAAAATGCAAAAGGCCTAACTAACAAAAAATTCAAAATCAGTTTTTTTATTGGTTCTGGATTATTTAATCAACATAGGGCTGCATAATAAAAATTAGCGATTTTATAGCCAAAATTAAAAAAAACACGTGTATTGGGCAATCGCCAATGGACCTAACTAAACAAAAAACTTTTTTAATATTTTTTTATTTATTTGATTCATATTTATTAAAAGAACGTCCACACAAAATTTTTGCCAAATTCATTAAAAAACAACAAAGTTATTAACAAATTTAAAATATCGTTCAGTACTGTTTTTTGCTTTTCCTGTAAAATTAATAAAATGTTAGTTAGGGCCTTTTGCATTTTGGGTGACGATATATTTATATATCATGTTCCGTAATCATGCTTAAAGGACTTACAAGGAAGTCTCCCTGGTGTCACCCTCCGATCTTCATGAAATTTGGATATATTGTTAAGAACGAAAATTAATTAGACCCGTATTTTTTTTTAGCGGCCCAAACTCATTTTTAGGGGGGGTCGATTTGTATGGGAGGAAATTGACCTTTTTCAGTATTTTACGATTTACGCCTATTTAAACAAAATAAATTTAGGCATGTGTGGTATCAGATTAAAGGTATTAAAAATACCTATCTCGTGGTGCTAACAACGTGCCAAAAAAGTTAATATTTTTCGACTTATTAACAAAAATGTCCTAAAATTTTGGTATTTTACTCAATATGACGAAAAGTTGTGCATGCTTGGACACGTTCTTAGCACACGTTGATAGGTTTTCCAAAGACCTTTCATTTGGTATGTAACATGACTAGGTTTCTTTGCATAATATAGGAGATAAACGAAAAAAACTGAAAAATGGCCTTGTCTTCCCCCCTCCTTTTTACCCCCTAAATATGAATTTGGGCCGCTATAAAAAAATACGTGTCCCTTTATTTTTTCTGATCTACAAAATAAAACCAATTCCATAAAGATCCGCGGGTGACACTAGGGAGACTTCCCTTGTTAGTCGATTTTAATAAAACTTTAATCACAGACACATGTCTGTTCCTCAATCAGGGGAAAACGGCTGAACCGATTTTCATGAAATTTTCACCACATATAGTACTAACCGAAGCAATCGGGCAAAGGGGCTTAAAATGCCGCCATCCTTTGTATTAAATAAAAATATTTTTTCCTGTTTCGCAACTATATGCCATATAAGATGCGGAACTATGTGCCATAGTTTTTCTGCCTGTTCCGTAATCACTCTTTAGCCGCAATAACAATATTGGAGTACTCCAATCTGTAAAAAATTTTATACCTTTCCCTATTGCACTTTCATATTTTTGAATTTGACTACATTTTTCAATTCACTTCAGAGTCAAACATGTTCTACTCTGAAGTTTCCAATCTGCTCTGTTAGGCTCTGTTAGCCTATGTTAACCGTTAACAGAGAAAAAATACAGCTCTGTGAAAGTTCCATATCTAACAATTTCATTAAAAACATATAAAAAACAAAACAAATATAAATAATTTTTATAAAGTTTTGATAAAAAAAATATTTAAAAAAAATAGATTTAAATAAATTAATTAAGTGCGCCAATTTTAATTTTGTGATTTTGTGAAATTCTGAGAAGGGTAAGTAAAATGACATTTAGAATCTGACAGAACTCTAATCTGCATTTTGCACAGTTAACATTTCAATCCTTGCCACGGATTGGATTGACTCTGAAATTGTGAACGTAGCTTTAAACGACTAAACAGATTTTAACAAAACTTTCTCCACAGATAGTACAACCGAGGCGGGAACTTTAGTCTGCATTAACGGGCGATCGGACAAGGGGGTGTAAACTGCCACGCCTTTTGCAATGTACTGAACGTTTTTTCTACCTGTTCCATTATAACGCTTATTTTTTGTTTACTGATGCGCGAAACATAACCAAACTTATGACTGTCAAATTTTCGCTACAAATTAATTGACATTTCGAAACACTTTTTGTTCGGAGCTTTTCGCCTTTCAAGTCAAAAAGGAACCCAAACGTCCAATATTTTTTCGTGCTAATATTTACGCTAAATGGTAACTGTTTTAAACCCTGACGCTAAGCGAAATCAAAAAAAAATCGCTCAACCCATAAACCAGTGAAAAGTCATTGAGCAGTATGCTAATAAAAAAACTCATTCATTATACAATAATATTTTTTCAACCCGGGCAACGCCGGGTGCAAAACAGCTAGTATATATATAAAAATGACATGTTAGTTTGTTTGTTTGTGTCGCTTTCAGAAAAAAACTACTGAACCGATTCAAATGAAATTTGGCGTGTAGATAGTACGTTTTCTGGAATGAAAACTGGCACCAATGGCATCTCGATTGGATGCCCCGCCTCCTTTTACGCCCACTTTTTGTGAATTTCCGATTTTTCAATATATTTTGTTGTTGTACTATATTTGGATGTTTGTTACCGATAAACATGCAATTTGGCATACTAATAGGGCGTTTTTGCAAGGAAATATATGCCATCCCGCATCTTGATTGGAAGCCACGCCTCTTTTTACACCCACTTTTTGTAAATATATGATCCTTACAAAGGGGCGTGGCATTCTTTGGTTTTTCTGTCTGTCTGTACCGATTTACATTAAATTTTCACCACAGATAGTACTAACCGAGACGGGAACTATAGGCCATAAGAGAGACCGATCTGCCAAGTGGGCGTAAAATGCCACGCCCCTTTGTATTATATTGAACATTATTTCTGCCTTTTCAGCAATTACACTTAAACGGCTGAACCGATTTTAAAAAAAATTTCACCACATACTACTAACCCAAGCGGGAAATATAGTTCATAATAGGGCGGCGATCACACAAAGAGGCGAAAATGCCACGCCCCTTTGTACTTCATTGAAAGGTATTTCTATCTGTTCCGTAATCACGCTTAAACGTCTGAACCGATTTTAATGAAAATTTCACCACACATAGTACTAACCCAGACGGGCACTATAGGTTATAATAGGAGGGCGCTCTGACGGATGGGCGTAAAAGTCCACGCCCCTTTGTATTAAATTGAAAGTTATTTCTGCCAGTTCCGTAATTACTCTTAAACGTCTGAACAGATTTTATTGCAATTTTCAACACAGATAGTACTAACCGAAGCGGGAACAATATGCCATATCAGCACGTTTTAAAATGCCGCTCTTTGTATTAATTTCAAATTATTTTTGACTGCCATAATAAAGCGCGTTTGGTGAAGAGGCATTAGTTGCATCGCTCTTTTGTACTATACTAAAAGTTGTTTCTGTTAGTTCCGCAATTACGCATCAACGGCTGAATGAATTAAGATGAAATTTTCGTCACAGATAGTACTAAACGAGGCGGGAACTATAGAACATAAAATGAGCGATCGGACAAAGGGGCATAAAATAACACGCCCTGTTAAATTTATTGCACCTCCTTTCTGCCTTTTTCGCAATCACGCTTATTCGGCTTAACTGATTTTGAAGAAATTTCCACAGCAGATTGTACTAACCGAGGCAGGAACTATAGGCCACAAAAGAGTGTGGTTTGACAAAGGGGACCCACGCTATTTTGTATTACATTGAAAGTTATTTCTGCCTGTCCCACAATCAAGCTTAAACGGCTTAACCAATTTTAATGGATTTTTCACCACATATAGTACTTTCGAAACGGGAATAATAAACCATAATAGAGCGTGTTTAGACCACGGGGCGTAAGTTGTCACGCCCCTTTGCACCACACTGAAAGTTATTTTCTGTCTGTTCCGTAATTACGCTTAATCGCCTTAACTGATTTTAACAAAATTTCAACACATATAGTACTTACTAACCGAGGCGGGAACAATATGCCATATTAGCGCGTGATTGGGCAAAGGCGTGTATTTTTGTCAGTTCCGCAATCACGCAAAAACGGCTGAGCCAATTTTTAATAAATGACTAACAGATGCGGGCCCATATCAGTGTGCGATCGAACAAAGGGACGTAAATTTCCACACCCATTTATAATATATTGAAATATATTTCTGCCTATTCGTTTATCACGCTTAAGCGTCGAGTACTAAACAAGGCGGGAATAAAGGGTCATATCAGCGCGATCGGACAGAGGTGGTGTAAAGTAATGCGAAATTGAAATTTTCACCAGATGGAGTGCTAACCGAGAATGCAACCATACGGCATTACAAACTGTTATTCATTATATAATATTTTTTTCAACCCGGGCAACGCCGGGTGCGAAACAGCTAGTAATAATATAATAGTAAATATAATTAGCTTTCAGTGCTTTCCCGAGTAAAAATGTTTAGATATATTTATATGGACTTTTGTCATTAACTTTTAACGCTTGTGATATTTTACTAATTTCGCAATAACATTTTTATTTGTAAACTAGGTGGTACCTGTGAATGTAGATATGTTAAGGGAACCATAATGAGTAATTCTGCAAAGGCACAGCGCAAATAGTCTCATTATCTCATGGTATGGAACGTGCAAAGTTGAAAAATGTAAAAAAATCGCTTGATACTCTCATGAAATTTTTCGTTCAAAGTTCCATATTGTTTGGTGCGTTAAAGCTATTGCTCCAAATTTAATACCGTTTAATCAGTAGACTTGGGCAATTATTTGGTGTAGGTTCAGTGGATGTGCCATCAATAAGAAAAAAGTTACATGGACCTAAATATTTGATACCAATTTTTTTCAATTTTCAATTTTTCGAGGTTTTTTGATTGTAGCTTTTGGTGCAAACTGTAATTTTAAAATTCAAATACACATGGTAAAAGCCCTTGTAAATATGCACAATCTGAGACTGATTCGAGTGATGTGCTCGCAATGGTTACGAAGCTGCAGCTCTCCAAAGATAGGAAGAAAAAACGTGAATTTTTTAAAAAGTCTGTTTTTTGCGAGGCACACTCCCAGTTTTATTCCGAATGGTTCCGAATGCTTTGTGAACTTTATAATTTACCATTTCCCACTTGATTTACAAACGCACCCAAAAAATATTCAATTGCAAAAATTTTATGAACTTTTTAAATTTTTTGCAAAATTTTGATATTTTAGTTTTGCATTATTTGACAGCCAAATGTGCATGACTAAAAGTTGAACATGCAGAAACAATGGTATGTGCAAATATAATAAATCATGGAAAGCAACATTGATCAAAAGTTAATATTGGCGAATTCCGCGGCGTTTTTCTGTTTTTCGTTTTTTGTAAGGCACATCCAGGCCGCTTATCGAAATTGGTCAGTGAAAAGCGCGTTTGGTAGTATTTTTAATGCTTTATCTTCAATCCATTCGCACCCAAAAACAATTGACGTTTTAGTGGTTTTTGGTGGTTTTAAATTTTTGATACTTTTAAATTTAATGGTTATATTAAATCTTACATTACTTAAAAGAAAGTAGAACAGAAATGTATTTTGATAGATTTTGACATGTCTTATTCGAATAATATTTTAAAATTAGTCCATTGATTTTTGCAGTCGCGAAAATCGCGAAAAATCGCTAAAATTTTTTATAACCTTAATAAAATTAGTAATAACGTTTAAATATTTCGTAATAACCTTAATATTGTCATTATTAATCATACTTTGAATAGTTTCAATATTCAGTGAAGGACAACACTGTAAAATCAGACATTTAATATTAAAAAAAAAAAAAATAAATTCAAAATTATTAAATTTTTTTTTTCAAAAATGTTCCCTTTAAACCACTGCTGTTTCTTACCTATTAGAGATAGAATAATGATGTTAACTAAGAATTTGTTGAGATTTTGTTAATGCATTTGGTAATATTTTTCTAAAAAAAATAAAACCGCTGGAAACATTTTTATTTCCAAAATATTGGAAAATGTGCCGAAAAAAATTGGTTAAATGCAAATATCTCGATATTTAGCAAAGATTTTATGCATGTTTGAATATGTATTTTAGCTCTGGGTAAGCATAATACAAAATGGTACGTTTGGTTAACTTCGGATAAAAAATGTAATTTTGACAATTTTTTTAAAACTTTTAACTTTAAACCGCCATAGTTTTGGGTGCGATCGCTCAAATAAATGCACGCGAACGGATTTGAATTACTTATTTATAATGTTATTTACCTACAAAGTCTTATCAATGTGCCACGAAAAAAAAAATCGCAATTTTTTTTTCTTAAATATTAAAAGTTAATGACAATTGCTCATATATATTTAATCTTCTCCGAGATTTGCAATATCAGTACTGATCCGAGTAAGATCTAGACTGATCCGAAATTTGAAAGATCAGTACTGATCCGAAAAATGGATCGCTAAGACTGGATCAGTTTTAATCGGACGGATACAATATATTATATAATTATATAAACCCATTTTTATCTAATTATATCTAATTATATAAACCCATTTTTCGGATGAAATTGTATCCGTCCGATTAAAACTGATATAATCTTAGCGATCCATTTTTCGAATCAGTACTGATCCTTCACATTTTTACTTGGGTTTTTAGCAGTGTTCCCTTCAAAAATATTTCATAAAAATTCATCATACAATAATATATTTCAATAGGACTATTATACAAAAAGCGTGTCTTTTATTATAAACAAAATTTCAAAACAGCAAACTAGGCGCCTTGTATGTACACTAGGGTTATTACTAACCTGACCAACCATCCCGCTTTTGGCGGAATTATCCCGCTTTTTGATGTGTCATCCCGCCTTGAATTCCGATCCCGCTTTTTAAACAAAAGCCCAGCTTCATCCCGCTTTTTGACTTTTGGAATAGCAAAGTACAATTTTTAGGTTATTTTATTAATATTTTGAGAAATATATTCTTGAGCATATTAACTATTTCGTACCGTATAAAGAAAATTTTAAGAAAAATTTTGTTTACTCAAAAAAACTCTTCACAAGAGAACCCTACTGGACTGATTTAAATCAAAAATAAATTAAAATTAATTTTTTACATAAAATTTGTTCATTGTGATACTTCGAATATTCCGAAAAAAGCTTTCAATAAAAAAGTATTAAACTTAAATACATTTTTCTTAATCTTCAGATTCTTAGAACTTTTTTGTATACAAAAATCCTCAGATGCTGAAACATTTTTCATAAAAGAAATATTTCAGATTCTAACAAATTATCGGTTTCTAAAAAATTCTTCCTAAAAAAAATCTGATACCCTTTTCTAAAAACAAATTCTTAAATTTTATAGCCCCGTGAAAAAAAATTGATTAGATCTGGTTCTATATGCATGTGTAAAAATCTAATGATTTCATTTGAGGGGGTTAGAGCACAAGGGGTTCAAGTGACTTTTTTAAAAAAATTGAGTTAACATATGGAATTAGTAGGTGAAGTTCACAGTAGTTCATAGCACCAGAAATTAATGTGAAATTCTTATTCGTTAGCGAGATATGGCGACAATTTTTAGCTCTTGTTACTAAAATACCTGTTTTGCTTGGAGCACAAGGGGTATATGAGCACTTAAACCCCTTGTGCTCCAAGCAATTATTAAAATTTAGTTTTTCACGTGGACAAAGTGGTTGAATTCCGAGAAGTTCTTGTAGTAATAGTAATCAAATTTTGCAAGAGCATCTTCAGTCTGTAACCAGCGGTTAAAGTGTGAAAAATGGCGATTTCCGACCAAAATTCATGTCCGAATTTTTTGACCAAATTCGGCTCAAAAATTAGGAATTTTTGCGTACATAATAGGAAAAATATAAAAAAATCCCAAAAAAAAAATATTGGTCCACAGATGCTGATTTTTAACATAAATATTATTTTTTTTATCCAAATTGGTCCTAAAAGTTGGAAAATGTAAAGCAAGTTATCTAAAAAATATTAAAAAAATATAAAAAACACGATTTTCGTTCAAAAATGCTGATCAAAGATTTTGATACCAGATGCTAATCAGCCTTTTTGGACCAAAATCGTGGGTTAATTTTTAAAATTTTTCACATAAAATACTCAACATTTTTCGACTTTTAAGACAAATTTGGTTAAAAATATTTTTTATGTTTATAAATCAGCATCTGTGGACCAAAATCGCAATTTTGAAATTTTTTAAATATTTTTCCCATAAAACGCGCAAAAGTTCCTTATTTTTGACCCAGATTGGGTTAAATATTTCAGATATAAATTTTGGTCCAAAAACGTAATTTTTTAAACTTTGACCGCTGGTTGCAGACTAAAAATGACCTTGCAAAAATTTTTCATAAATTTTCCCACAATTAGCTACTCCATGTCCATCGTTCGGCAGGTATCACGGCACGAAATTCGAAAGTTTAGATTTCAAGGGACGCCCTAATGAAGATGAAGATGAGCCCGATGATGTCATGGAATCTGATTATGACGACTTAAAAATTAAACAAAGAACCATTAAAGACTTTCGTAATAAAATGTGGTTTTCCTTTTACAAATAACTAACATTCTTTTCATAATTTAGAAATTTATAAAAAAAGTTAGAGCACAAGGGGTATAAGTGCCACTTACATACTTCAGAGGCAATTTTTGGGTGCTTGTATTTGTGAAATATGGTATTTTTTTAACTTGTTAGATTAAAATATATCTCAGGATCTCTATTAACTAAAAAATAATATTCTAGATATCATCTAACATTTTTTACTGCAATTTAACTATAACCTCTTTTTTCCCATTATTAAATTTAAGGCACTTAAACCCCTTGTGCTCCAAGCAATTATTAAAATTTAACTTTTAAGACCAATTTGGTTAAAAATAATTTTTATGTTTGAAAATCAGCATCTGTGGACCAAAAGCGCTATAGTGGAATTTTTAAAAAAAATTTCCCATAAAGTACTCAAAAATTCCTAATTTTTGAGTCAGATTTGGTTAAATAATTTTCGGCAGGTATTATAATACGAAATTCGAAAGTTTAGATTTGACGGGATGCCCTAATGAAGATGAAGATGAGCCCAATTATGTCATGGAATCTGATTATGACGACTAAAAAATTAAACAAAGAACCATTACACATTTTCTTAATAAAATGTGGTTTTCCTTTTACGTATTTACAAATTTATAAAAAAAAGTAAGAGCACAAGGGGTATAAGTGCCACTTACTTACTTCAGATGCAATTTTTGGGTGCAAAAGGGTGTAAAACACGGTATTTTTTTAACTTGTTAGATAAAAATATATCTCAGGAACTCTATTAACTAAAAAATAATATACTAAATATCATCTAACATTTTTTATTGCAATTTAATGGCGCTTTTCGACCAAAATTCATGTCCGAATATTTTAACCAAATCCGGCTCAAAAATTAGGAGTTCTTGCGTACAACTGCTAAATGCGTAGGAAAAATATTGTGCTCGATTCGGGAGTACTATTTCACCATTCACCAAATTTTTAAAAATTTGATATTCTTTTGAATTTCAAGATTTTACATTTTTTTCTTGTTAAAATATAGTAATATCTTAAATAATTACAAGAAAAATTTAAAAATCTTAAAATTCGAAAGGATATCAAATTTTTAAAATGTAGGTGAATGGTGAAAGAGTACTCCCGAATCGAGCACATTAAAAAAAAAAAAAATATTGGTCCACAGATGCTGATTTTTCTGCACAATTTTTTTACTTATCCAAATTTGTCCCAAAAGTTGTAAAATGTAAAGCATATTATCTAAAAAATATTAAAAAAAGTATAACAACACGATTTTGGTCCACAAAAATTGATCAGAGATTTTGGTCCACAGATGCTTATGAGCATTTTTGGCCCAAAATCGTGTTTTTATTTTTATATTTTTCACATACTCAACATTTTGCTACTTTTAAGAGGAATTTGGTTAAACATATTTTGTATGATTGTAAATCAGCATCTGTGGACCAAAATTGCTATTTTGGAATTTTTAAATATTTTTCCCAAAAATTCCTAATTTGTGTGCCAGATGAGGATGAATTTTGGTCGAAAACGTACGAAATTCGAAAGTTTACATTTGACGTGATGCCCTAATGAAGATGAAGATGATCCCAATGATGTCATGGAATCTGATTATGACGACTAAAAAATTAAACAAAGAACCATTACAGATTTTCTTAATAAAATGTTGTTTTCATTTTACGAATTTACAAATTTATAAAAAAAAGTAAGAGCACAAGGGGTATAAGTGCGACTTACTTACTTCAGATGCAATTTTTGGGTGCAAAAGGGTGTAAAAGACGGTATTTTTTTAAATTTTTAGATTAAAATATATCTCAGGAGCTCTATTACCTTAAAAATAATATACTTGATACCACCTAACATTTTTTATTGCAATTTTACTTTAACCCCTTTTTTCTCATTATTAAATATAAGGCACTTGAACCCCTTGTGCTCTAAATAGAAATTTATAAAAAAAGTTAGAGCACAAGGGGTATAAGTGCCACTTACTTACTTCAGATGCAATTTTTGGGTGCAAAAGGGTGTAAAAGACGGTATTTTTTTAACTTTTTAGATTAAAATATATCTCAGGATCTCTATTAACTAAAAAATAATATTATAGATAGCATCTAACATTTTTTATTGCAATTTAACTTTAACCTCTTTTTTCTCATTATCAAATATAAGGCACTTGAACCCCTTGTGCTCTAACCCCCTCATTTGTATCTGATTAGATCTACTAGATACGAAATTTTTACGAACTGATCCGTTATTGAATCTGATCAGATTCTAAAATTTTGGAAAAATGTTTTATAGCCCCGTGAAAAAAAATTGATTAGATCTGGTTCTATATGAATGTGTAAAAATCTAATGATTTCATTTGTATCTGATAAGATCTACTAGATACGAAATTTTTACGAACTGATCCGTAATTGAATCTGATCAGATTCTGAAATTGTGGAAAAATGTCGGAGATCAAAACCCAAGAAACACATTTACGGATACACCGACAAGTACGGAATCATGAATCCGTCTTTTACGGCACGTTTACTGACCGTAAAATTCGTATCCGTCAATGTTGGTACGAAAACGGAACATTAACGGTCCGTAAATTTTTATTTTCGAACAGGTCCGTTTATACTCCGTATTGAAGTATCCGTTTCTATACCGTTCAAAACGGACTACACCGATTTTCATCCGTAATCAGTCCGTTACAAACGGTGTCGTTTTTCTTTCGTTACTTACGGAGTTTGTTCTAGTGTCATACAAATTTTAATTTAAATCGAAGTCTGGATATTTTGGGATAAAATTTGTCTTTTTGTACGCGAAGATTGGCGAGTTTATTAAAATTAAACAGTAACAAAATTTGTTTATACTAACATTTTCAACTAGGAGTTTAATACAATGAGCATGGAAATATGTATAAAGTGTTGCACAAATAATATGGTAAGATATTTTCTAACGACCGTATTTAAAATTTAAAACGAGTGCCTAACTTTTTTTATTCGCAATTTTCTCTCAGGGAAAGAAATACCCTGTTCTCACGTAAAGGTAAAAACAGTTTTTAGCAGCATTTTCTCTCAATATACCTTAATGGAATGAAGAAAGTGCTAAAAATATTGGTGCTTAAAACGAATAAGACTCTCGATGGAAGATAATCATTTTATCATTAAAATGAAGATTATAGAACAATAAAATCGATTGAAAAGCTTCATCTAGTAGAAAACTTGATATAAAAAAGATAGACACTCGATGTTTTTATTTTGAATACGGCCGTAAGAAATTGGCATTAAATTATATGTTAATTCAAAATCCATAATTCAGGCTTCTGTCTTTTTAAGGAATTAATCTTCATTTGAATCCTGTTTTTCAACTTCCAATCAAATGCTTATCCAATGGAAAATACCATTAAGGGTCCGCAAAATATCAACAAAAATTTTATATCCGAAAATTTTAGGTTTTTTCTTTAGAAAAAGATTATCTAAATCTGCAGAAACTTAAAATAATGGCCTGTATGATGTTTATTTAGTAAAATTTTTAATAAAATGTATCACTACCAAAAAAATTGTTTTAAAATTTAAGGAATGTAGGGTCAAATTTGATAAATATACCCGATTTCGTTTTAAATAACGGTACGTACCGTTTACGGTCCGCTATTAACGGAGTCCATTCCGTTTATGCCTTAAAATACGGTACGTAAACGGTCCGTTAACAGTACGTCTGTAACGTACTATCAATTTGTGAACTCCGTTTTTTACACGGCATATCGGTCCGTTAACGGTCCGTAAGTAACGTACTCTCAACGGCTTTCGAATCAGATTCGATGTTCCTTATAGTCCGTTTTCTGGTCCGTATACGGATACAGAAAACGGTCCGTATACGGAGTCGGATTCCGTTTTAGACGGAACGAAAGCGGACCGTAAACGGACCTTTTTGTTTGTTGGGAAAGACCTGATCAGATAAAATTATATTTTTTTAGATCCAAACAGATTAAGATTTTTTAAGATAATTTCATATAGAAAAATTATTAGGTTTCTTAGACATTTTTCTAAAAGAAAAATCTGAGAAGCAACTTTAAAAGAAAATTTTACAGACTCAAAGACACACTTCCTTTATAAAATTTCTCAACAGAAATATTTTCAGATTCTGGTAGATTTTTCATACAATAAAAACTTAGATTCTGATATAATTTTCTATAGAAAAATTCCAAAACATTTTTCTTTTTGGAAAAAGTCATACAGCCTTACCATAGAAAAATTAAATATATTTAAAATCAGTTTTTAATTTTATTTCCATACAAATTGTTTTTCAAATCGACTTTCAAAACATGTATTGAAAATTTGAAATTTAAAATAAAACTTTTGTTAAAATATACTTTTTGTTTTCTTGTGGTTAGGGCCATAGATTTTAAAAAACTTTTCCTATAAAAAAATTCTCTGATTCTAAAATATTATTTAAACAGGAAAAATCTCTTTTTCCATATAATAAATTCTAAGATTCTGAAATATATTTCTCATAAGGAAACTATCAGATTCTGAAACGTTTTTCCTGTAGAAAAATTATCCGATTTTAGATTTTTTTTCCAGAAAAAAAAGAAAAATAACAGTTGCCAATGGATTTTTTTATGGAAAATTTATAAGATTCTTAAACATTTTTCCTGCAGAAGAATTCTTAAAATTTTAGATAATTTTTCTTTTAAAATATTCTTAAATTCTGAGTCAAATACACTCTAAAAAATGCTTGTAAAATTACTTCTATAAAGTGGGTAAATTTTTATGTAAAATAACACACAACGCCTAAAATTGAGCACCAAGTGTTTAAAATTTTAGTTTACACACAAATATTTGAATATTACGCACATTATATAGTATTTTGTGTTCTAATAAATAATTTCGTAAAGAAATAAACACAAAATTTTTAAAATTACACATTTAATGTTTATTGTAAGCATTTAGTGTTTAATTTTCGATATTAAACATTTAATGTGTAAAGTTCAACAGTTTTAAAATACAAATTGAAATTGTCAAAATAAAATAAAAAATAATATGGAAAAATTGTTAATCTCGCCATGACAAACAAATAACGTGAAAAAACATTATAAAAAAAGAAATATAGCAAAAAAACGAGCCAAATACAAAGAAAAATATCAATGCATCATACTAAAATTTCGAAGAGCCTTATCAAAGGCATTTAAACAAACAGAAATCGTAGAAGGAGATGTTGGTTTCATTTTTTTTTTTAATTTTTGTGATTATAAACCAGAATGGTAAGTACCACGAAATGCTTCGAATTCTTTAAATTTTTCTTTACATAAATATCTCTATGGGTGTGTGTGAAACGGTAGCAAAGTGCCATGGTAAAAAATATTTTCTCTGTGGTGAGAAAATTTCATATTTCTGCTGTGTGAAATAAGATCGTTGCAATTAATGGATAATTTATTGTTTGCATTACGGAAAAGACAAAGTCGACAGGTAAGGTTACTAAAATTACGAAAATTTGAGAACTTGACTCGAAATTTGATAAAATTTTGTGCGTTGGTAGAGGGGACAAAGATGCGTCAAGTGGTACAAATTTTAATGAGCGGTCATGTCCCCTTTTGGAGAAGCGGGGCTTTAAATTTGAAAAATATTTTGTCTTTAAAAGTACTTTTCTGATTTGAACGAGATTTGTGCAGTTTCGAGATATAAAGCAACTAGCTTACCATCCCGGTACTTCGTTACCGGTTGTATTGAATACCGGATAATATAAGGATCAGGATTACTCTATCGATTTAAAAAAAAATCCTCTACATAGTTTTTGTTTTATTTACTTGTGCACGTTTAAGTCTTTCATAAAATAATATTTTAATGAATAATTTAAACAATAAAATTTGAATAACTTCGCTGGTACGTCATCATGCTCGTTTCGGTGAAAAAATATATTGACAATTTTCGAGCCCTTATATCGGGTTTTAAGATTTTGAGTGAATAAATACTTATCCCCTTTACGATCGGTCGCGACCCTTAGAAACAGAATTTCCAAAAATAACTTTTTAAAGCATTCAAAATTTCAGTACATAGGATAATTACTTAATGAAATATAAAGAGTATCAAAAACACTTTTTTACAGCTCTAGAAACAGAATTTTTTGAAAATACTTTAGCAGAATGTTTTTTTCACCGAAGTCCCCTACATTCCAAAATTCAAGCTTCAACGGTCATTATTATAGAAACAAAAAAAAAAGTACCAAAAGTACACTTTCTTACCCCCGTTAGAAACGAAATTTCAAAAAAGTATCTCTTCCAGAAGGTTTTTTTCTTCACCAAAAAATCCTACATTCCTTTTTATTAAAGGTACTTTTTATAAAAGGTACTTTTTATATAAGGTACTTTTTATAAAATGTACTTTTTATAAAAGGTACTTTTATAAAAGGTACTTTTTATAAAAGGTACTTTTTATATAAGGTACTTTTTATAAAAGGTACTTTTTATAAAAGGTACTTTTTATAAAAGGTACTTTTTATATAAGGTACTTTTTATAAAAGGTACTTTTTATAAAAGGTACTTTTTATGACCATTATTATGACCATTATTTCATGAGATATAAAAAGTACCAAAAGTACAGTTTTTTACCCATTTTACCCCCTTAGAATCAACACTGGCAAAAATCCGGCCTTAGTGTATCTATGTTCCGGGAGGTGAACATACAGTTCAAATTTCCAGTCTCTATGACCATTATTTCAGGAGATATAAAAAGTACCAAAAGTACAGTTTTTACCCTTTTTACCCCCTTAGAATCAACACTGGCAAAAATACAGCCTTAGTGGATCTATATTCCGGGAGGTGAACCTACAGTCCAAATTTCAAGTCTTTAGCTTCAGCGGTTTGGGCTGGGCGATGATGAGTCAGTCAGTCAGTCAGTCACATTACTCTTTTATGTATATAGATTTAAAATTGGTACCACTCGATGTATCTTTGACCCCTCTACCAACCCACAAACTTTTATCAAATTAGGAGTCAAGGGCCTTGTCTTTATATATCTCGAAATAACTGTTAATAAATGTGTGTTCAAAAAAATCTTTTTAGGGCATTTTGTACATGCAACCCTCGGTGCATTCAAAAACAGTTAATGCTATCATGAATGGAGATATCAAAACAACTAAAACCCATTTACGTCAGCTATTTCCTTCAGAAAAATCGTCCAGCACATTCCAAAAAAACACCACGGATGGTCGGTAGAGTATGAAGTGATGTGCTTTCTGTATTGGATGGCATGTGGATGTAGCTACAGAGTGGTTGCTGGGTTTATGGGTTTGAGTCGGTACACTGCCCGAAGCATCATACTAAAACTACTGGACGTGTTTCTTGATATGCGCCACCTTATAAATCATGGCACTGCAGGGGACCTCGAAAGACATGCTTCAAAATTTTGCCTAAAAACAAAGTCCCCTGCTTTTAATCGATTTGTTGGCGCTATTGACGGGACCCACATTAGGATTAAATGCCTAAATTTTGCCTAAAAACAAAGTCCCCTGCTTTTAATCGATTTGTTGGCGCTATTGACGGGACCCACATTAGGATTAAATGCCCCGTAAATAAGCACGACGAATACATCAACCATAAAAAATTTTATTCTATTCAAGCGCAGGCAGTAGTGGATAGCGAATATAAATTTACGGATGTTTTCATTGGCTATCCGGGATCAGTCCATGATACAAGAGTTTTTGTTAATAGCCCATTGTATGCTAAAGGCGATTATCCTCCACAAGGGTATCTGTTATTCGGTGATAAAGGATATCCATGCCAATTATTTCCAGTGGCAGTTATCACCCCTTTTAAGGATCCCTTGACAGCATATCAGGCTCGCTTTAACGCTGCGGTGGTGGAGTCTGCTTTCGGTATACTAAAAACCAGATGGAGAAATATTTTTAATAGAGAGCTAGAACTAAAAATTGAAAACTGCATAAAAACAGTGTTTGCAGCCTTCATTCTGCACAATATTTGCATGCTCCAAAATGAGTTTGATCCATCTTCAATTTTAATTGATAATTCGAATTTTGATTCCGAAGCCTTTGAATCTGATCGGCCAGTGAACGAATCTGAGGATGGCTTAAGAACCAGAAATGCAATTTTCAATGACTTCCTACAAAATCTTCAAGCGGATGCTTAACTAATCTTAAATTTTATTTTACCAGTCCCAAGAAAACCTTAAAAATGGTATCGGTTATGTAATGCATTGCAAAAAAAATAATGCAAAAATATTCATTATTTTTTCCCTAGCGGTTACCATAGGCATTACCTTTTCGTATTTTTCAACGTCTTACCATTACTTTACCCTATACTGGATTGATGATTTTTGTTTCGGATGAGACTCAAAGTAATGCGAGTGTTTTACGTAATGCATGAAATATACAAAAACGTAATGCCTATGGTAAGCGGCAGAGAAAAAATAATTACTATTTTTTAAAAAATAATTCATATTTTTTAAAAAATAATTCATATTTTTTAAAAAATAATTCATATTTTTTAAAAAATAATTCATATTTTTTAAAAAATAATTCATATTTTTTAAAAAATAATTCATATTTTTTATTTTTTTTTTGGCAATGCATTACTTAATCGTCACAATTTTTAAGGTTTTGCTGGGATCCTAGGAAAACCTAAGATATGATAATTGCTTATATAATGAATTACCATGTAACCATTTACAGATATAATTCAAAAAAGATCGGTTGTAACTCGAAGATTCCATTTATAGTTTGAAAGTTTCATTTGTAATTTTTCACATTACAATTGATATTTTTCAAATTACATTGATCTTTTACGAAGTACAGTTGATCTTCTTTAAATAACTATAGGAATCTTCCAATTACAATCGATCTGTTTCGAACTACAAGTATAATTTTCGAATTAAAATTGGAATCTTTAAATTACAGTAGAATCTTTGAATTACAACTGATCTTTTTAGAATTACATCTCTAAGTGCTTTTGCTGATATACTTCAGTTCTAATTTGTAATTTTAATTTATTAAATAAACTGGCATGTTAGTTACCTGATAAAACGACAATTTTTATGTTTTTAATTTTCCAAACTCGGAGACATTTTTTCTATAAAAAAAGTCTTAGGCTTTGAGACATTTTTCCTATAGAAAAACTCTCATTGTCAGTCTTTAAGACATTTTTCCTATAGAAAAAGTTTCAGACACTGAGATAATTTTGTTACAGAAAAAGATTTTTTAAAAAAAATATTGGACTCTCAGACTTTTTTTATAGTAAGTCTTAGATTGTAATACATAGAAAAAGGTCTCAGAATTTAAGACATTTTTTCTATATAAAAAATGCCTAAGTCTCTAAGACATTTTTCCTATACAAAAAGTTTAAGACTTTAATATATATTTCCAATAAAAAAGTCTCAGACTCTGAGACATTTTTTCTATAGAAAATCTCATAATTTAAGTCATTTGTCCAGTATAAAAATTTCTCAGTCTCTAAAACATTTTTATATAGAAAAATTCTAAGAATCTAACATATTTTTTCTCTATAAAAAATGTCTCAGTCTCTAAAAAGTTTTTTCTATAGAAAGAGTCAAAGACCCTTATACATATTTCCAATAGAAAAAGTCTCAGACTCTCAGATATTTTTGCTGTAGGCAAAGTCTAAGAATGTGAGACTTTTTTCCTATACAAAAAGTCTAAGAAGCTAAAACATTTTTTATATACAGAAAGTCTAAAGGTACCTACAGACGACGCAATATTATGTACAATATTCAATTATATTGATGGTGTGTGGGTAATATTGACGATTGTACAATGGTCAATCTTACCCACACTCAAAATATTTTGTAAGTAAATTCAACTGAAAAAACGTTTAAAACAATCGTTTTTCCTTTTAAAAAACGGACTACTTATATTTCATTTGAAACAACATACTTTTTCAGTTATTTTTAAACGTTAATAAATGACTAGACATTCCGTAAAAACAAATGATATTTCAGTTATTTTAACTGTTTACATTTTTTTATTTTGTGGAGTAAAAATATTTTTTTTTGAATAAAAAACTACAAAAACCGTACTTCTGTAAAATTATACGGTATAATCAGTCACAAATAATTTAACTGATAAAAATATTTTTCCGTAAATTTTGTAGTTTATTGTTTTAACGACTGTAGAAAACATTCAATATTTTATTTATATTGAAAAACAAACGATAAAACGTTTAAAACAACTTTAACTAAAAACTTTTTGAATAACCGTAAAAAGTTACTGTAAAACTTTTCTAGGTGCACACACCATCAATATCATTGAATATTGTACATAATATTGCGTCGTCTGTAGGTACCTTAAGACTTTTGAAACATTTTTGCAATAGAAAATGTCTCAGACTCTGAGAAAATGTCTCAGACTCTGAGATATTTTCCCTATAGAAAAGTCCCTAGTGTCACCCGCGGATATTTATGAAATTGGTTTTATTTTGTAGATCAGAAAAAAAAGGGACACGTGTTTTTTTTAAGCGGGCCAAATTCATATTTAGGGGGTAAAATGGAGGGGGGAAGACAAGGCCATTTTTCAGTTTTTTCGTTTATCTCCTATATTATTCAAAACAACCTAGTCATGTTGCATACCAAATAAAAGGCATTTGGAAAACCTATCTACGTGTGCTAAGAACGTGTCCAAACATGCACAACTTTTCGTCATATTGAGTAAAATACCAAAATTTTAGGACATTTTTGTTAATAAGTCGAAAAATATTAACCTCTTTGGCCCGTTGTTAGCACCATGAGATAGGTTTTTTTAATACCTTTAATCTGATACCACACATGCCTATATTAATTTTGTTTAAATAGGCGTAAATCGTATAAAACTGAAAAAGGTCAATTTCCCCCATACAAATCGACTCCCCCTAAAAATGAGTTTGGGCCGCTAAAAAAATACGTGTCGAATTAATTTTCGTTCTTAACAACATATCCAAATTTCATTTAGATCGGAGGGTGACACCAGGGATACTTCCCTTGTAAGAATCTGAGACATTTTTCATAAAGAAAAAGTATAAGGATTTGAAACATTTTTCCTGTAGAAAAATTTATCAGACAGTGAAACATTTGTCTTTAGGTTTTAATTTTGTACACAAAAAGTCTGAGACTCCGAATTCGAAGACATTTTCCCTATAGTCCCTTATTGTGAGAAATAAATTAAAAAACATAATTATTTATTAAACAAACTATTTTATTATGGATTGAGAACAAGAAATCATATGTTATATTAAATGGTTAAGTTCAATCCGACTCTGAATCTGAAGACAACAGTAACCCAGATGCGTCAATGTGTGGGTAGTCTGTTTGGACCATCTGTCCAAAAACAGCAAGTAGAGATGAAATTTTCTTCCCAATTTTTTTGTCACGCTTCCGCATATGTTCTTCCAATCTCTGAAAATCGCTCCGAGCGCTTGGAGTTCCCATTGACTTTGATGGCGACGAAGAAGAGGATTCTTGAAGGGTAGACGGAGAATTTGGTGGAATTTCATGCACGTTCGATGAGCTAGTTTCGCTTCTTGGCTGAATGCGCAACACCCCATCGCTGCTGTCAAGTAGGAATGGTGGATGGTAGTTGTCTTTCTTGGCAGCATAGGCATGAATTTTTTCAAAGAACTCCCAGTCCTTTGCATCATCGGCGATTGCCTCCTCCCCTGTTCCCTCACCAGTACGATATTTAAAAAAACTTTTATATTTTTTTATCAAAGCATTCCACTGCGTTTTGCATGACACTGCATCTTTCTCATTGCCTAGTTGCCCTCTGAGTTCGGCGGCAATGTTTCTGTAAAGGAAATACATATTATTATTGTGCATGTTTAAATTTAAATTATTTTTCATACTTCCAACCCTCGTTGCTGTTTGCATTTTTTCCGCAAAACCAGACATCTTTAGCAATTCGCTTCTCGACCAGGATGTGCCGTTCTGAGCTGCTCCCTGTTGGTTGAACATTTTTTAAAATTGTCCATAAAATGTGTATATTAACATAATACTTACATGTAATGTAACTTTTTTTCTGTTTTTTTGCTGGTATTTCCATTTCTGTTTAAGAATTTTATTGTTTTTAATTATAAAATTTTTTTCCGTTTTTTTATCTTTCAAATTTTGTAATTTCAAAATTTTCTACGCTATTGTCAAAATTTCTACTAGCCCCATGGGCTAGTGAAATTTTATTCACCTCAATAGTGCCAAAAATTTACCAAGAAGCATACTTTGCTACCGTTTCACACACACCCTATGTCAGATTCTGACATTGTTTTTTTAAATAAGAAATTTTAGTGGATTTCTCTTTACAAAAAAAAAAAATCATCAGATGCTGAATATTATTCTAAAGAAATAATAACTGGGATTCTGTCTCAGATTCTGAGAATTTTTCTATAGAAAAAATTACTCAGTTTCTGAGAAGTTTTCTATAGAAAATATGTCTCAGATTCTCAAATTTTTTCAAGAGAAAAAATATCTCAGATGCTGAGAATTTTTCTATGCAACAACTGTCTCAGATTCTGAGAATTTTTCCATAGAAAAAGTATATCAGATTCTGGTAAATTTTCTACAGAAAAATGTTTCAGATTCTAAAAATTTTGTTTAAAAAAAATGTATCAGATTCTGAGTATTTTTCTTTAGAGTAAATGTCTCAGGTTGTCAAATTTTTTATATAGCAAAATTTCTCAAATTCTGAAAAAAAAAATTTCAATTGAAAAAATATCTCAGATTCTGTGTATTTTTCTATACAAGGTTAGGTTAGGTTGTAAGTGGCTGCTGACGTTTTACGTCAACACACGTAGACTCTGAGGTCCATTGTGATACCACGGGATCGTAATAGGTTTCCCTACTAGTCCCTGTCGTTAAACCAGTTTGAGCTTCTTATGAAACTCCTTAGATATTGAATTTTGACATCCGACAAATCTGAAAGATCGTACAGCTCCCTAGATCCCAGTGAAGCAAGTCGCTGACCAGAAAGTGCCGGGCAATGTCAAATAAAGTGTTCGATAGTTTCCAACTCCTCTTCATCCATGCAACTTCGGCAAAAGTCATTCGACGGCACATTTAACCGCTCTGCGTGCTTCCCTATAAGACAGTGTCCGGTAACACTACGTGACAGTTTTTTGACCAAATGTATCTGACACCTAATCTTTATGTACAATTGTCCGCTGAATCCGAATATGAAGTCAGAATGGTCAAAAGTAGAACAGTTTTCGAGATATTCGAAAATAAGCGTTTTTTGTGTTTTTAAAAAAAATGATGTCACTTAAATGCAAATATCTTCAAAGCTATTCGTCGATTTATGTATTTCTTTTTTTTTTAATGAAAGATAATAAAATTACTAAAATAACCATGGGTCGCTTGTGAAGATAAGTTAAGAAATGACAGAGTTACAGTGGACAAAAGTTCAAACTTCATGAAAAATTTGATGATTTTTTGCAATTTTGCTCTTTTCAAGTTATTGTTTTTAAACCAAACAATTAAAAATTATAATGTTTTATTACATAGGACATTATTTTATTTCAATACGAACATTTTGCGCCCAACAAGACCCAGATTGGTGCAAAAATGACAAAGCTACAGAAGATTTAGTGAATTAATCCACCTTTCATTACTAACATTTAGCTTTGTATATTTACTTGTGTTTTTTTAAAAAAAAATCGAAAAGTGGGATAATTCAATTAATCTACTGTAACTTTGTCATTTTTGCACCGATCTGGATCCTATAGGGCACAAAATGTCCGTATTGAAATAAACTAACGTTTTAAGTGATAAAATTTTAAAAAAATTTATTGTTTGGTTTTAAAAAAATAAGTTGAAAAGAGCAAATAACGGTAATTTTCTCGATTTTCTCGTAAATATCTCGAAAACTGTTCTACTTTTGACCATTCTGACTTCATATTCGGATTCAGCGTTCGGATTTACATAAAGATTAGGTGTCAGATTCATTTGGTCACGACTTTGTTGAAAATTTGTGACACAGTGTAATTATAGAAACCACCGTTGAAATCTTTCCTCTTGGAAGCGATATCAGCTCACTTGTGCGCCCCTGATTAAGAGAAGGCCAAATCAGTCGTGTTGTCTCACACGTCCATCCATTTGCCCATCTTTGATTAGTCTCCGTCGCAGAACAAAGCCGTAGGTTTTGCTTGCAAGTTTCTAGAGGCATACCAACACATTCCAATTTTGTTGGAACCTGTAAGGTAGTTCCTAGTCTTGCAAGCTCATCGGCTTTGCAATTCCCTGGAATGTCTCTGTGCCCTGGGACCCATATGAGTCGTATGTTAAACTGCTTGGCCATCTCATTTAAAGACGTGCGGCAGTTAAGGGCAGATCTTGTTTTCAGAAACATTGAATCCAGGGACTTGACCGCGGCTTGACTGTCAGTATAGATGTTGACTGCGGTTGTAGACAAGACATTGCAGCTCAACCAGTCAGCCACTTCCTTTATTGCCAGCATCTCTGCCTGGTAGACACTGCAATGATCTGGCAATCTACGAGCCAGGCTCAATCCAAGCTCTTCCGAATAGACCCCAAAGCCCACTTGTTCGTGCAGCCTCGATCCATCTGTGTAAAAATTTATGGTAGCTCCACTTCCCGGAGTATCCCCCATCCAAGACTCCCTGGATGGTATCATAGTGGTAAAGTGGCGCTCAAAGAGGCTCAAAGAGGGAGCACAATCCACATTTTGTGGTATTGTTATCTTTTTCAAGATCGCGCTATGGCCACAATCGCTGCTCCTCCATTGCAGCGTGCTATTAAGTCGAATTGCCGACGCAGCTGCATACTGCCTACCCAATATGTCCAAGGGTATCAGGTGAAGGAGGATTTCTAATGTAGCCGTAGGTGTAGTACGAAGAGCACCAGTGATGCACATTGACGCCATTCTCTGTACCTTCGTGATAAAGACACAGTTCGATTTTGTTTCTAAAGCAGGCCACCAGACAATGATTCCATACAGCAAAATTGGACGCACCACTGCTGTATAGATCCAATGAACGACTTGAGGGCTAAAACCCCATCATTTTCCAATGGCCCTTTTACAGGAATACAAAGCCATCGTTGCTTTTCTCACCCGTTCCTCAATATTACGCCTGAAATTCAGCTTCCTATCTAGAAATACTCCAAGATACTTAAGATACTTGGCTCCATCTGAGAAGGTGATTTCAGTACCGTCCAGAGAAATAGGATCAAAAGCAGGAATCTTATTTTTCCTTGTAAATAAAACAAGCTCTGTTTTACTAGGATTAACTCCTAGACCACAGTCTCTTGCCCATTTAGACAGATCTTTCAGAGAACCCTGAAGAATGTCCCGCAATGTTGGCAGATGCTTCCCCTTTACCGCTATCGCGACATCGTCAGCATATGCGACAACATGACAACCACGTGCTTCTAGAGATAGTAGCATTGAATTCAGTGCCAGGTTCCAAAGAAGCGGCGAAAGAACACCTCCTTGTGGTGTGCCCCTATTGACAAATCGAGATATGATGGACGCTCCCTAATCAGACGTTATACGTCTACTGGCAAGTAGGCTTTCCACCATTAAAACGATTTCACGCTTTACTCCCAGACCAGACAATGCCAATATTATCGATTCTGGGATGACATTATTAAAAGCCCCCTCAAGAAAGGCCACCATAGTGTACTCCTTTACCGAAAGCGATCTCTCGATGGTACCAACGAGCTCATGAAGAGCTGTTTCCGTTGATCGTCCCTTGCTGTATGCATGTTGCTTTGTCGAAAGCAACCTCGGGTCAATCACTCTACGCAAATATGAGTCTATCATTCGTTCCATTGTCTTTAACAAAAAAGAAGACAGACTAATTGGTCTGAAATCCTTAGGAGCTGTGTGGGAACTTTTCCCAGCCTTCGGGATAAATACCACTCTGCTATCCCTCCATTTTAAAGGAATGTACGACCAGTTGATGCATGCTGTGTATAGATTATACAGCAACGGGGCTATATAGTCCGACACTTGCTGCAACTCAGCCGGGATTATACCATCAGGTCCCGGGGATTTATAGGGCCTGAAGCTTTTTATCGCCCAGATTAATGTTGGCATATTTATTATTTCCGAAGCAATTTCAGATGCTTGGGCGTCAGAACGTTCCAAAGCTTGAAACGGCGTCATGGAATTGCCCGGAAAATGCGTGTTTAAAAGGAGATCCAGCGACTCTCCACTGGAGGAAGACCACACCCCATTAGGATCTTTCAGGTATCCCAGGGTGCAAGGGGAAGAAGCCAGAACCTTGCGCAGCCTGGATCAACGACGGTAGTCGGCGTTGCCTTTATAAGGATACCAAAAAGTTGGATTTGAAATCCAAATTAGCAAATCCAAATCCACGTGGTGGCGCAAATCCAACGTTTACAACACAAAATGTTGGGCAGAAAGGTACAAAACAACGCTACAACTAAAAAAAGGTCGGAAAAAATTCAAGAAAATTGGGAACAAATCAAAAAATAAAAATAATAATTTTTAACTAAATTTTTGTTAATTATATTTTCGTTCAGTTTTCACATTTTTCTCATAAAAGCAGCTAATTAAAAAAAATAAAATTAAAATAATTAACAATAAACAAGAAAATATCGATTTTATTGTTTTATTTTTATTTTGTGTCCCCTAATAATGCCATTTTTTGTATTAAAAACAAAAAATGTACTAAATATAAAATAAATGTACTAAATGCTCAAAATGTAGAGGCCAACATTTTGTGTTGTAAACGTTGGATTTGCGCCACCACGTGGATTTGGATTTGCTAATTTGGATTTCAAATCCAACTTTTTGGTATCCTTATAAAGGCAACGCCGACTACCGTCGTTGCCTGGATGCCTCAGAAACTTCTTCTATGTTTCCACAGAAGTTTTTCCAAGAATCACATTTTGCATTTCTGATCATCTTTTTATAACTCTTAAGTTGCAGCCTGTATGCAGACCTGTCCTCATCCGCTCTTGAAAATTTAGCCTTATTAAAGAGCTTTCTGCAGGAATCTCTGCTCGTCTGCAACTCATTTGACCACCAAGGTGGCTTTTTTTTCCCTCTAGGCTTTGCAGAAGGGCAAGACGCATCCAGGCACCTATTACAAACATTTGTTATATGGTCAACCAGACAGTCAATTTGCGCCAAACTATGTGGTTTAGATAAGGGTACTTCATCCAAAAGCAAAGAAAAAGTCTCCCTATATTTCACCCAGTTTGTTCTCCTCAGATTTCTAGAGACTGTCTCAACCGGGGCACGCTCCCTGAGTAAAAACTCAATGTAGCGATGATCTGAGAAAGAATGCTCTTCTAAAACTCTCCAGTCATCAATTCTATCAGACAATGTATCTGATACAAGTGTTACGTCAAGAACCTCTTGCCGCGTACTTGTAACGAAAGTTGGTTCACCACCCTTGTTACAAATATACAGGTTAGTGCTTAACGAAAACTCCAAAAGTGATTCGCCTCTATCATTTGTGTCTGTACTACCCCATATCGAATGATGTACATTAGCATCACAACACACTACTAACTGGTGTCCCCTAGATTCAGACTCCCGAATTAGACCGACAACCTTCTCCGGGGGTATTGACCCCGGATTAGGAAAATACGCAGAGGCGAGCCAAATAGACTTCCCATGAAGCTCTAAGCTAGCCGCTGTAACATCCATATCACTAAAAGTTGATAAAAAGAATATATTTAAGCCATTTTTTGCCAAGCTGCAGGCTCTTGGTGAGCCCTCACCTTTGGCAACCACCAACTTAAACCCAGGGGTCTTCAATCCGCAAACCCTGCCACCCCGCACCCAGGGCTCTTGCATAAAAACCAAGTCAACTGCTCCTGTCGTCAGGCGCAGCAAGAGTGCAACTGAGGCTGCCTTACAGTGATGGAGGTTTATTTGTAGGAACCGCAACATCTTGTTTTATTTCCACCATCCTTTCCACCACCGTGTTATTGGCTTCATCCTCCGTGTTATCAAAGAGGTCGCATTCGTCCCCAGATTCGGTTTCGAATAAGCCAGATATATATCCCATCTGTTCTGAATCGGAGGCAACAAAACTCTCCGAATTCCTCACTGCATGGGCCTCGTCCTGAATGTCACCCATCGTGGCATCAGCTTTATCCTCCATGCCATCACAGAGGTCGAATTCGTTACCAGATTCGGTTTCAAAAATGCCAGATGCATCTCCCATCAGCCTAGGATCGGCCAGCTGAATATCAACCTTTTCCCGATTCTCCTCCTCAGCCGACTCTGCCACTGGCTTGTCTGCGTCCAAAATAGTCTTCTGGTCGCCCTTGTAGACATTGACTCTTATATGAAAAAATCCAAATCTAATAATGCCGTCAGTCCTGGCTAAAAGCGGAAGCGATTCCTCATTAACCAAGACCACTGCTTGACGACGAGCGCCCTCCATCTCACCCAATCTGGCAATTTGCCAATTCTGAGTTGGAAGGTCAGGATTGCAGACTTTTATCATCTTAAGAATCACCGCAGTGTCATTTGTAGCCATTGGGATCCATGCATGAGCTCTGGGTTGCGAGGGGATATCATGTTTTTCCACAACGTCCAGTCTGGCTCCAGGCCATAACTCTCCCACTTGGCTAATGGCAACCTTAAACACGGCTGCGGATCTTTCGTTCCCAAAAGCAACGAGTTTTACTCGCCCCTGATACCAACCTGCGTTGACAGTAGTAGGTAGAAAATCAGGCATACTCTCAAGGAGCCTATAGTAGATTTCATTTAGTTTAGTTTCAACTAAACTCCACTTATCCCTTGGAATACTACAATCCCCATTTTGCCTGTTTATCACAGCCCTAACGAAGTTACCTTTAACCACTTCACTAAAAGACTGAGTCCAGACGTTGCCGGTCAACTTAGATCTCTTAGGTAAAGGTTTCTCGTCGGGCGAGCGCAACCTTTTACCAGACTTCGATGACGAGGCCGAAACAGCGCTCTGTTTGTCAGATGCGCGCATTGCCGAAAGTTTGTCCTGTTCTTCAATGACTCCTTTCGCCCATGATAGCGACGCCCTCTCACGTTCGGAGAGCTTCGTTCCATCAAGTTGGCTTAGTCTGTTAATTATTTTCAAACAAAGCCGTCTCTGGTTGTGCCTGACCTTTGATGGTTTAAGTTTCTTTTTATTTTTACCACCAATATTAGGCTGAGCACCCCTACCAGAATCAAGGTCGGACTTCAAGGTCGCAACCCTAAGACCAGTGCTAGGACCAGCACCAGTCGGTGAGGCAGAGCCTCGAATTAAATCGGTATCATTTGTGTCCATATTTTCATTTTCCTGGATGTGGTCATGAAAATATTACAAAAATACCTATTACGAACAATTTCAAAAATTCAATTAATAGCACGGAGATAAATTAAAACACGTCCACACTTGTCAACAGTTGAACGAATACGAACAATACAAAAACTATATCAGATTCTGAGAAAATTTTGAAAAATTGAAAAAATGTCTAAGATTTTGAGAATTTTTATATGTAAAATATCTTATATTCCGAATATGAGGCATTCCACACCAAATGTCCTGCGAAAAAAACACGTGTACCATAAACTTCTGAATAGCTTGTATGGATAGCCCTATATGGAACTAAGAAAATTGCGTTTTCGGTTTTTCAATTTTTCAAAAACTGGGCTTAGAAGGCATGGTCAAATATTGAAAAAATGGTCAAATTTGTGGCGAGTTGCCTTGATTAAATATTTATCACATTAAAAGGGAATGCACCACAATCTTAAAAATTTACATTCTTATATAGTTTCGTATGGGCTATCGAATAATTTTTTTTTCCTTGAAAAATTTTCAGAACCCGTTCTGAAATTTTCCATTTTTTAAAAAAGTCAATTTATCAAAAATCCGGCCACATTTTTTTCTTTTTTTAAATTTTTTTTTTTTAAGTTTAGATGTTTGTCCATCACACATTTGAATTTTAAATTTCATAACATTTTTGTAATTTGCTTGTATTTTCTTGTTTTAACGTGTCGAATGAGTTATACCCAGCAAAACTTTGGTAATGGGTAGTGATTATATAAATAAAAAAAAATATTTCAGATTCTAAAAATTTTTCTTGTGCAAAAATGTCTCCAATTCTATAAATTTTTATATAGAAAAATCTCTCCGATTCATAGAATTTTTCTATAGAAAAACTTAGACTCTGAGAATTTTCTATATGAAAAACGAAATTCTGAGAATTTTTCTATAGAAAAAATACCCGAGATGCTGAGAATTTGCTATAGAAAAAATTTCTTTCATTATGAGAACTTTTCTATTGATCAAATGACTCAGCTTCTGAAAAATTGTATTAGATTTTTATAATATTAATTATTTTAAATTTTTATATATTTGCAGATTTGGAGACCACTTGATGTTATCAAAATTCTGCTTTTCTTGCAACGTTTAACGAAGTTAATATTGGTTTATTTATAATTTATGATTTTAAAATATTTATAATTATGTTATTATTACATTATATAAAGTTACTATTTTTATTTTATTACATTTTAATTTTTACAATTGATGGATATTTTATCTAAATACTAAAATAGCACTTTAGTTAAAATAAAAAGCATTAAAATAAAAATTTGTTGTTTGTATATTTTTATAGGAATAAAGCAAATTAAAAACAAAATAAAAAATACAAATGCAATTTTAAGCATTTTAATGCATATTTGCACAAACATTTTAAAATTACACATTTTGTGTTTATTGATAGAGATTTATCAAAGCCTCAAGCATATAGGTGTGTACACAAAATGTTTATTAGTTATACACACTTTGTGTGCAAATGTTGAAAATTAAACACATAGTGTATTACCCACTTTATAGTAGGAGAACAGTTACCTACAATAAAGTGGGTAAATTTCAACAAAAATTTATAAGAGTGTAAGTATCTAAATATTTTCTAAAGACAGTCTCGAGTTCTGAAACATTTTTTTATAAAAAATATATTAGACTAGTCGAATAGCCTGTCCCTGCCAGGCGGAACACCAAATCACTTTTCTCAATAATTCTAATTTTTTACCAAACTTTATAAAAAAATATGTTTGTGCTTCAAAAACTTAATATTGCTAGATTGAGTTACATCAATATATTTCCCAAACTGGAAAAAAATTTAATGAGTATAAAAGGTTTTATTGATACAATTTTAGAACTATATTAAGCACGCCCATTTCGTCTCTCCGTCCTTAAACCGGATATCAAAAATCCATCGTGTGGATCTATCCCATGGTCAGTCCTATATACATAGCAATTTTTAACTTTCTTAGTCATGAAGGGTTTTCAAATTAGATAAAATGTTAAAAAACACAATTTTTTCACTTAAATTTTTCCTTACAATTCTACGTACACAATTTTCAGCTTCCTTAAGGGTACTTTCCACTATCACACTTTTCCATTATACACATCAAAATTTACCAACTTCCTAAAGATTTTTGGATTATTTTTTGATTGAAACCTAGTCGTATCTAATAAGTGAACAATTTCTGGCCAAATTTTTTAAAAAAATGTTTCGCTAACATGGTGAAATTACGCTTGTATAATGGAAATGTGTGATAGTGAAAAGTACCCTTTAGTCATTAGGGGTTTCAGAAATAGTTAAAATGTGAAAAAAAACTAAATTTCGCCGTCTTCCGCCACTCCCCATGTCTTAAAGGCCGAAAATCCGACTACGTTACAGATTATATATATAAACTGAACAAAATTAACAACGTATTTTTTTTTTTGTATCTCCGCCCTTTCACTGGATATCAGTGTTGATCTTTGCCATAGTCCGTACCATATGCATCCCAATTTTCATCTTTCAAGGTCATAAGGTGACTTCAAAATTAGGTAAGATGCAAAAACATTATTTTTCCACGCCCATTTCTTCTCTTAATTCTCCGTCCATATTCTAAAATTTTTAAATTTGACTACTTTAGGATAAGCTCCATCTTTAGTACAATACTCGTATCCACGCCCATTTTCCCTTTTAATTCTCCGTCCACAGTCCAAAAAATTTAAGTCTGACTACTTTTGGATATGCTCCAGTGTCAGGACAATATGCTTGCTAATTTTGGGCTGCGTAGGTCATTAGGGATTTAAAGTTAGTTAAATTAAAAAAAATAAAACACAATATTGCCTTGCCCCTTTTGCCTATCAACTCTCCGTCTACATTCCAAAAGTGTTAAATCGGACTACTTTAGAATATGCTTCATAGTTAGGAATACATGTTACGAATTTTCAGCTTCCTAGTTCATTGAGGCGGGGCGGGCGGAGCTTAAAAATACTCTAAAATGTAAAAAAATAATAATTTTGCAAATTCCCATTTTTCTTGTAATTCGCCGCCCACAGGCAAAAAATCCGGCTTCGTAAGAATCTGTCCCTGGTGTTATTATTTGACATTATTAGCTAGATAATGGGCTTTATCGGTGCATTTTTTTATATTTTTCCGCTTATTCGTTACAAAGATATATTTGATTAAAAAGTGAAAAACTCAATTCCTTATTGATGTGATTCGCAGTGTACATGAAAATTTTAAACTTTCAAGGGCGGATTACTCAACGAAAAGTTAGCTGCTAACTGCCGATTTAACGGAGCATTATGTCTAAATTTGTATGAAAAAGTTTAATTTAACGAAGAGTTATTTTATAACGGAGCATTGAGTAATCCAGCCTAAGTCCATCAGTGAGATTCAAAAGGGCTGGATACACAAAAAATTAAAGAAAAAAAAAAAATAAATTATATATACAGAAAATAGATAAATTTACCACGCTCCTGGATATCAAAAATCCTGGTCCGTGTTGATCTTCCCCATGAAAACTACTATATACATGCCAATTTTCATCTTTCTAAGTCATTGGGGGTATTCAAAAATTAAAAAACCCAATTTTTCCTCGCTCTTTTATCTTTTAATTCTCCGTCCACAGTCAAGAAATTTTAAATCTGATTACTTCAGGAAATTCTACATCGTAAGGACTATACGCACGCCATGCGTTTTCCGCTTCCTTTGAGGCCTTCAAAAGAAGTTAATATGTTAAAAATCCCAATTTTGTGACTCCCCATTTTCCTGTCAATTCTCCGCCTACAGTAGAAAAATGTAAAATTCGACAACTTCAGGATATGCTTAATCGATAGGACTATATGCTAGGAAATTTTCAGCTTCCTCAGTCATTAGAAGACTTTAAAATAAGCAAAAATATCAATTTTCATCTTCATAGGTCATTGGGGGTCTTTAAATTAGTTAAAATATTAAAAAAACACAATTTTGCCACGCCCCATTTTTCTCTTAATTCTCCTTCCACAGTCTAAAAAATGCAGATCCGATTACTTCAGGATATGCTTCATTGTTAGAAAAAAATGCTATGCAATTTTCCGCTTCCTAAGTCATTTGGGGGCTTCAAAAGAAGTAAAAATGTTAAAAAAATCCCAATTTTGCCACGCCACTTTTCTCCTCAATTCTCCGCCCACATTGCGAAAATTTTAAATCCGACTACTTGGGGATATGCGCCATCGTTAGGACTATATTCTAGGAAGTTTTCAGCATCCTAAGTCATTAGGGGGCTTTAAATTAAGCAAAAATGTCAAAAAATTGAATTTTGCCACGCCCACTTTTCCGCTTATTTCTCCGCCCACAGGCAGAAAATCGAAAATCCGGCTACGTTAGGATCTGCCCCAGGTGTTTTACTATATGCATGCCAATTTTCAGCTTTGTAGCTCATCAGTGGGCTTCAAAAAGCTATGGATAGACAAAAAAAGAGGAACACACAAATAGGGAAATTATATATATAGATTTACTTTCTCTTAGAAAATGATAAAAAAAGTTATCAGATTCAGTCTACGACTCTAATTTAATTTTTCATATGCTTTTTTTTTATTCTAAGGGCTGGTAACTTATCACAATTTAATCAATGATTAGTGCTAATTATTGTTTCCAAACGTCAATTTTATATGAAATTGATCAATGATTAGTGTTAATCATTAGAGGTATTCAGAGTCTTGTTGCCAGCCCTGGCAATGTAGCAAAAGAGTACTTCTTTCAAAAAATACATGTATTTTGAAAAGTAATTTTAAAAAGTGCTCTTTTACCACCAGTGCCAGGGCTGGCAAGCAAGACTCTGAATACCACTATTGATTAGCTTTTGATAAGTTACCAGCCCTAAAACATTTAATCAACGTTTGTAAAAAATTCCTTAGACTTGAGACTATGTTTGCTGACGTAATCTAAATAAAATTTTTCTAGTCAAAGGTCTTATGCATATTTTTAGATAAAAAAATTACAATCCCTTAAAAGTATTTCCAGAATTTTGTGCATTTTGGAGGGTATTCGTGGGTTCGTCGACGAATTTTACTTATTAAAAAAAATTCCGCTTTTTAGATCAAAATCCCGCTTTTTCAACCTTTCGATTCCGCTTTTCAGTCAAAAGCAGTTGGTCAGGTTAGTTATGACTAACCTGATGAACTGTTTTTGGCTGAAAAGCGGGATGGATAGGTTGAAAAAGCGGGATTTTAAACTTAAAAGCGGGACTTTTTTATAACCTTCAATTAGCGATGAGGAACATATACATTACTTTTTCATCCCGTTTGTAACTGATCGGAAATAGGTCCTAGGACCCCATAAAATATGTAAATCAATGATTTTCAATCGAATTTATGTCGACATCGTGATGTCTGTTCATCTCTCTGAATGTATGTCTGTTGAAAACACACTTGATTTCGAAAAATAACTCTAAAGCATATCGAGCTTTTTATTTCAAACGTACCACGAAAAAAATGTTATTGGATCAAAGTCATCCTTACGGAGCTTATTGCCCGGAACTAAAAAATCGTGGAACAAAAGTTTTAGCTTTTCGGAAAAATGAACAACATGGTCAAATTGAGCAATTCGCTTTATATTTAATTTTTTCTACAGTAACTCAACAACTTATAGTTGTTTTTTATTCGACCTTTCCAATTTAATTATAAAAATAAAATGTTTGAGCTCGAGGCCTGGATTTTGTAATTAAAATTCTTCTTTATTTATCTCCAATATTTCGCTACTCATCGAGTAGCATCCTCAGGGAGTATCTTAAATTAAATATAAGAACAATATCACAAGTAAGTATAATTTATATGGTGTGTGAACAATAATACATTTAAGTGTAACAAATAATTTGTATAAACAAACAACAAACACAATATTAATAACATTTGTGCGCTATTGTATAATTTTCACCATTAAATAATTTGGATTTCTCAAATCTTTCAGATATGTCAGGTACATATGTAAGTGACTTGTATATTTTTGGTTCCACAGTGCTTTTATAATTATTTCCTACTTTTTTATTGTAATCACTAACGTCAACGTCCTTAATTTCCCTTCCGTTATATTCAATTTTTTTATACACTTCAAAATTCATTACATATAGAGGCGAATTAATTATGGATTCCATATTATTGGATTCTATAATACAATTTTCTATAAATGTATATTCTTTGTTGTCAATTCCATTCATCACTGTTTTTAAAAAACATAATTGCAACTTTTGTGTTAACGAATATATAATATTTCTCCTGGAATTGACGACATTTGAATAGGCTTTAATGTGGCGATGTTTACTTTCAAATCGAAAGCATGAAAAGTACCTAAATGGGCCGGAGTTTTCTAACACTGTGGGGTAGTGTGATAAGATATGAAATTTAGGCTTTAATGTTTCATTAAATAAAGAAATATATAAGCTGTTGTGTTACTCAATACTATTTTTTAATAAAACTATTGTATCCTCATCAAATGACGACATATTTAATAAATCCATTAACTTGACTACAACTTTTAAAAATTTCCAAACTGAGTCAAGGTACAAAAAGGTCCTAGTCTCACTGGCACTCAAATTTAAGTTATTGGTATTTATCCTATCAGGTGTAAAAGGAGGTGAAACATTTCCAATTTCTCTTTGATAATCAAATCTTTTCTTTCAGTCATTAATTTCTAATAATGTTATTTTTTGTTGGCTTAATAATGATTTGAAAATCGCGCATAAATCATACTCTGCAACTCCTTCGTAAAAGTCGTGCATTACATCAATACTGTAATTTGATGTCACGTGGAAAGTGGATAAGGTATTAAACTCGGAAGCTTTACAAATTCCGGTAATTTTTTTATCGTTTACAAGTAAGTCGGACTCGAAGTTATCCGGGTTTCTCATTTTATTTTCAATTTCTACTAAAGATTTTAAAGTTTCGTTCTTTGTTTGTTTGCAATGTCTACAAAACATTATTGCATTGAAACTTTTTTGAAATGCTAAAAGGGAGTTCACAGCTAAATTATCCCCCACAACAAGGCCAAGTACAAATTTAATATTTATTGATTCGCCACCTACAAACAAATCTATTCTGTCCTCTTCTAATGATTTTAATATTTCAACTAATTTATCTAAACATTCAGTATTATAAGTTTTTAAATCTTCAGACTTCATCAAAGCAACCGTAAGTATTTTATCGAGTTTGAAATGATTTCTTAAATTTGGAAAGGCTATATAAAAAGCCGAAATATATTCCTTATGTGAGACTAAAGGGTTATTAATTTGTAAATCATCATTATACAAGAAGTGCGGAATACATTTATTTTTGTTAAGTTTTTCGCATTTTTCCTTCCATAATTTGCACTGAACAAAATTATTTTTTTTTTATTTCCAGCAGGAATATTATTTATTTCCAGGAATATTATTTATTTACTGGAAAATATGTAGCTTTCATATTTACTTCTTTAAAAACCCTAACACCTTTTGAATATGTTTCCTTAATAGATGAATCAAGCACATAATGTTCGGGTTCACCTATTAAGTCGCTAGACTTTAAGGCTTCAAAAAGCTTATACTCCGTTGCATAATCTTCGAAAAACGTTTCTAATTGTAAGTGCGAAATTACTTGCATATATTCAACCCTTTTTTCTAAGTCCTCTATAAAATTGGAATAATTATTTAAAATTTTTGCCGTGGATGTCATATATTTTTTAGTTAATTTTAAAATATCAAATTTTTTCTATTAAAATTTTGTTTACAGTGCAAACTTGTTACAAACATAAGGGCATCCTTCCGCATTGACCTAATGTACAAATTAACATTATGACTACTATCATTCAAATTATGACCACTCTCATTTAAATTATAGCCTATATTAGACACCCACTACGGTGTTTTTAATGTATTTTAAGGATCAAATTGACTTGAACCCTCAAATAAATTCGATTGTTCAGATCCACTTGACTCAAATGTATCTGAATTCAGAGATCCATTTGAAGAAGTATATACATTAGAAGGCACAGCTACTTCTTCGTCAAACAAATTTTCATTGTTTGTATTATCGAACGTAATGTTCTCGTCTACTAAAACTATTTCCTGTGCTGACGTTACAAAATGCCTTGCATAGTGATATTTACAACTCCGAAGTGATCGGAAAATTTGGTCACAAACGGAGCAAACTGTCACTCCGTCATGGCGAAAACAGCCCATATTTCTTATGTGATCAAAAAGTCCATCAATTGAGGAATAACGCAGTTCGCAATTGGAGCAAGAAATTGTATTCATTTTTCTAAAATAATAAAACAAAAATTTTAATTTGTGACCAGTGTGTTGTAAGAATTTTTTATTTATTAAAAATTATTGAGAAGTAAAACACGACTTATCAAACGTAATCATTGATTAACACTAATCATTAATTATTTCGATATAAATTTGATATTTGGAAACATAGATTACCACTAATATTTGATTATCGTATAAGTTACGAGCCTTTATTTAAATTTATATACATACTTTGTTGCGATAAGTAATATATCGTCGCTGCGCCTGAAAATGGAGTCATGTGTAGTTATTTAATTTTTTTTTATTACATCTTTATGATCCTCTATTGGTCATACGTTTACTCACTAAACCTTTTTTTAATAACTTGATTGGTTCAAAAGTTCGTAAAAGTAGCTATGTGTTCGCCATACTAAAAATGGTCTGAAAAGGAGTTATGTGTTAAGCTACATATAACTTTTTTTGATAAAAAAGTCACAGAACGTTACAAAATGGACCACTTTTTTAGTAATATGAGGTTCACACAAAGCATCCAAGTATTTTTAATTAATACGTCAAGATTTTTTGGAAAATATTTGCAAATTTTCATCCTGTAATCTAAATCCTAAATGGCGGGTAATCAAGCCTTGTGAAAGTAATTAAATCATTTGACGGCGGAAAATTTTGGTATCTAAAGTACAGCATCTTTTGCAGATGTCAATTTATGTCGATGGTCTTGAATAGTTAAAAGAAAAAACAAAAAATCAGCACCAGTTTTGCGATAAATCTGTTGTTCGCTGTTTAGTGAAGAGCTTTTAAATATCAAAATTTTAAGGACCTTGTCTAACTAATGTCGCTTTAAACCACCAACAAACTTTATTTAGTCTTTGTCCCTCTCGAAAAGAAGTTAACAATAAGAATGGTTTCATAAGCAAAAGGAGTTATGTGTAAAAAATACTTCCATTTGTTTAAATTTTGTTCCAAAAAGTACTTAAAAAAAGAGTTATGTGTATGTTTTTTGAAAATTTCTGCACCACTGGAAAACCGTTAAATGTTTCATAATTTTTTTGTAGTATGTATATAGCATATCGGTACAAGAATTTTTTATAGAACAAACTTTTAAAAAATATCACGAAGGGATGAAAATAAACAGTTTTTTTGCTCTCCTGAACACTTGCCCCAAAACACATGACTCCATTTTTAGGCGCAGCGACGATATGATAAGGTTGATTTCATCAGTAAGTGTACGAATTCAGAACATAATCACAATTAGAAATTAGTACACGTTAAAAAAAACTTACAGATTTTTGAACATTTCAATATAAAAATGTAAAGTACGTATGATACTTACTTTTTCAAAAATTTTATCGAGGGTTTTTCTATAAAATTTCTATAAATTAAAAATTATTTGTCAAAATATTAAAATTTTCTTTAAAAAACCCTGATAAGAGTTGCTTAAAAAAGCAAGTATCATACACACTTTAAGGCTATACACAAGGTAAATTTATAAATCTACATTGGCTATACATTTGCTAAAAACAAATAAAATATCAAGAGTTTCGTTTTAAATTTTGGCTATCGTCGAACTGCTAACTTTTTCATCCTTAAGTTTGGAAAAGGGAAAGCCTGCACTTAATTTTAGGCACTTGTTTCTTCGCTATCATGATAAAGGGAGTGTCTTACAATGAAAGCCCTACTTTTTATTATAAAAAATTGGGAGCAAAAAAGTTAACAGCTTGATGACAGTTACTAGTTTTTTTTGATTATGAACACGGGCGTAAGAGTACAGTAGTTTAAACTAAAGAAGTTAACTTAACCGAAATTGTAAAATACATCAAATTCAATTAGAAATCATTGGGGGTATTCAGACTCATACTTGCCAGCACTGGTAGCAAAAGAGCATTTTTCATAAATACATTTGAAAATATTTTTTGAAAGAAGTACTGTTTTGCCTTAATACTTTTAATATTTTAAGGCGCGACATTCAGATTAACAAAAAAAAAAGCATACCATAAAATTTTTTTATGCAATTTAAGAAGAATTTAATTTACTTTCATAACCAACAAAAAAAATTTCAAAATTTTAATACCTTTTAGCGTGAGAATTATATTTTATAAAATGAACTATCTTTGTATTGGTTAACTGAATGCTATCGTTTTTAAAGGGTATATGACACTACATTTTTTTTGTATTAAATTGAAATTGACGGCATACTAATCACATTAGATCACAGTATTACCGACTCCGGTAATGCTGTTCTCTAATGTGATTAGAATGCCGTCAATTTCAATTTAATACAAAAAAAATGTAGTGTCATATACCCTTAAGCTGGCCATTTGGTGACCGCCAACACCCTTTTAAAACGTAGTTCCACCATTGGACAAGGTCGTTAGACATCTGCACCAGGAGGATTTAGACTACTTGGGGCATGAGTTAAATCTGAATCCGCCTTACAGCATGTTGAACCAACATTAAAGAACAATGTCATATGTTTGCGAAAAATACATACATAGATGTTCATAGATACATTTGACTAAGATTTCTTGAAAATGTTTCTTTTTCTTTTTTTGCATTATGAAAGAAAAAGATGTCTAAAAAATTTAGGCAATGTGCTTAATACGTGCCTTGTAATATTCCATTTACACACGCAAAGAACACACTAATTAATACTATTTTTTGTGATACAGAAATTCCACATACTGTCAACGTCAAAAGAAAGTGTAAACATCTATAGTAGACGTAATTCGTTAATGATAATGTTGAAAAAAATTTATCACAAATCAATCGACTAATATTAGAATTTGTTTTTAATCTGAAAACAAATTTGTAGAGTCCTACCAAAACGAGTTTTTGGAGGCCGAACCGAACCGAATATTCGGCCAAAAAGAAATATTCATCCGAAACCGAGCCGAAACTTCCAAAAAACTACAGCCATGCATGAATAAAATTATTAAAAAAATTTCAAATACACAGCACTTAGGCCGGATTACTCAATGATCCGTTATAAAATAACTCTCCGTTAAATTTAACTTTTTAGCAGTTAGCAGCTAAATTTTCAATGAGTTGTTGATTTTATGAAAAAAAAATATATATTTTTTAAAAATTTACAAAAAAGTCATGAACCTAAAAAAGTGAACTTTTTATTTGTAGATTAAAGCTAAGTAAGTTGTTTTTAATTTTTAAATGCCTGAAATCGTAACAAAAACTATAAAAAACGAAAACTATTAAATATTAAAAGAAAGATATAATCATAATAAATCTTAAATTTCCTCTTAATTGCAAAAGAAATGTGGTTTTATATACTTAAAATCATTTTAAACGATTTCCCCACTATAAAGCCGTGTTGCCAAAAATATTTTTTTTATATGGAGTTTGACAGATTTTTTACCTGAACACGAACAACTTATGCACCTTAAGAGAAACAAGTGAGAGTGTTAAATTCGGCTGTGCAGAATCTTTTATACCCTCCAAAATGTAAAAAAAAGAATTGTCAGGGACGTTTGTTTTTTTTTGGTGGGGGGTGGTGATGGGGGTCAGTGGGGGACGTTGAGAGCACCTTCCCATCCCGATAAATATAAGAAATGTTTCATTTATTTAACAAAAATACAAAAAAACATGTGTATTTTTTCAGAGGTTGGTTCAGTTCTTCAGGGGGGAACTTTTTTCCCCCTGAGCCGATATTGCCCTTTTACGAACTTAACCTGCCTAGGACCATAAGACATATTCATGCCAAATTGCAGGAGGCTAGCTCTTTTATTTTGGACTGTATCGTGCCATCTACAGACAGACGGACGGGCATTCACAGAATGTCTTAGAATCGATCATGGATCAATAAGATATATACTTTTGGGGTCCCCGACCGATATTTCGATGCGTTACAAACGGAATGACAAAGTGAGTATACCCCCATCACGGTGCCCTGGATACGATTTAAATAAAGTTTTGGTGTTACTCCGATTTTTAAGTGGATTATGTTTTTAGACGATAAAAGAAAAAAAATGAGCCATGAGATCTATCAATGATGTTAATTTTGAGCAAATTGAAGTTATGCCAGTATTCTATAGTATAGCCAAGTTTTTTGTCATTGTCTAATTTTACCCATGGCCTTACCAGCAACATAAGACATTTTCGTGCCAAAATTTGAGGGATACCTCTTTTGGTTTCGACAGCATCGTAGTCTCTATACCGATATTCTCTAGACCGATATTCCGACGGAATGACAAAGTATACCCCCGTACCGTAGTTGGAAGGTAAGCGCAAAATATATTAAACTTCCACATTGTCCATAGAGTAAGAAATTTTAATATGGTTCACAATAAATTCTTTATTTCTTATTCTATAGCATCATTCGTATTTTTACTTACCTACTATTTGTTTATCCGGCCACTTATCAATAATATGTGGACTGCACAAGAAATACTAATAATAAAAAAAATAAGTTTTATTTAAAAAAATATGCATACCATTTCTTGACAAAATAAAATAAATGAATCTACATTAATTTTTCACACCAGCGTATGTTTTTTTTTAATTGCTTTGTATTGACATTTGACAAATTATGTGGATTTGTTTACTACACCTGTTGAGCAAAACCAGAGTTGTTAAAGACGTTTGTACACGATTTATATATAAAAATTGACGAATAGATGTCACTATTATTCTTTCGAAATGTCTTTTTAATTACAAATGTTCCACAAGATAAGGCCGTTGTCGGTAATGCATATTCCATTTTATCTAAGCCAACAACTATTTAGTATAATATCTATTAAGGGCTGGTAAATTGTCGAAAGCTAATCGTTGATTGTTTCATATAAATTTGACATGTGTAAACTTAGATTAGCACTAATTATTGATTATCTTCTGATATTTTGCCAGCCCTAAATGGAAATTATACTAAATGGTTGTTGGCTTATACCAAATTCGCATTCATTTTTTTAAACATGTTTAACCACTTAAACATGTTTAAATTTAAACTTGTTAAGGTACATAAACATGTTTAAGTGCTTAAACATGTTTAAAAAAATGAATGCGAATTTGGTATTAGATAAAATTAAATTTGTATTACCGATAATGGTCTTACCTTGTGGACAGTGTTGCCATATATCAAAATTTCCCTTTTTTTGCAAGTTTTTTGAGGTGCTAAAAAGATTTCAAGATTTTTTCTAAAAAAATAAGTTTTTTGGAAAATAATAAAGTTTTTCAAGTTTTTCCTAATTAGTTAAAAAATACAAAAAGCATAATTTTTTTTTGTAAATACCCGAAATAGTCGTAGACCAAGCTTTTAGTATACCGACCGATTCAGAATCACTATCTGATTTGACTTAGCGTGTCCGTCCTTCAGTCTATGTAAGAGGTTACAATTAAATACGTCTTTATTCTATGAAAATATGAGATATTCGATTACAATTTTGTTTTTAGCTTGGTAACCTTATTAAAACCATTTAAAATCAGACCATTCTTTGACTTGGTCGCCATATGAAAATTCCACACGATATTCACTTAAATCTGTAAGTTGCCAACATAGAATAATTTTTCTCTTAAATTGTTGCACTAATAAAAGATTTTACCACATATAGATCCAATCCGTCATATATTGTCGAGCATGCACCGGTGTTTGATATTTGCTTACTGTGTACAATTTTCTGAGCCTTCATAAGTTATGACTCTTTCAAGGCTCCAAAAAATTAATAGAACGCTCGACATTTGGATTCCTGAAAGATTCATGTTTGACTTAATTCTGGATATGTAAAAAATTCAAAATATGTTTTTTTGAACATTCATGAAAGAGTCAGGAAAGAATACGAACATATATTTTTCAGAACCTTTTATGAGTCATATAAGGCCCCTGTAGGTTAGTTGGTAGCATGCTAGCCTATAAAACAGGGGTCGTGGGTTCGATTCCCACTAAACCCTTGGTTGATTTCGATACAACGAGACGACGGTCATTGTAACCAGTTCTCGGTTAGGTTTAATTAATTATTAAAAATGATTTGTAATTAAATTGCGAAAACTAAATAAAAACTGATCGTTGGATTAAAATTATTATTATGATATTAGGTGGATTTTTTTGATAACGTGTATAAATTATCCCATACAAATTTGACATAAATTTGACGTATATACGGCAAATATAAAGTTTATAAAGTTTATATAAAGTTAAAAAACGTCAAATTTGTATGGGATAATTTATACACGTTAGCAAAAAAATCCAGCTATTATAAGAGCGCTAAGAAAAAGGGATTATGTTTTCTGAACGTCTAAGAACTCTTTTATGAGTCTTTTCGAGCTATAAATGAACGCTCGGTTGTTTTTTTTATTATTTTTTTACACTTGATATAAAAAATGAATTGAAAATACATAATGAAAATATATAATGTATTAATTTTTTCAATACTTTTGTAAAAAAGATTTTTTCACAAAAAAAAAGATTTTTTTTCAGAAATTAAAAGTTTTTTAAAAAAAATATATGGCAACACTGCTTGTGGAACATTTATTGTTGTTGGCTTATACTGTATACAGACTAGCGTGATTTTAAAATCACCATGTGATTTTCCTTTGAACAAAATCACATAGTGATTTACAAAATCATCTCAGATTGTACTAGCATAAAGAAAAATTGCAAAATCATCTCAACTTACCATGGTAAGTTCTTGTAGTGTGAACATGGCTTTAGATACAATGCGACTTGCATTTCCGATAACGGCCTTATCTTGTGGAACATTTATAATAAGTAAGAACACTTCGGAAACGGAACAATAATAGTGACATCTAGTCCTCAATCTTTAAGGTGGGTAAGTTGTTTCACGTGAAAATCTGTCAAACTCCATATAAAAAAACATAAATTTCACACTGGCTTTACAAAAGCGTAAACATTTCGCTGAAGAGGTATTCTGTTCACTGGTGAAAAACCGGCAAAATAACCCGGTATATGTTGCACCAATATACACTCAAAATAATAACTCTGTTAAATTACAGAAAAACTCTGCTAATTTAACAGAGTACACCATACTTTTCCAGCTAACAACATTTCTTGGTAATTTTACTAAAAAACATGTAAAATGATTTTGACAGAAAAAAAACTGTTAATTTACAGAGTTTATAGTAAAATATTGGTTAAATATGAAAGATTTTTTACAGAGAAAATTCTGTAGTTTTACCATAAAACTCTGTAAAATGATTTGGACAAAAAAACTGTTAATTTACAGAGTTTCTAGTAAAATATTGGTTAAATAAACCACCATTTAAAGAAGTGGCCACTTAAAATCGGGACGTATTAAAGCGACCATAAATGTTAAATGAAACAACATATATTAACATTTTATACATCAAATTAAAGGTAATTTATTAACCTTTAAAAAAAATATAATTGGAAGTTTATGGGTCCTTATTTAGTATAAATTTTCTGGCTTCTCTTTTAATGCCTCCTATCAACTTCTGCACAATTTTTCTTTCCACTCTTAAGCTAATTTATTCCACTTTGTTCTCAACAAAATATGGTTATTTACTGTTCCTGAACACTTTTTCAATTTGCGTTTAAAAATTGCCTAATATTTCTTGATTGGACGAAGATTTGAGCAATTTGGTGGATTGATGTGTTTTCATCATCCATAACAATGCAGCCCTTAAAATTGGTAAAATCCTGATCACACTGCAATCTGCTACACTTTTTACTACTGCCATAGAAAGATTTTTTTTTACTACTGCCGTAGAAAGATGAGAAACTAACAATCATAACAAGAAGATGACCTCTGAGGCTAAAACCAGAAATGAGTCAACTTTAGTACTCGCTGAGGACTTTCTAACAATTTTTTTTTTAAAACGATCGGACATCGAATGACAAAGCTATGAACAAAAAACGATTTCGGCGGTATCAAATCGCGACCTAAAAATCTAATATTTTGGCTATGGAACTATTTCGAGGTTAGCTTTAAAATTAAGCCCGCCCAATGGGAACTTTTTTCTTCTCCTTTATGGTCGACCCAGTCTATTGACCCCGCTCAATTGTGGAACAGAAATTGAGAAATTTATGAAAAAAAAACCGTGAGAACATTTAGCGAGTTTATAAATAATTTCTACAAATTTAAACATTCTCGTGGGAAACATTAGAGCGGGCGCATTTAAATGATGGCATTTGCTTTAATTTTGTGTTAAGTTACTACTTATCCATGTTTCTTGCACATTACAGAAGAAGAAAATGAATAAGAATTCTTATAGTTGCCACTTAAAAAGTGGATTTTAACAAGAAATCAAAATATAACTTTTCGAGTGCGCACCATATAAGTGGGAAATGCATTTAATCACGCTCATTTCAATTTTAGTTTTTTTCTCAAAGTTTTTGAAAGTACCAATAGGAAACACAATTATAAATAGCCCCTGCGTAATGGTAGGAAGAGAACAAGCCCGGCACGACTATTTCCATACGATTTGACAGTTAAAACCCGTGACCGGCACGACAAAAAATTAAAACTTATTTTATCTCCGGGTTCTCTCAATCTCCCTCCGTCTCACACTCCAGGGTTGCCGCATTTTCACAACAATTTTTTATTTTTTCATTTACAATGGTGTTACAAACGTACAGTAGTGCCAACTTAATCACACTGAGATAAGCGATTTTTTCCGTAAAATTACTCTAATTTTATTAAAAGTTAGCACCACTGAACAAACAAATGACATTTTTTGCCGTCGCTGTCCCCCGTCATTGTTTTGGGCCTATATTCTCCGGCAACGGCAAGCGTCCCCCGTGCCGTGCTTGTTCTGTTTCGACTCTTATCAGAAGGATTTATATCACTTTCGTCGAGTGGCTGTAATACAATCTGTTCAAGTCTCATCTGATAACGGTGTAATACAATTTTGTGTATGGTGTGAAAATAATGTTTTGCGCTTGGCACTTTCCATTATATTGTGTGAGTCGTAGTCTGGGGGATAGCTGCTTTTCCCGATTTTTCTACTGTTGTCTGTCTTTTCTGAATTCTTCCAGTTGTCTGATTTAGTCTGTAATAGCTGAAGTAAACCATGAAAACTTTTGACGTCTTGGGCTGCAATGCATATCTGGCCAGAGTAGACAAAATCCAACAGTAATTTGAAATGGGTGCCATTGACATCCGGTAAGTAAACTGTAGTCATACTATCATAAAATTGGATATCCTCCAGAATTTTCCTTAAAAAATTGGAAAATGCAAAAATGTGCAATCAATAAAAAATTATGTAAGTAAATCAACTGAATATGACAGTTTAAAAACCAATTTGTAAGTTGTTTTGGTGTCCACCAAAACTGACAAAAATATAAAATGTCTTTTATATGCAAACATCAATAGGTCTATTCGATTACCCAAATTTCTTACTGTTTTTACTACAAATGGGAAGTTTTGTTTACTTTTTGTATTGAAAATTTCCAGCTGTCGTAAAATGAGTAAAAATAGTAGATTGTAGTATCGTAATCGAATAGACCTAATGTGTACATATTATGTAGTAGAATCAACCGACATGTGTAGTTAAAAGAAATTCAAGAAAAAATTTTTTTTCAAAGAAAAGTCTATTTTATTTTTAATAATTAAAAATTTGTTAAAGAAAGACTTTGAAATTTTTTGGAGATATGTATGTAAATAAAAACAGCTTCATTAATTGACTGTCAATTATATTAAGGTAGTTGTTCAGATTTGAACACTAGTGTGCAAATTACAAAATCTGAAATACAATTGACTATTTCTCAATACAATTGGAAAATCTTAAATACAATTGAAATTCTGAAAATCAGTTGACTCTCTGCAAGCATTTGGAAGAAATATCGCATAAGAGATCCAATTATATTAAAAAAATTTCCAATTATATTTCGAAAATTTCAAATTATATTTCAGAAACTTCCATTTATATTTCAGATATTACCATTTATAACCAAAAAAATTGTAATTACATTTAAAAAATTTTCAATTATATTGGAAATTTTTGAAATATAATTGGACATTTTCAAATATAATTGGAGATTCTAAAATATGATTGGACATTTTTTGTAATATAATTTGTATTTTCTGAAACTGAAGTGGAAATGGTGTACTCAATTTTTTTTCATTTAAAATGTGAGGTGTTATGATTGAAGCACTCTTTGCAGCGCTGATAAATGCGCAATAATGATGCAGTGAAATCATGTGTCTTTGTCCAAAACTCATGGTGTTTTATTCAAAAACTGTTAAATATATTCAAAAGGAAAGCATGTACATTAGAGTGACTCAAAAAAAAAGTTGATGATGTACCCCCCTCAAAATTAACTTTGACATGTTTTATGAAGATTCCCAAAATATTTTGGCTCTAGCCGTGAGCTAAACCGCGTCAAAAAAGGGTCCAAAAATGGTATTTTTCATGAATTAAAAATTCAGTAATTTTTTTTTTGTCCAATGAATGACAAAATATAATAGATATTTAGGAATTCTTTGACTCTGCATTAAAACATCTTAAAAATCTAACCACAGACTCGAGATAACGAGATGTTTATGTCAGTTTTTTGATGCTTTTCAATTCGATTTTACTGAAAACTTAAATAACTTTGGTATTTTTTGTCTGCTTTTTTAACTTTTAATACATCGTTAGAAAGGTGTTGACCACCGCTTGGGATTTTAGTCAAAAATTAACCCTTCACTGCACTGTCTTACTTTTTTGTAACATTTACTTCGACATCATTAAAACCCATTTAATAACCACAAAAAGCATATCTTTGTACAGGAAAAACGTTTAATTAATATATTTGGCCAATTAATTTAACCCACGCATGATCAAAATATTTTGGCAAACATTTTAAAATTTTTTTTGCGGAAATAATTAAAAGTTAGTTGTAATATTTAAAAAAATAAAATAAATAAGGTTTTTGTTTATCTAGACGTGCTTATTAATATCAAATAAATATTACACTCAAAATAATCCTACAGTAAAAAATACAGTAAGTGTTATAACTTTAACGTTACTACTTTTTTAGTAATTTACAGTATAAATTTAGCTTTACAGTATAAATTTAGTTATTTTTTTGAAATTGGAATACTTTGAACTTTACTGAATACGGATTTTTTACAGATTTTTTAATAATTTTTGTTAGTAATTTTAAAAAATTTGGAAAATTATTTTTGACACCTAATATGGTAAAATTTACATTTTTGAATATTTTTTTTTTTTTAAACGCACATAGCAAATTTTCGTTGAAAAACAATAAATGTATATTTTTTTTTAAATTTCCGAAATAGATCATTGCCAGCTATCAAGCTCAATAATTAAATATTTTTGAAACACTTTTTTTTGTTAAAAATTTTTTCAAAATCGATTTTGGATAGGTTTTCGCTTTTAAATTTGTTTCCCGTTTTTTTTATAACTCCGTTAGTAAAAATTGACTAACGCGTTGTAGGGCCCTTTAATACTAACAATTAGTAATAACTACCAACTTTTTAGTAAGGAATACTGTAGGATTTCTATGAGTGTACGTGTAACACTTTCCCGGTAAAATTTTTTTTCGCAATTTGTATGTGCAAATTGTTAAAAAATATCCTCAGAAAAATGTTGTGCATAAAAGGTTTAAAAAATGTCACTATTTGATATCAAATGGGTTAAAAAGATTTTTAGATGCGATTTATTAGATGCGTTTTTTGCACGGATAGATGCGATTAAGACAAAACTTATTTATATTTTATTTTTAAAATTAATTTGCACATACAAATTCCGAAAAAAAAGTTGACCGGGAAAGTGTGATTTTCGACTAAAATCCCAAGCGGTGGTCAACACCTTTCTAACGATGTATTAGAAGTGAAAATCGGACAAAAAATACCAAAGTTATTTAAGTTTTCAGTAAAATCGTTATCTCGAGTCTGTGGTTAGATTTTTAAGATGTTTTAATGCAGAGTCAAAGAATTCCTAAATATCTATTATATTTGGTCATTCATTGGACAAACAAAAATTTACTGAATTTTTTATTCATGAAAAATACAATTTTTTTCGCGGTTTAGCTCATGGGAGATTATCGCTAGAGCCCAAATATTTTGGGAATCTTCATAAAACATGTCAAAGTTAATTTTGAGGGGGGTACAACTTTAACTTTTTTTTGGCCCATATAAGGTGAGTCGGTCTAATGTACATATGAAATTTTATCAATATATAATTTTATATTTTGAGTTTTATATAAAAAATCTTAACAAAAAATTTTAATTTTTCCCCTTACTTTTACTGCATCCTCAAGAGCGCTCTTTGGATGCGCTTCGGTATGCTATAAAAAGATGCTGTGTGGCCAAAATCTTGATTTTTATTTAAAAAAAAAAAAGTAGGTAGGAATAGTATTGAAGTAGTTATAAGAAATACAGCACATTTAAGTGTAGGAACAGAACAAGCCCGGCCGACTTTTTCCATACGATTTGACAGTTAAAACCCGTGACCGGCACGACAAAAAATTAAAACTTATTTTATCTCCGGGTTCTCTCAATCTCCCTTCCTCTCACACTCCAGGGTTTCAGCATTTACACAACATTTTTTTTATTTTTTCATTCACAATGGTGTTACAAACGTACAGTAGTGCCAACTTAATCACATTGACTATGTGATAAGCGATTTTTTTCCGTAAAATTACACTAATTTTATTAAAAGTTAGCACCACTGAACAAACAAATTACATTTTTTGCCGTCGCCGTCCCCCGTCATTGTTTTCGGCCTATATTCTCCGGCAACCGTCCCCCGTGCCGTTCTTGTTCTGTTTCTACCTTAAAAGTAATTAAAGTATATGCTGTAAGAAAAAATCAGTTTTTTATCAATTACATGCGCATGTGTGCTAGTCTCACACTGATAACAATAATCAGTAGTCTAGGTTAGTTTTTAGAATTAAAGGTTTAGTACTTAAGGTTTTTATTTTTAATAAATATTTAGTAATTTACAAATACTCATCAAAACACGATTTGTCATTAGACTCGTTTGCTACTTTGTAGTATATCGTTTCTATTTTTGCTAAATAATCTTGACAATGGAATCTTGACAAATTCCGAAACACGTGTCGATTAAGTCTTGCAAAAATGACCAACATAAATAAATTTAAAACAAAAAATAATTTTCTTGAAAATTATGCTATGAGAATATCATGGTTTTAATTAGTAAAGAAAATAATGACCTCGAGCCAGAATAAACATCCTCACAAAACTTGTGTTTTATTTGTTTAGAAAGAATTAAACGGTACTTTTGTGTTAGTTGTTTTAAAAACGAATAAAAGTAACTAACTAAAATAGTTGTTTCATATTTTTCAACGAAAAACAACTACATTTGTAGTTGATAACAACTAATACGGATTTATTTACGAAAAACTAATATGAAGTAACTGATATAATTTTCTGAGTAATGAAAGGATAGAGTTAAAATTTTTCAACATGAACCCCTGATTTCCTTCAATGTCTCCGAATTTGATGAAACTTTGTGTATATGTTGGGACTTATAAGACTTATACTGAGACAAAATTTGAGACCATTAACTTCCGTGGTTCCAGAAATATGACGTGTAAAAAGTCAAGAAAATCTTTTAAACGATTAAATATAAACATTTATATCTTCAAAAGTATTTCAGCTATATTACTTCCTGATAGCTTGTTTTGAAGGTAAAACCATGACCTTTCAAATAACATTTTGTAAAAATTTTTATTTTGGAAATTTTTTTTATTTCTGCAAAATTCGCGATTCGCGAAAATATATCTGAAAAAGCGACATTTTTAAAAATATGAAAAAAATATATGTTAACGGCTGTTATCTTAGCTACAAGCAGTGTTGCCATATATTTTTTTGAAAAATCTTATTTTTTCTGAAAAAAAATCTTTTTTTTGTAAAAAAAATCTTTTTTTTGTAAAAAAAATCTTTTTTTTGTAAAAAAAAACTTTTTTTTTGAAAAAGGTATTAAAATCATTAAAAAAACTCACAAATTGTATTTTAAACTCAATTTTAAAATAAAAAACAAGTTACAGAATAGCGTAGAATGAAAAAATAATATTAAATTTTGAAAAAAAAATATATTTCTGAGCTTATTTAGAAATTAAGTTTGGGTTTTTACCTTTCCAAAAATCTTTTTTCGGAAAAAAAATCTTTTTAGCACCTCAAAAAACTTGCAAAAAAAGATAAATCTTGATATATGGCAACACTGGCTACAAGCTGTAAAAATTTTGGGTTGGTGAACGTATTAAGACCAGAGATATGAATAAAAATGTGTTGCCAAGTAGGAAATTTTTATCAAATCTGATGAATATTTAATTTTTATTTTTGAAAATACATATAATAAATCTGTGAAAAAAGTAAAGTTTATGGTACAGGCGGGTACTACACATAGATACAATATAACATGAATATTTATCAATTACACTAAAAAAATCAACTTTTTTTTGCACAGACTCCTAGAATACATTTGCTAAAGTATTTTGACCTCCTTAACACGAATCTGTCATCATAAAAAATTTATAAAATCCCCTTTTCGAGATAAGAACTTTTTTGTGGTCCATGCCGATAAAAACCAACGAATGACTTTATATTGCATTTTTTATATAAACAAATTCAAAATGCATATTATTTCAAATTCATTGAGTTTATCCGAAAATCTTTGCAAAAAATCAAAAATTTTAGCAAAATTTGCATATATTATTTGCATATACTTTTTTCCCTAATATTTTTATTTTGTAATTTTCATTGTTTAAAATACATTTTCTTAAGTCTTTTGCCCTCTTTAACATGAATCCATTAAACGCGAATCCATTTTAATTTTATATGTAATCGCATTTTCGAAATTTGCCCATTTAGTTTTTGCAGCTGAAACATTTACTAGTACCTTTCTTTTTTGGGTTTGAGGGTTTAGTCTGGTAAAAAGGCCTATATGACAGTAGACAGTTTGGTAAAATGTTTATGATGACAGATTCGTGCAGGGCAAATACTTTCAAAAATGTGTTCTAGAATTCTCTGCAAAAAAAGTCGACTTTTGTTAAATAGTGTAATTGATAAAAAGTTATGTATTCATGTGTAGTACTCGTACATTACCATCAACTTTACTTTTTTCACCGTTTTATTTTATGTATTTGCAAAAATATTCAAAAATGTTGTTTTTTTATTTTTAGTACCAAAAGGTACATAAAAATAAAATGTATTTATTCGGCCTTTATATATGTATATATATTCGATTAGAGTTTTATTCTAGTTCGAGGCCCAAAAAATATTTCTATTATGACAATATCATAAATAGAAATATTTTTTGGGCCTCGAACTAGAATAAAACTCTAATCGAATATAAATATTCAAAAATAATAATTAAATATTCATGAGATTTGGAAAAAATTTCCTACTTGGCAACACATTTTCATTAATATCTCTGGACTTAATACGTTCACCAACGCGAAATTTTTAGACCTTGTAGCTAAGACTCAAACCATTGACATACATTTTTTTCAGATTTTTAAAAATGTCGCTTTTTTTGATATATTTTCGCGAATCGCGAATTGTGCAGAAATACAAAAAAGATCACAATATAAAAATTTTCGCGAAATGATATATTAAAAGTGATGGTTTTGCCTTTAAAAAAAGCTATCTGGGAGTGATATAGCTCAAATACTTTTCAAGATATAAATATTTATAATTTACCCTTTAAAAGATTTTCTTAAAAGTCTTAAACTTTGTTTGAGTATTAGTCGAGTAAGTCCCTACATATATACCGAATTTCACGAAATTTGGGTCGATTGACGTCAAAAATTCAATTTTTTTTGCTATGTTGATATGGATTTACTCGATAGCTTTAGAGAAATGATTTGTTTTCGTTACCTGATCAATGGACTTGCTGCTGCCAAGATAAATTTGTGAGCTTGTAATGTAACATTTTTCTCACAAACAATTGTCAAATCGGTGAGACGTTCTCCAAGAAATGCAGCGTGGATATGTTTAAAAATACATTTGCCATGTTTGCTGTTTTGAAACTTCACCATTTCCGGTACCTTTTGCATTTTTATATAAATGTGAGCATTTGATTTTTTCTTTTTTTCAATTTTACTTTTTCTTTTAGAACCGGGGACTAAAAACCCCGTCTTAAAAATGTAAAAAAAAATTTCGAACAATCTTAAAATCTCTTTAAGTGAAAAACGAACGAAAATTTACAAAGATCCGCTTCGCTACGCTTCGCTACTCTTCGCTAAGCTTCACTTCGCTGTTTGGAACTAATAAATATTTAAATAAAATAAAAATTTAAAAATTTTACTGTTATTTTAAAACTGATGACCTAAAACCTCAAACTACAAATAAAAAAACGGTATGAAAATAATAAGCCTAAAAAATTCCCAGTTATTTAAATTTTTTATCTAATATGGCATTCACACTTGCGACCTTAAACTAGTTGTTCAACAAACAGAATAAAAATGTAATGTACACAGAACAAAGACTTTTTTAAACATCTTACTCTTGAACACTTCAAAACAGCAAGTGTTGGCATTCACACTAAGTCCCATTCACACAAGGTCTGTTTGATTACCTTTTTTGTAGTAAAAGTAGTAAAAGAGATTTTTTTTTTAAATTTTACTCAATATGTCGAAAACCCAAAAAAGTAAAAAAACAAAAAGTAGTAAAAATAGTAAAATTTATTTATCATTCAAATTCTCAAAATATATTTTAAAATTTTATTTTGAAGAAATTTTTAAAATCTATACATAAAAGTAGAAGAAATTTTCTATAAACGCAAAAAATCGCATTTTTTTTAATCCACTTGGTAAAATTTCAGGTCGATGAATTTCATATGTTTCATTTATTAAAAAAATTTATTAAAAACAAAAAAATCATAAAATAACCATAAACATTTTTTCTATAGAAAAATTCTCATATTCTGAGACATTTTTTCTATAGAAAAAGTCTTAGATTCTGAGACATTTTTCTACAAAAAAGTCTCAGATTCTGAGACATATTTTCTATAGAAAAAAATCTTAGATTCTGAGAAATTTTTATTTTAGAAAAAAATTTCAGATTCTGAGACATTTTTTCTATAGAAAAAGTCTCAGATATTGATTCTATAGAAAAAATCAAAAACATTAACAGTCTGACGACTAGGGTTGCCAGACGGGCTTGATTGTCAAGCTTTTTTAGTACGTGTCAAGAATCAAGCCAAAATGTCATTTGTCAAGCTAAAATCAAATTTTACACAATTTCCCACTAAATTGTCAAAATCAAGACAAATTTATTTTAATAATCTTTAAATGTTAATGAATAAAAATTAAAGATTAATTTCAACAATAGAGAAAAGTAATTTATGGAACTGATTTTTCCTATATCATTGAAGTTGAGCGCTAAATTTTGGCTTTGCCACTTTTACCAAAATTTACAATTTTTTTGTGCCGAAATAATTTTACAAAGTTTTTACAAATATATGTAAAATTACACAGTATTTCTCTGTAAAGTTGTGATCCTATATAACTAATATTTTACTAGAAACTATGTAATTTCACAGTTTTTTTTTGTCCAAACCATTTTAAAAAATCTTGCTGGTTGGAAATCTATGGTATTTTCTGCTGGCTCAGCAGAATATCTGTAATTTAACAGAGTTATTATTTTATAAGAGTTATAATCACTCTGTTAAATTACAGAGATACTTTGCTGAGCCAGCAGAAAATACCATAGATTTCCAACCAGCCAGATTTTTTGTTATTTTACGACAAAAACTCTGTAAAATGATTTCGATAAACAGTAAATTTACAGAATTATCTGTAAAATATTGATAAAACCGAAAAGAGTTTTACCAAAAAAACTGTAAATTTACCAAGTTTTAGTTAACTGCATTTTATGAGTTCAAAATTTTACAAAAAACCCCGTAAATTTACAAAGTTTTAGTTAAATCCATTTCATGAGTAAAACTTCTCTGCTTCAAAAACATAAATTAAAATTTAAAAAATAAATTAATTAAAATTCATATTTTGTTAAATTTACCCGCTTTAATGCTTCCAAATTAAAAATTTACTTTTTTATTTTGGTGAATATTACGAGTTTTTAACAAGTAACTCCAATTTAACACGTCGTCCTGGTAAAATTTACCAGTTTTTATTGTAATTTAAGACACTTTTTAAAGAGGGGTTTATCGGTCATATTTGGAAGTTTTTTTTTTAAGTAATTTTTATTTTTACAGATCAATAAGTAAAATTACAAATGAAATTTAGTATTTTGGTTACGAGAAAAAACACAAGTATTTTTCTACAATCCGTATTTTAACAAAAAAAAACTGTTTATTATCTGTAAAATAGAGATTACAAAGTTAAAAGTAAAATTACAGATAAAATTTTGTTTTTCGGTCACAAGAAAATACAAAGTATTTTCTTTAAATCTGTATTTCGGCAGATAACTTTGTCAAATATCTGTCGAATTGAGATTAAAGTCATTTTGCAGAGTAATTATTTTGAGTGTACAAAATAATCCCTCTGTTAATTTACATATATACTCTGCTGAGCAAGCAGAAAATATCATAGATTTCCAACCAGTAAGATTTTTTGTAATTTTACTATAAAACTCTGTAAACTGGTTTGGACAAAAAAAACTGTAAGTTTGTAGTAAAATATTAGGTAAATGGGAACACAATTTTACAGAGAAATACTCGGTAAATTTACATATATTTGTAAAAACTCTGTAAAATTATTTCGATAAAAAAACTGTAAAATTACAGAATTATCCGTAAAATGTTGGTATGTGACCAGAAGTATATATTTAACTTTATTGTTTAACTTTGCGTGCATCACTTCAAAACTTCTTTGCTTCAAAAACATTAACAGTCTGACGAGCCATAACTTATTCAAGCTCACATATTTAGTGACGCATTTCTCATTTAAGCGGCAGATGTTCACCGAGGTTTTTATAAATAAATGACGATTTCAGCAGGGGCTATTTAAATGTGAAAATTGTGTTTTCTAGTAGTACTTTCATAAACTTAGAGAAAAAACTTAAATTTAAATGTTCCTTATTAAATGCATTCCCTATTTTAATGGTGCGCACCAGAAACGTTATTTTTTTTATTTTTTATTCAAATTTATTTTAATGTGCAAGAAGCATTGAAGAGTAATAACTTGACACAAAATAAAGGCAAATTCGTTCATTTATATGAGCCCGCTTAAATGTTTCGCACGCGAATCTTTAACTTTGCAAAAATTATTTATAAACTCGCTAGATGTTCTTACGGTTTTTTTCACAAACTTCTCATTTTCAGTGCCACATTTGAGTGGGGTCATTCCAATAAACACTTTAATAAAATTAGAGGGAAATCGTTTAAGAATACCCTGAATTATATATTTTTTAAATGCTCTTGATATGGCTTTTACACTCAAAAGAAAACCTCGGTCAAAACATCTGTAAAATGACTTTCAATTAAGAATAACAAATTTTTAGCAGATTTTAATATCTTATTATATAATTAATATTTTAGCAGAATTTTGCGCTATTCAATTTCTGAAAACAACAGAAATTTTGCAGAAGTTTTACTGAATCTGTTTGCTAAGTTTCACAAAGTTTTTGCGCCGATTTTAAGCAGATTATTTCCTTATTTAATAGATATTTTTTGTTATCGCTTTTTAAGTATTTTTTTAAATGTCGGTCTCGCAAAAGTAAAATGTCATTTTACAGAGTATTTAACAGAGTTATTATTTTGAGTGTACATATAAATATAAATTAATAAACACCAAAATAAAAATTAATAAACATAAAAAAAATATTTCGCATTTACTTTATTTACATTTACTAAGCAGCCTTTGTTATTACAACTTTATATAATGATTTCAACTCCCTTCTTCGAATTACAAATGGAATTCTCGAAATACAAGTTAAATCTTTGAACGTTAAGTTATAAACAAAAATGAATACATATCGCTCATTTACTTGTATAGTGTCATAACTCAAAATATGTCGTTTTTGGGTAAACCATTCAGAATTATTTGTTATATCCTGCTTTATATTGTGTCAAAAATTCGTATTAATATCTTCTAAACTCACCGTTTCAGAAGAGAACACGCCATTACATTTTCTATGTACGGGCCTTTTGCAATGTAAAACAAGTTTCAATTGTAAACTTTATACCGGTTTTCTGTAAAATCAAACATTTTGCATTATGACACTATACAAGTAAATGAGCGATGTAAAGAAAACAGTTATTTTTACTCAATTTCAAGTAGAATCTGGTAGAGTCTTCGAATTACAATTGATTTTTACGAATTACAAATGGAATCTTCGAATTACAAATAGTTTTTTGAATCACATGTTGAATCTTCGAATTATTAATGAAATTTTCGAATTAAAACTAGAAATCTGTCAAATTACAAATGAAATTTTCGAGTTACAAGTCGAATCTTGGAATTACAAATGAGATTTTGAATAACAATTGAAGTTTTGGAATAGCATGTAGAATCTTTCAAATCACAAATGAAATTTTCGAATTACAATTAAAGTTTTACGAATTACAAGTAGAATCTTCGAATTACAAACGAAATTTTCGAATTACGAATGAAATTATAGAATTATAAGTAGAATCTTTCAAATCACAAATGAAATTTTCGAGTTACAAGTGAATCTTCGAATTACAAATGACATTTTGGAATTGCAAGTAGAATCTTTCAAATTACAAATGAATTTTTCGAATTACAATTTTACTTTTACGAATAACAAGTAGAATCTTCGAATTACAAATTAAATTTTGGAATTTTAAGTAGAATCTTCACATACAAATGAAATTTTAGAATTTTAAGTAGAATCTTCGAATTACAAATGAAAATTTAGAATTACAATTGAACTTTTACGAATTACAAGTGGAATCTTCGAATTACAAATAAAATTTGGATTACAATTGAACTTTTACTAATTAAAAGTAGAATCATTAAATTACAAGTGGAATCTTCGAATTACAAATGAGATTTTGAATAACAATTGAAATTTTGGAATTGCAAGTAGACTTGTGCTTAATCGTTCAATTGAGTGAGCGCTCATTCTCGTTCATTTCAGATAAAAGACCTAGTTCGTTCATCTAGTTCAATCGCTCTTTTGGCCTTTTCGTTCAACAGTTCGTGAACGAATCATTTTGATTATGTCTGTTGGTCGTTTATCTAGTTCAAATCGGTCAATTTTGGTTTTCGTTCAACAGTTCGTGATCGAATCATTTCGGTCATGTCTGTTGTTTTGGCTTTCGTTCAAAAAATACAAAAATGTTAAATAAAAACATTAATTAAAAAAAAATATGTAAAATTTTTGTAAAAAAACACATAAATGATGAAAAAGCGTGCCGAAAGAGGAGAAAAAACTAATACCTATTGAGAAAAATAACAAAAAAAAATTTAACGACCGAGCCGAAAGATCAAAATAAAGTAATGACCAATTGAGCTGAATGAACGAAAAGACCTAAAAGAGCTGAAATGAACGAACTAGATAAACCGCTCAGTTAAGTGAATAGTTCAATTGAACTAGTTCGTTCGTGAACGACACAACTCTAATTGCAAGTAGAATCTTTCAAATCACAAATGAAATTTTCGAATTACAATTAAAGTTTCACGAATTACAAGTAGAATCTTTGAATTACAAATGATATTTTGGAATTTTAGGTAGAATCTTCGAATTATAAGTAGAATCTTCGCATTACAAATGAAATTTTAGAATTTTACAAATGAAAATTTAGAATTACAATTGAACTTTTACGAAATACAAGTGGAATCTTCGAATTACAAATAAAATTTTGAATTACAATTGAACTTTTACTAGTTAAAAGTAGAATCATTTAATTACAAGTGGAATCTTCGAATTACAAATGAGATTTTGAATAACAATTGAAATTTTGGAATTGCAAGTAGAATCTTTCAAATCTCAAATGACATTTTCGAATTACCATTAAAGTTTTACGAATTACAAGTAGAATCTTCGAATTACAAATGAAATTTTGGAATTTTAAGTAGAATCTTCGCATTACAAATGAAATTTTAGAATTTTAAGTAGAATCTTCGAATTACAAATGAAAATTTTTAATTACAATTGAACTTTAACGAATTAAAAGTGGAATCATTGAATTACAAGTGGAATCTTCGAATTATAAATGAAATTTTCGAATTACAATTGAACTTTTACGAATTAAAAGTAGAATCATTTGGGGTTTTCACAATGACTATTAAATTTGCCTTTTTTAGTTGGGTATTTGGCAAATTTGCCATTTTACTAAACGTCACCTATTTGCCACCATTTTTTCTTTACATATCGTGAGCGCACTTTTCGTTAATAATTTGCACAAAATAACTTTTTACATTCACAGTTTTAAAATAAACACAAATGTGTATGTATTTTAAATGTTTTTGTTGCCGCGTTCGAAATTCCAGCATAAACAATCACAGCTGTTTTCATTTTTATGTTTTTTTTTTATTTGCACACTGGCATTTTGTTTTTAGACAAGGTTTGAGATGGGCATTTTAAGAAAAATATGCCACTTTCAAATTGGCATTTTTTTTTGACGTTTGGCACATTTGCCAAATACCAAACTAAAAATGGCAAATTTAATCGTTACTGTGAAAACCCTAATTGAATTACAAGTAGAATCTTCAAATAACAAATGAAATTTACGAGTTACAAATGGAATCTTCGGACTACAATTAATTTTTTTTTTAATTTTAATATTTATTAAATAAAAATATTTATTAAATTTATATTTTATTGATTAAAATTTATCAAATCATTTGGCCGCTCGGCTGCTCGTCCAAGGCAGCAAGAAGCCGGTCCCGCAATATTTCTACATCTCGAATTCTTTGCTCGATTTCCTCAGCCGTTCTAACAGCTGGCGGCTGGCAATGAGCTGGTTCTGGCTCAGGTTCTGCTTTGTAGTGAGCCAGTAGTGGTGGTGCCAGTAGTGGTGGTTCTGGGTTGTGATAATTTAATGATGGCGTTTCTGGCGGCTGGCGCGAAGCTAGCTCTGGTATTATATTAATACCATAACCAGGGTTGCCAGAATTTTTGGGTACAAAATCGTCAAAAATGTACGATTTTTATAAAAAAAATCGTCAAAATCGTCATACCATTTGCAGAAATCGTCAAAAAATCGTCATAATAAAAAAGGTATATTTATCATTGATTAAAGGTTCACTTAAGCAATGTCCGCCCGTTTGTTGAAGACATGATGCAGTCCAAACCAAAAAAAGTGCTAAATCCATGCAATTTGGCTAAAATATATCTTATGACCATTGGATGGTTCAGTTTGAAAATTGACAAAACAAGACCAGGGAAAACAAAGTTCCCCCTGGTAAAACTGAACCTACCTCCGAAATTTCTTCTATATGATCTTTGTTCACCTTCTTAAACATATTTTCTAATTAACTTGTAGTTGGGTCAAGTAAATTAGAAATTGTATTTTTTTCCGTCCGCCCTTTTCTGTGGACACTTCCATAACAAAATAATAATGATAAAATTGCGTAAATATCATAATTAATCAATTTGTTAACATTTATCACGAAAAGAAAGGTGTCCTCCCCCCAAAAAAAACCCTATAATTGCATTACCTTTTGGAGGGAAAAAGAGAATGTGACTCTCGCTTGTTCCCTTTGTCCCTATTTGTACAAAAATATTTGTGGTTACTTTTTTTAACTAACAATAAGCAAAAAATATTCATTGAATACTAAAGTTTCATTAAAAAATTTTAAAAAGTAGAAAAAATTTAGTTTTTGTTATTTTTAAAAATCGTCATTTTTTGGGTAAAAATCGTCAAATCGTCATTTTGCTATTTTGGGGAGTAAAAATCGTCAAAATGCAGAGAAATCGTCAAATCTGGCAACAGTGACCATAACCCAGTACTGGTGGTTGTGGGTCGGGGTACAAATTATGTACCGGGGCCATTTCTGCCGGCTGGCGCGGAGCTACTTCCTGCACGTTATAACCACTTGGTTGCAAGCCCTGTGGTGGTTGATTAGGGTACATGTTTTGCACGGGGACCCTACGGTGGTCCATTAAATTCATGATATCGGCCACTTCTTCTTTCCTTTAATATCTTTTTATTATAGCTTAAAGTTTTTTTTTTTTTGCATGAGGTTAAAGTCAAAGTTTGAGATTTTTTTTATATTTTTTATTTATGAAACAAATAATTTTTTTTTTGTACTTCGACACAATATTTTTTCAAATTTTCGGTGAAGTTCTCCAAAAGACATGCCTGTTTGTTCAACACATGATATAAACTGCCAAAAAGTAAGCTATAAGAATATTTTTTTTTAATAAATTATGGAAATTCATACTTTTGTTGAAATCCGCCTTTTTTCAACACCAAAGTCCAAACGATACTGACAAACCTCGAACTACGATCTGATTCTGACAATGTATTCTATTCACATTTTTGCGACCCTGTGCGACCGTTCATAAACTTTTGATCTAGAGGCAATAAACCAAAATATGACGTTTAGAAATGCCCTAAAATGGAACTTCAACATTTTTCGATATTTTTGTTTCTATTAATTTCTAATAAAAAATGCCTCACTTTGACGTGAGTGAATTTTGACTCACGTTGACTCACGCTCACAAAAAAAAACATAATTTACTCAACCGTTTTTTTTCTCACACTTACTCACTATTTACGTAAGTAAACAAAACACCACTCACGTGTGACTCACGCTCACTCGTAACTCACGCTAAACATTTAAAACACGAAAAAAATGGAAAAACTGAATCAATACAATTAAATAGTTTTGACTCACGCAAAAAAATTTCACTCACTACGAATCACTCACGCAAAAAATTGTCTCACTCACTTATCACTCACGAACAAAAAATTTTCATCACGCACACTTTCGATCACGAGTAATTCACGTGACCAGCGTCCATCTCTAGTGCTAAACATTAAAGCTGGTAACGCATTTAAGCGGGCATATTTTGGCAATAGCATTTTTAATATTTTTTTACGAAATTGTAAGCTTGTTGCATTATTTTTACATTTAAGATCTGAACAGAACAAGCCCGGCACGACTTTTTCCATACGATTTGACAGTTAAAAACCGTGACCGGCACGACAAAAAATTAAAACTTATTTTATTTTATCTCCGGGTTCTCTCAATCTCCCTCCCTCTCACACTCTAGGGTTGCCGTATTTTCTCAACAATTTTTTCATTCACAATGGTGTAACAAACGTACAGTAGTGCCAACTTAATCACATTGACTATGTGATAAGCGATTTTTTTCCGTAAAATTACTCTAATTTAATAAAAGTTAGCACCACTGAACAAACAAATGACATTTTTTGCCGTCGCCGTCCACCGACATTGTTTTGGGCCTATATTCTCCGGCAACGGCAACCGTCCCCCGTGCCGTGCTTGATCTGTTTCTACCTTTAGGATGGCAAATGCTTATTGGAAATAACAAAGTTCTCTCTTAAATGTGTCACTGAATATATGAACTTTTTGACGCATTTAAAAGAGAAATATTTTATTAGAATCTTCTAATAAAAGCAAAAAGAGGGATTTATAAAAACTTAGAAATTTAAACATTGTAAATTTTTTTAAAAGCTATGTCCTAAATTTAAGATCCGCCATTTTGATTTCAAAAAATCTGAGTTCGTATTCGTGTTGTGCATTCATTTCCTAGTGATATTTTGAAACATTAATCAATAATTTAAATATCTTGTCCGCCATATTGGATCCTCTATTTTGAATATTTGATTCTTAAATCAGATTTGGCATTCCAAAAACCATCAAAATCAGACAACATAGAAAAAAAACTTTATATTTTATTTGACGCCATATTGGATCCGCCATTTTGAATTTAAAAAATCGGAGCTCATATTCGTAATTAATGACCCTAAATAGATCAAAAATTACTAATTTAAGTACAATTAGCTAAGAATTACAAAAGCATATTCGCCCTATTGGATTCGCCATTTTGAATTTCAAATCTTTTTTTTTTAAATCAGTTTTAACATCCGAAAAACCATTAAAATCGAAGTTTTTGGCCAAAAGAGACAACATATAAAAAATTTTAAATTTCAATTTGTCGCCATATTGGATCCGCCATTTTGAATTTTAAAAGTCTGAGCTCATATTCGTTATTAACGACCCCAAATATATTGATAATGATTATATTAAACACAATAAACAAATATTTAAAAAATCATGTCCGCCATTTTGAATTTTGTTTCCAGAACCGTGACCAGCGTTCCTTTAACACCCATATGCAATACTTTTTTGACATATAGGTTAAGCGGTCTATTTATGGCCAAAATTCAGGGATGCTGGCCCACCGTAGGGTGTAAGGAGTCTGAAATAAAAATATTAAATAAAACAATTAAAAAGTTAAATTCGGCCTTGCCGAATGAAGTGGTACCCTCCACAATTTCAAACTTATATATACCATCTATCACTAAGTGGAGGGTATAAAAATGGATAATAAAAACTGTTTAAAAAAAGTTTACTTACAGGTGCGTAACCTTGGCCTTGACCACCTCCACGACCACCACCTCCCCGACCCCC
>OY992540.1:187164732-187314732 GCA_963921195.1 Pegoplata infirma
GCATTTAATAAGTACTAAAACATATCCAAAAATAAAATAAATCGAAAGGGGTCGGGTCTAAAAGTGAGTGATTTGGCTTGGAATGCCCCATATATAAAAGAGTAATGTGATTGACTGACTGATTGACTGACTGACTGACATACTCATTCATCATCGCCCAGCCCAAACCGCTGAAGCTAGAGACTTGAAATTTGGACTGTAGATTGAGCTCCCGGAATATAGATCCACTTAGCTGGATTTTTGCCAGTGTTGATTCTAAGGGGGTAAAAAGGGTAAAAAGCTGTACTTTTGGTACTTTTTATATCTCCTGATATAACGGTCACAGAGACTTGAAATTTGGACTGTATGTTCACCTCCCGGAATATAGATCCACTAAGGCTGGATTTTTGCCAGTGTTGATTCTAAGGGGGTAAAAAGGGTAAAATACTGTACTTTTGGTACTTTTTATATCTCCTGCAATAATGGTCACACAGACTTGAAATTTGGACTGTATGTTCACCTCCCGGAATATAGATCCAGTAAGGCTGGATTTTTGCCAATGTTGATTCTAAGGGGGTAAAAAGGGTAAAAAACTGTACTATTGGTACTTTTTATATCTCCTGAAATAATGGTCATAGAGACTTGAAATTTGGACTGTAGGTTCAGCTCCCGGAGATCTACTAAGGCTGGATTTTTGCCAATGTTGATTCTAAGGGGGTAAAAAGGGTAAAAAACTGTACTTTTGGTACCTTTTTTTTCCTAGAAACTTATAATTTGCAATGTAGGTTCACCTCCTGGAAAAAATATTCACAAAGGCTGAGTTTCTGCCAATGTTGCTCTACGGGGGTAAAATGAAAAAGTGTACTTTTGGTACTTTTTTTATTTACTGAAATAATGGTACCTTTTATCAAAAGATTCTTTTATAAAAAGTACCTTTTACAAAAAGTACCTTTTATAAAAAGTACCTTTTATAAAAAGTACCTTTTATAAAAAGCCCCTTTTATAAAAGTACCTTTTGTAAAAAGTACCTTTTGTAAAAAGTACCTTTTATAAAAAGTACCTATTATAAAAAGTACCTTTTATAAATAGTACCTTTTATAAAAAGTACCTTTTGTAAAAAGTACCTTTTATAAAAAGTACCTATTATAAAAAGTACCTTTTATAAAAAGTACCTTTTATAAAAAGTACCCTTTATAAAAGGTAACTTTTATAAAAAGTACCTTTTTTAAAACGCACCTTTTATAAAAAGTACCTCTTATAAAAAATACCTTTTATAAAAAGTACCTTTAATAAAAAGTACCATTTATAAAAATTACCTTTTATAAAAAGTACCTTTTAAAAAAAGTACCTTTTATAAAAAGTACCTTTTATAAAAAGTACCTTTTATAAAAAGTACCTTTTATAAAAAGTACCTTTTATAAAAAGTACCTTTAAAAAAAAGTACCATTTATAAAAAGTACCTTTTATAAAAAGTACCTTTTATAAAAAGTACCTTTTATAAAAAGTACCTTTTATAAAAAGTACCTTTTATAAAAAGTACCTTTTATAAAAAGTACCTTTTATAAAAAGTACCCTTTATAAAAAGTACCTTTTATAAATAGTACCCTTTATAAAAAGTACCTTTTATAAAAATTAGCTTTTATAAAAAGTACCTTTTATAAAAAGTACCTTTAATAAAAAATACCTTTTATAAAAAGTACCTTTTACTAAAAGTACTTTTTTATAAAAAGTACCTTCTATAAAAAGTACGTTTTGTTAAAAGTACCGAAAGTACACTTTTTGGTACTTTTTTATTTCCTGAAATAATAATCATAGATACTTGAAATTGGAAAAGGTTCGCCTCTCGGATAATAAAGGGGTTAAAAGGGGTAAAAAAGTGTACTTATTTATTTCCTGATATAATGGTCACAGAAACTTAAAATTTGGAATGTAAAATCCTTCGGTGAAAAAAACGATTGGGAAAAGTACTTTTTGGAAATTCCGTTTCTTAACGGGGATAAAAAGTACTTTTAATATTTGCTGAAACAATGATCCTAGATAATTGAAATATGGATTATAAATACTTCGGTGAAGAAAAAAACATTCTGGAAATGGTACTTTTTGGAAATTCCGTTTCTAATGGGGGTAATAAAGTGTACTTTGGTACTTTTTTTGTTCCTATAATAATGACCTTAGAAGAAGAAGATGGAATTGGTAATGAAATGGAGTATAACGGGGAACAAAATGGAATAGTGCCGGGAACAATATGGAATGATATTTTTTACTCAAACTTTTCGTGTTTAGGTTTTTTTACTCCATATTTTTCCCCTCTATATATTTTTTTCACTCAAACTTGTTTTTTTTATTCCAATTTATTTTTTCACTGAAATATTTATTCACACAAAATCCAAAATCCCGATAAAGGGCTCGAAAATTGTCAATATATTTTTCCCCCGGAACGAACATGATAAAATACCAGCGAAGTTATTCAAAGTTAATTGTTTAAATTATTAATTGAAATATTTTTTTATGGAAAACTTATACGTCCACAAGTAAATAAAACAAAGACTACGCACAGTGTTGCGTCTTCATGTAAAGAGTGGCCAAAAATAGAAGGAGTTAAGTTAGAGCGTTAAAATTTGGAACACTTGTTAAGATCGATAAGATCAAGAAAAATTTTGAATTTGGTCAATATCCACCCAAGGATTCGTATCCTTCCCATATATCCTTAAATTAAAATACGGCATAAAACAAAAACTAACGCTTTAATCTTCATGTTATTTATTGTAGTTATTACCTATAATGCAATTAATTATTCTACAAATTTTGTCCAATTCGGAGCAAGGATACGCCTAGCTCAAAAATGTCCTTTTTAAAATAACGTTCAGAAAAAGGGTAAAAATTGAAGTTATTTCATGAAACTTTGAAAATCCAACTGTTATAATATGCTCAATGTATTTGCCAAAATGTGTGCAAATCGGAACAAGGATACGCCCTCCTCGAAAATGTCCTTTTTTAAAAAAGTCAAGAAAAAGTTCAAAATGCAAATTCCTTCATGAATTTTTGCATCCGCCACACTTATAATATACCTTTAATCTTAATCAAATGAAAAAATTGAAGCAAGGATGTAATACGTATATTGAAAATGTCCTTAAAAAATTAAAAAAAAAGTTTAAAAAATCCTTCGTACTTCATGAAATTCTGTTCTGATAATGTTGAAAATATCTTATTTTAGTATAATTGAAGCAAGGATTATCCTTAACCTATCCTTAGGATATTCTAAGCGTATAAATATCCTTTTTTAAAGACTTGAGAAAATTCAGGGAAATCCTTTGACCTTAAAACTATCAACAATTCACAACATTTTTGCACGTAGTATTTACAATACGTTGAATATTGTTTTTAAGTTTAAGCAGGGATATGCCTATCTCAAAAAGACCGTTATAAAATAAGCAAGTAAAAATATAGTACAACGTACTTCCTCAACAAAATCTTTCTAAATAAAAGTCTGCATCTGTTAATGTACAACTTCTACCTAGCCAAGCATCTAATTTGTGTCAGGCCTGGATGACAAATAATGGTTCTTGGACCAATTTAAATAAAATTTAAAATTTAACCGACCAATTTATTTTGCATTCCGATTTATTATATGTGTTCCATAACTATTTTTCGCAATACATTTCAAATTATCAAGGACAACTGCTGCATCTTGGTGTTTTCGTTAAAAAAATTTCCAAATTTATATTCGGGTTCCCACAAAAAAAAATTGATTAAAAAAAAAAGTGGAAAAACGTGGACGAGTTCTTTTGTTATTTGTAATCAACATACTTATACCAATATTTTCTGCAAAGAACTAAGCGCGCCAATGAGGGCCACAAAAATGGCTGACTATCAAATATGAAATTTGCAAAATAAATTAGAATTTTCTTAGGAACTCATTTTATAACAGCTTTACTTGCCATATGATTAACTTATGTCGACCAAAACAGCATTATCATACAAGCAACATATCTAACTTAAAACTTCATTACCAATAAAGTCGAATTTTAAATGCAATATAATTATTTAACCGTTACAAGTACATGTGGATTTCAAAGATTTTAAAACCAAAATATGATATATTTCAAAAAGTTTAACTTTAGAGACATGTAACTTAAAAACTATTAAAGATATCTATAAACTGTTTTGGATTTGTTTTATTTATGATGTTTTCTTAAAATAAAATTCATATAACCTTAAGTTTTAAGACATTTAGTTTGACCATTTATGGCCAAGGTCACAACACTGTGCTACGTAGGGAAATTTTTTGAAATCGATAGAGTAATCCTGATCCTTCTATTATCCGGTATTCAATACAACCTGTAACGAAGTACCGGGATGGTAAGCTAGTTTATCATATGTTACACTTTAACACAAGTTGGATCGCTTTTCTGTAGCATCCAATAAGATGAAAATCTTATTATCTAAAAAACCCCACTAACGATTTTTTTCAAATTGGGCTTAAAATGTTTGTACGGGTGCCAACTAACATAATCTGCAATAAAATTTCATATGCAGCGAACTTTTAATTAAACTTGTTCAACCACACCGTGATCTGGTTGAAATTTGCAATACCTTTTCGTTCTATTTTCATCCTTTTCCTGTATTGCTGACGATTCATTTATATCTGCAGCTCTTTTTCTGTTCATTTTCCTGTGAAAAATTTAATAGTTTAACATTTGTGCAAATTTATTGGAAAGAATATTTACTAAAATAATAAAAAAATACCTCTACAAAAAAATCACGCTCTGTTAAAATTGTAATTCATTTGAAAGTTGACAAATGAAATAAAAAATATGTTTAAAAAAATGCCAGTGTTGCTAATAAAAATAAGTACTAAGTTTACGATTTATTTTTTGTGACAATGAAAAAATTAGTTTTTTTCTCAAAACGGGACAAATGGCGTCCCGTTTAGGGTATCGTCGGGACACGGGACACTCCACTCTAAAACTGGTCTGTCCCGACGAAAACTGGACGGTTGGCAAGTCTAGACCGCGAGCTAGAATTAACCGTCTCAAAATATAATATTTTAAAGGTCAAATAAACGAATTTTTTAATAAAAAATTAATCAGAATTTCCATTTGTAGTTTAAATTTTTCTGAATAGTTTTCAGAAAATTCCAATTATATTTCAAAAATTTATATTTTTATTTCAAAATTTTCCAAGTGCTTTTCAAAAAATTTTGATTAACAAATGGAATTTTTTGAAAAGAATTTGTACCCAAATCACAACTGAGGTGAAATCTCGTTCGAATATGCATTTAGACAATTTTAAAACAATGCAAATTTTTGAAATAAAATTGCAAATTTCTGAAATATAAATTGGAATTTATTTTTAATTGTAAAGTGATTTTCTTAAAATAATTTAGAAATTTTGAAATTAAAATGGATTTTTTTTAATACAAATAGAATTTGCTGAAAAGTATTTATTTCCAACCAGCAAGATGTTTTGTTATTTTACGAAGAAAACTCTGTAAAATGATTTTGATAAAAAAACTGTAAATTTATAGAATTATCTGTAAAATATTGATAAAACCAAAAAGAATTTTACCAAAAAAACTCTGTAAATTTACAAAGTTTAAGTTAAATGCGTTTTATGAGAAAAACTTCTCTGCATTAATTAAATTAAAATTAAAAAAAAAAATATTTAAAATTTTGTTCAATTTGCCCGTTTTTATGCTTCCAAAATGTAAATTTACTTTTTTATTTTTGTGAATATTAGGAGTTTTTAACAAGTAACTTATAAAATTTACCAGTTTTTATTTTAATTTAAGACACTTTTTAAAGAGGGGTTTATCGGTCATATTTGGAAGTCTTTTTGAAGTGATTTTTATTTTTACAGAGCAAGAAGTAAAATTACAAATGAAATTTAGTATTTTGGTTACGAGAAAAAATCCGTATTTTAACAAAAAAAACTGTTTATTATCTGTAAAATAGAGATTACAAAGTAAAATTACAGATAAAATTTTGTGTTGCGGTCACAAGAAGATACAAATTATATTCTTAAAATCTGTATTTCGACAGATAACTTTGTCAAATATCTATCGAAATGAGATTACATTCATTTTACAGAGTAATTATTTTGAGTGTAGAAATTTTTGAAATATTATTGGAAATAATTGAGAAAAATCTTTCTCAAAATATAGGAAATTGGAAATTTTTTAATTATAAGTGGAAATCAATAAAAAAAAATATCAAAAAAAAACTTCCATTTTAGGGCAAATCTACACGTCATATTTTGGTTTATTGCCTCTATGTCAAAAGTTTTTGATAGGTCGCAAAAATGTGAATAGAATAAATTGTCAGATACAGATTGTAATTCGAGGTTTGTCAATATCGTTTGAACTTTTGTGTAAAAAATGGCGGATTTCAACAAAAGTATGAATTTTCATTTTCAAAATTTGAAAAAATATTGTGTTAGAATACACAAAAAAATATTTTGTTACATATGTAAATATAAAAAAAAATCTCAAAAAATACAAAAAAAAAAGTTTAAACTGCAATCAAAGTTAACAATTATTTTTTGTCTAAATTAAAATCACTAGAATTTTACATTTATTTGAATGCAATTTCAATAAAATAAAAATATTGAAAACTTACAAAAATAAAATACACTGCACTCTCCATAATCTGTTTGCAGACGTTTTTTTTTTCGTAATTTGGGGATCAGATAAAAAGTTCGAGGCGAGTCTCATAAAATTTCGAGTTTTTTGCTACCACCGATTTTACAAAACCACCGTGGTAAAAATTACGAGATTTTTTATTGGTAATTTTATTTTCGTTTTTAAGTGTACACAAATTAAATTTGCAGCCCAACATAATATTTACGCGCGCAAATCAAGGGTGTCTATTAAATATGATTTATAACCTTGTGACTTACTGAACTTTTATAATATTCTACATGTAGATGAGATGATTTTAATTAAAAGACTTTGCAATAAAACAATTTCTTAAAAACTTATTTAAATTTCATGACCACAATGCTACTTGAAACCAAATAGAATTTGGCAACAGTTCAGTATAACTGAAGTTTATATACATACAGTTGACGACAATATAATTTAAACGTTTTTATTATCAAACGAGTATCATTAGAAAAATATTATGTAGGTAATTTACAAAGTTTTAATTTAAGCTTGATAGCGTCCAGATTGAGTAAATAATAAATGTGCTACGAGGGTCAATTTGAAAATGAAATTATTTTTAAACATTTTTCAGAACATTTTTTAAAAATATTTCTAAGCCGATTTTTTTCAAGTTCAAACATCCCGAATAAAAATTTTTATTAAGTTTGAGATTATCTCACGGGCTACTAATGGTCAGGCATTAATTAACTGATGTAAATAAAAACAATTATTTTATCATTTTCCTCAACGTTTCGTCGGCTTTATTCCAACATCATCAGGAGATTGTTTATTAAATTCTAACAAATAAATATTTAAAATGACAAGAATTGAAAAATTTATGTATAAAAGGATAAAAGAGACACCGTTTTTAAACTTACGATTTTATAAATTACATCACATTTAATCACTTATAAATTAAAAAAAAAAAACTGGACAGCACGTAACAATTAATTAAAATAAATAAATAATCAAATAATCTAATAAAATCACAGAGAAAAAACTTAGCACTAATATCACAGAACGTTTATTTTTGTTTAATTGCAATAGAATACTGATGTTTTGTATTGTCTTTGTCTTCTTTTGTATTCATCGCAGTATTAATCCTTTGTTGAATGCGTAAACTTTCAAGTGTGTATCTCTTATTTTCTATTCTTTGCTGATCCAATATTTTAATTCTCTTAAAGTCTAAATTGTGGTTTTTCTCTTTGGCATGAATCGCTAATGCTGTACTTTCTTTTCCTTTTTTGACGTCAGTTTCATGTTCGGATAATCTTACACCTAACATTCGTTTTGTAGTTCCAACATACACTTTATTGCACTGCTCCATTTCGTTTCCATTACATGGTATTTCATATACTACATTGTTTATTTTTAGTTTGTCTTGTTTTGATTTTGTGCGCGTAAATAAATGCCTTAGTGTATCATTAGATTTGTATGCTACTGCTGTATTGTCATCGTTTATCATATGGTAAAGTTGTTTGCTCTCCGTAAGTTTCGGGATAAATGGTACACTGAAAAAATTCTTCTTTTCGTCATTTTTGTTATTCTTTGTATTATTTATGTTTTTTAAGACTTTATTTATTATGTTATTAGTGATGTATATTGGGTAACTGTTTGATGTTAGAATGCTTCTTATCTTGCTAATGTTATTTTTTCTAAATCGTTCATCACTTATAAAAATAATTTTTTGTATTAAGTTTGTTGCCGTGTTTATTTTCATTTTCTTTGGTTGTGTCGAATGGTAGTTGATTATTCTCCCTGATGCCGTCTTTTTTGTATACCAATCCGTTATAAGTTTTCCATTATTTCTTATTATTTTCATATCCAGAAATGGTATTTCCATATTTTCTTCTTTTTCTAGGGTAAATTTTATTTTGTTGTGATGTGCGTTGAGTGTTCTGAGTATTATTTCCTCGTCTTTTTTATTTATAATAGCAAATAAATCATCTACGTACTTTGATATGAATTTTATGTTTATGTTAATTTTTCCAAGTTTCTTTATTACGTCGTCAAGTAGATTATCTAACACTATATCCGCAATAGTGGGCGATAGGGGATTTCCCATTGGCATACCATATGTTTGATGGTAAAAGTTGTTGACATATGTGAAATAATTATTGTCTGTAAGACAAAATTGAAGTAGTTTAAGAAATTGTGGTCTGGTAATTGTAGTATGTTCTTTTAGTGTTTCCCATTTGTCCAGAATGTTATTAATGGCTAAGTGGATCGGGATATTCGTGAACAGAGATACCACGTCAAAAGACACTATGATCTCATTTTCATCCAATGAAATATCCAATAGTTTTTCCTTAAGTTGCATAGAATTCTTTATATTGTATGTTGGCGATATTAAATTTCTTAAAATTGAACCAATATGTTTTGCTAAATAGTAGCAGGGTACTTTTATTGATGATGATATTGGCCGTAGAGGGATATTATCTTTATGGATCTTTGGTAAACCATATAATTATATATATTATTTTATATTACATCTGATTCGAGATTTGAATGATCGGTACTGATCCGAGGTTTGAAAGATCAGTATTGATCCTTCACATTTTTCTCGGGATAAATAAAAAAGGTCTAATTGTTTTTATGCAGATATCAACTAGCTTTTCCAACAAAACAAACAACGAATTAATTGTGTTTTCCTTTCTGAAAAAAAACTCACACCTTCAAAAATATGCATTTTATTTGACTGGAATAGAACACAACATACCTACAGCAATATTCTGCCCTGTTTATTTAACAGCTGTTTTGAGAAAACAATACAAAAATAGTCACCTGTTGTATAAGGCAATTTCAACCTCGTGATTTTTTACAGGGCAAAAAGTGCAACTTTTATGCATTTTATTGGGCAGACATTTTCAGAAACAAAACACAATATCCGTTATAAGGGTTGACATTTTTTAGAAAAGAACACAAAAACATAATTTTTGGGGCAAAATGCAAAAAAGGCGCATTTTTTGTCATAAAAGAAAACGCCATAAATTTTTAAAATAAAATTCATTTGAAGTTCAAACTTTGAACACTAGAGTTTTTCTTTTCCCAGACTTTTTCATTTCCCTGGAAAGCGGGATTCATTTTTAAATTTCCCGGGATCCCGGGAATTCCCGCAAAAACTTGAACTTTTTGTCAAAAAAAAATATATAAAAACCTTATGCATGCGATTACACTATTTATAATGTTTATTAACACGATAAAAATCTTATTTAGTACCTTAAAACAAAATGATGACACTAACTGGGGTGTTTGAAACCGGTATGGGAAATACCAGAAATGTCTATAATTTTTAGAAATTCAATTTTTCTTCTGGATTTTTTCAACTTGAACTAGAGATGGGCGCGTGAGTGAATTTTGACTCACGCACGCTCACGCTCACGAAATAAAAATATTGCTCACGCACGATCACGCACGAAATAATTTTTTCTGCTCACGTTCACGCACGCTCACGTGAGTTACTAAAATTTTTCTCACGCTCACGAAATAACCACACTCACGAAGACTCACGAAATTCAAATTAACAAATTTTTGTTTTACATTTTTCGAATTCATGCAAAAAAAGTATTTAACTTCGTTAAAACAATAATAAAAATTTATTTAAGTAACAATTTTGTAATAATTACCCTCTCAATTCAATAAAATGACGATTTTTTACTTGTTTTTTGTTTTAAACAGCACAAAACAATCACGCAAACTCACGAAACAAAAATTACTCACGCACGCTCACGCACGAAATATTTTTTTCTAATCACGTGCACTCACGATCACGTGAGTAAAAATAAATTTCACTCACGATCACGCGTGATTCACGCGTGAATCACGAAGAATTCGTGTCACGCGCGCATCTCTAACTTGAACCCTTATAACAAATATAATTAGATCTGTACTTACAGAAAAAATCAAATAAAATTACTGACAAAATATGTCGCCATTAGGCACGTCTCCGAAACTGAAAATGCAAATTCCTTCATTTGTGTCTGCAATTCCAGATCATGTTGGTAACCCTTGCGAAATAATGTAAGAGACAAAAAAGTTGAAAGAAAGTATGAAGTGAGGTTGAGATTGCTAGAAATAGAATTGTAGTGTTATAAACTGTCAAAATTTATTCTGTAGAAACTATAAATATTCACATATATAAAAAACAGTTTTCATTAACAAGACAAACCGACATTTAAAATCCTACTGATGATGACACTAACTGGGGTGTTTGAAACCGGTATGGGAAAACCAGAAATGTCTATAATTTTTAGAAATTCAATTTTTCTTCTGCATGTTTTCAACTTGAACCCTTAAAAAAAAATAGTTGTGAGAGAAAAAGAACAATTTTTGTTACCCAGTTTTTGTAAAAAACGGCCCAAATATGTCGAAGTCTTTTAAAAGAATTTTAAAGGGAATATGTTATTTCACATCGCCTTGCCGAATGTAGTGATACCCTCCACAATATCAAAAAGATTATTGCAAAAAACTTTATTTAAAAGAAAATTACTTTTAAAAAAATTTCCGCTAAAAAAAAATTTGGTGAAAAAAAAATCCACGATTTTCTTCATTTTTTGACAAAAAATATGTTCGTACTTGTTTAAATACCATTTGGTGTTCAATTATGTTCACAAATGTCAACCAGCAGCCGAATTAAAGCATTTTGTATTTTTAGGTTATGTTGAATGTACTAAAATTTTTGAGGTGTCCTTATTTTCGTTCATAACTTTTGAGCCGATATCGCTCAAATGCAATACACACAAAAAAAAATTTTTCTAATTAACGATTTTCATAGTATTTATGAACAAATCCATACAATTTATTAACTTTTTCATAATACTTATAAACTTTTTCATAATATTTATGAAAAAAGTTAAATAGTTCTTAAATTTCACATATTATGATTTATTCATAAATACTATGAACAAGTTTATGAATATTATGAAAAAGTTAATAAATTGTATGATTTTGTTCATAAATGGTATGAAAATCGTTCATTGGAAAAAAAAATTTTGTGTGTACCAAACTTTTTGGAAGAACTTTCAATAAATATGTTAAGTTTCAGTCATCTCCGGGTAATATTTTGGCCGTGATCACCATTTCCATAGACAGACAGGCGGACATCGCTAAAATGTCTTAATTGATCGAGGATCATGAATATACATATATTCTTTATGGGGTCCCAGACCGATATTTCGATGAGTTACAAACGGAATGACAAACTTATATACATATACCCTCTATCACTAATTGTAAGTGGAGGTTATAAACATTTATCATTTATTCTAATTCATCTCAGTTAATTTTTACAATTGGTTCTCAACGCTTTGCCTCTAAAAAACAATGAAACTGATTCAGATGAATTTCTTAATTATGTCTCTGAAACTGAATGCAACTGTTTCAGAAAACTGAAATTATAAAAAAATTTACCCCAAAAAATTAAAAAACCGGATTCGAAAAAATTCGTTAATTTTAGAGTCATTCCTTCCACAGATTTTATATCAATTTATCGATTTAAAAAGAATCATGTTAATAGGCATACATATTTTCTATAGAAACAATCACACTGCAAATTTTTCTAATGCAGGTCCCAGAAAGAAAATTTCTCAGCTTTCAAAAAAGTATCAGGTTCTGATAATTATAGCCTATCGAAGATTTAGATATTGTGAGACATTTTTTTCATTTTGTTAGTCTCAGATTTTATGAAATTTTTTAGTTACAAGATCTCTCTTGGAATACTTTTTGGACCCTCCTGGTCCCTGCGTATGTTTCTGCCAAAAAAAATCGGCTTAAAAATTTTTTTTAAAAAAGAGCTATAAATAATTTAAGTTTCCCGCGCGGCCTTCGTATCTCATTTAATATTTGCTCAATCTGGCCGCTACTTAGCTTAAACTACGTTTAAAAAAAAAGTTTAGTATTATTAACTTTGCAACAAATTGAATCTAATATAGTAAAGTTTCCATTTTATTGCCACACACTGTATGTACATATATGTGCGAAATAAGTTTTCATAATAATATTTGAAACGACGACTTTCTAAATTTATGGAAATACATTCATACATATTTACATGAATACTGAATTTCAAGGATTATAAGGATAAGTTGGTATTACTTAGATTTCAAAAGAAAATGTTGCTTTATTAAAAAAAAAGAAAACTTTTACAAGCATGAGAAGGAAAATCAGTTACAATGAAGATATCGCAACTTTTTTGGCGGGTACATACGTTTAAAAATGCTGTACAATTTACAGTGTTGTTCAAATAAATTTATGATGTGTTTTAAATTGGACATTACACTATGGTGCCAAACCCTTCACTGTAGTGATAGAGGGTATTATATTACACTATGGTGCCAAACCCTTCACTGTAGTGATAGAGGGTATTATATAAGCAAAGACATATATAATAAAGATGCAGCAAATGCTTCTCCTTTTTACTGTTCACTAGATGGCGTTTTTTATAACTGTTTCCGGCAGTTTATTAAAAGTTCTTAGTTTCATTTGTTGATGACTGAAATCTTGATTACCACATAAATATCAATAAAGCAAATAAAAACAAATCGTTTTTGCACTTTGGTTTTTATTTGTTTATTTTTTCTAATAATCATTATTTTTTTCTTCTCTTCCATTTCCGGAATTTACTGGAAAAAATAAGCGTGCGCCCTCTATATTTACAATGCGCATACAAGCTCTAGGGCAGTAGCGGCAGCCACATTGTTGTCAATTTAGCTAGATTTAGCTATTTTTTTTTGCATCTAGCGACAAAAAAAGTCATTTAGCTCTTAGCTACAAATCTAGCTACTTTTTTTGTTCGCAAAATTTGTAAAAAAGTGTTTTTTTTAAACCGTTTTATTAGCCATATTTTCAAGTTGACATTTCGTTAACGTGCTACTTAAGTGTGTATGACATCTGCTAGTTTTTGAACTTTTCAAAAAGTTTTATCAGGGGTTTTCTATGATATTTCCTTTAACTTCAAACAAAAATTTTAAATTTATCAAAAATCTCTCCATGATAAAGTTACTTAAAATTTTCAACATCAACCAAGTATCGTATTGGCATAATTCATAGAGAATGTAGTTTAGTACCAACATAAAGAAAAAACAGCTATGGGTTTAAAATATAATAGTTTTCATCTCTCCAATAACGAATAAAATTTTACACCAGAATTCATAACCAAAAAAACGAGTGGCTATAATCGAGCTTTTAATTCGCATTCAGATAATTGTGTATTAAAAAATTTGGTACTGCGAAACAACTCCCAAATGAAATAAATCCCAATGAAATAATTCCTAATGATATAAGTCCTAAGAGGAATGAATTAACTCCCAACTTTAAGAAATGAAATAAGTCCCAAAGAAAAAATGAAACAAGTCCCAATATTTGGGAGTTATTTAAAATCAAAATACTTACTCCCAAAAAAATTAAAGAACGAAATAAGTCCAAAAAAATAAAGTAAGTTCCCATTACAGGAATTATATCTATTATGAGTACTTTTTACGTATACAAAATGAGGTGCTGATTCACAAAAAATAGTGAGGTGCTGATTCACAGAAAATAGTGAGGTGCCGAAAATAAAAATTCACAGGAAATAGTTCACAGGATCTGCAAATTCAGAAATACATACATATAACATATAGATTAATAATGTTTCTTTGTTAAAGAAATTGATTTAAAAGCTTAATATATTGTTAAACAATTATTATGAATAAAGAATTGAAAAAAAAAAAAAAATTTAATAACTTAAGCGTTGGAAGCAATTTCTAAAGTTTCATGCGTTATAAATTATATCTGCGTTATAAAATATGAGTATTTAAACTTTTTGTTTGCAAAATTTAATAAAAATATTTGAAAATATTCGTTTTAATACCAAAACTAACTTATTTTATTATTTAATTAAAAACTTTAGCAAATAATACCTTTTAAAAACCACAAATCCAAAATCTAGCTATAAAATAGCTAGATTTTTCAACTGTTTATATAAATCTAGCTACAAAATAGCTAGATTTTTTAACTGTTTTTAAATTAAGCTATTTCTAGCTATTTTTTTGTCAAATCAAGCTACATTTTTTTAAAAATAGTTGGCATCAGTGGGCAGCCATTGCACATGGATCCCGAACAGTGTTCGGCGAACACATTCGGCTTATAATGGCCGTATTCATTTAAACTAGCGACAGGCAAACACATACTATCATATTTTATCTTTGTGTGTGTAACATGTAACACTCTCTTACTCAATGCACTTAAAGAAACTTATGGTAAAAATAATAATACATTTAACCATTTAAAAAATAAAAAACATAATAAATGATATTGGTTAAAATGTCTATCAATGTAATATTTAGTGAATAGTGACAAACTAAGCATTCTGGATTACCTAAAAAATGTTTCTTAAACAAGAATTTGTCATTAAAATTCTTTATTGAATATTTCTCTAAGTATATTTTAAGCAAGAAGAGAGGAGAAAATTGTGTTTTTTTGATTTTGTTTAATGAGTGAGAGCATGTAGGTGTGAGAGTAAAAACGCCGCGTAGTGCTTTTGCCTGTCGCTGTGGGGTCTTACTCTAAAATTTTTTTAAATTTTTTTTTTTTTAGTTTTGATAAGCTTACGCTATAGGTCTTTAGTCCCTCTTGATACTACATTCTTCGTAAAAATTTTTGTTCTTTCCGAAACATCATTAACATGCGGCGAAAATCAAACGGATATTAAAAAAAAAAAAAACATATTTTCAATGTAAATTTTGGAAATTACATACTTTTCCGACCATATCGAATTTTTGTTTGCCGTTAATAAGCTGGATTAGCTTATCAAATTATAATTAAAAATTAAAAAAAAAAATCGATTTTTTTCACCGTTTTTTTTTAATATCCGTTTGAATTTCGGCGCATGTTAATAATGTTTCGGAAAGAACAATAATTTTTACAAAGAATGTATTATCAAGAGGGACTAAAGACCTATAACGTAAGCTTATCAAAACTAAAAAAAAAAATTTTAAAAAAATTTTAGAGTAAGACCCCAACCAGCCTCAATTTTTTTTTCATGGTCAATTTTGGAACTGAAAAACTTGTCCCAACAAAATGAAATCTTTTGCCGTTAATCAGCTAATGAAGTTAAACTATAATAAAAAAAAAAATATAAAAAATCGAAATTTTTTTTTTATTGTGTGAAATTTTTTTTTTTATATCCCAACCCAGGCAGAAAAATACAGACGGGAAAGTGCTGGCAAAGAACCTTATTTGGTAGTATAAGTGCTGGGAAAGCAATGCAGTAAAGTACTATATCAGCGCCCTAATGATAACCATGGTAAACGGTCTGCCGTATAGGATTTTTTAACTCTGTAACAGAGCTGTTTTAGAGTACTTTAAAAGCAACATAAAAAAGTACTTTAAGAGCAACATCACAAAGTTTTATTAAAACATATTTTTTTTTTTAATTAGTATCGATATAGATCGAGAGTTTTAGATTTTTTTAAATAATGATACCGAAACGAATCTTGAAGAAATTTAAAGTTAACTTCAAAAGTTAAATAAAAATTTAACGTAAAAGTAAATAAAATTAAAATTAAATAAATAATAAAATGAAAGATTAAATTAAAAAAAAATAAAAATTAAGTAAAAAATATCAACTTAACGCGAACTACGATCACCATTTCTGTCTTTGGCGTCATTTCTGTCTTTCTGATAGGTTTATATTTTGGAAATTTCAAGGCTCATTCTCCGAAGAATTTTTTAAAGAATTAATTTTAGAAACAAATGCATTAAGCAATTAAGATATGAATTTTATTTTTAATATAATACCATAATTTTAGTTCTTTTTTTAAAAAAAAAAAGGTATTTAAAGATAGAATGTTAAAGGCAACACTGTTAATATTACGAGAATTTTCAAAGAAGTAACTTGCGAAGAACGTACTTTGCAGTCCATCCGACAAAAAATGAATCCTGATCACAAAAGTAAATAAAATAGTCCATTACTAATTTTGATCTAGTCACATTCGTAAAACTTTGGCCTCTGTTCTGTCTTTCACAACATTTCAATTCACATGAAAATTTCCAAATCACATGAAATCAAGTTTAGTGTTTTGATGATTACGCTTTCTTTTGAAGTTAAAGTAGAATAATTAAAATTAAAAAAAAAAAGTATAAGGAAAAGAGTGCATTCGTTTTACATTCACCAAACTTTATTTATGTGAAACAAAACAGAAAAGAAATTGGAAAATTTTTGCTACAAAAGTTGATTTTTAGAAATGCAGTGCCATTTATATCACATGAAAATGTTACTACGAGTATTTTACAAAACAACTTTTTTCATATATCTTAAGATATAACAGAAGAATTTCAGAGAAAATATTTTGATTTAACTAATATAGGAAAGCCACACAGTTCCGATTTTTTCTATTACATGGTGGAGGTATGATTTAAAAAATAACAATGAAATATGATCAGTGTAGGCAATTTTTACATCCTATCGCATTCTGTCAACGAGCAAATTAGCCACATTAATATTTAAAGAAAATTTGTTAAAATTATGCCAGATTTGTATGCTCCAAATTCACAATTAATGAATATATGTACACAACTTAATTAAATTAGCAGATGACGTTGTTAATATGGGAGCGCTATTATCACAATTTTGTGCTTTCGATTTCGAAAATAGCTTGGATTATATAAAGAGTATTATAAAGGATCCAACCAACCCTATTGCTCAAATTCAAAGAAAACAATATATTTTTCATTTCGATAATTCAGCAAATAATATTCCTTTGGTTTATCCGATTAGTAAATTATCTAAATATTCTCTTGGGAATGTCAAAGAAACTTCTAACTCGAGAGTGATTTTTTCTTATGTAAATATTCATGGATTTAAAGTTAGATCCACTTATCCTGATAACGTGTGTTTGCTGCATATAGAAATGTGATAATTGTTAACGAAATTTTTAGTAAAAAACGGTCGAAATACAAAGGCGATGATATTTTATTGAAAGGAAACATTTTTAAAGATAACGGAGATTTTTTGGAGTTTCCAACGTCATCACGAGAAATGGGATTATATAATGTTCGAGACATTGAATAAAAAATATTACTAGTGAAGACTTCTCCTATATGTGATTGCATACCACTTTATATACAAAAAATTAAGTGTTTTACCAGAGCTTTAAATTAAAATTTGGTCGAAAAAAAACTCCGGCAAAGCACTGGCAAAGCCCTTTCCTATTTGTAATTGCATACTACTTTATATACTAAAAATAAAGTGCTTTACCAGAGCATTATTTTTTGTTCCGTCATATTTTTCTGCTTGGGAAAGTTCAGGGCCCGGTAGCGACCCCTAAACCTTAATATAAAAATTTGAAAAAAATCACGTGTCATTTTTTCACGGTGCTTAATATATATTCCGGGTGCCCCATTCAAAAATCCAACTTTTGTTTTTATGAACCACCCTAATGTACACATTTCAACAACAAACGATATTGAAATTATATTCATTAATTATACATTAGGGTGGGTCGATGAAATGCATATTTGCGAATCTCGTTAACTAATAGCAAAAACTCGACGCTCATTTTCGAGCTGATAAGGGGAAAAATCATTAAAAAATTAGGAGGGTACTTTTAGGCCTCTACAAGCGGTTTTAGTTCGCGGTTTTTGTAAAAAAAAATATTTTTTTAATTTTTTAAAAATATTTTAAAAATTAAGTAAAATAATGCTTATTACAAAACAAGTTCCAAAAAAAAAATTATCTCCCCAATTTAGCCCGTGGATGCATTTTTATACCCAGGAAAGTTCGATTTATATATATAAAAAAAAATATTTTTTATTTTATAATAGCACTCAAATGGTGCATAAGGCCTATTTAAGAACATGAATGATAAAAATAAAAAAATTTCGGGTATTTATAGCAATCCGCAAGTGCAAAAAATTCGCAAATTACAAAAAAAAATTAAAAATGGGTATCAAAATTTTGGTAAAATAAAGCGCATTTTTTTTATTTTTATCATTCATGTTCTTAAATCGGCCTTATGCGCCATTTGAGTGCTATTATGAAATAAAAAATATTTTTTTTATATACATAAATCGGACTTTCCTGGGTATAAATATGCATCCACGGGCTAAAATTGGAGAGATACATTTTTTTTGGAACTTGTTTCGTAATAAGCATTATTTTTCTTAATTTTTAAAATATTTTTAAAAAATTAAAAAAAATATTTTTTTTCCAAAAACCGCGAACTAAAACCGCTTGTAGAGGCCTAAAAGTACCCTCCTAAAATTTTTTCATGATTTTTCCCGTAATCAGCTCGATAATGCGCGTCGAGTTTTTGCTATTAGTTAACGAGATTCGCAAATATGCATTTCATCGACCCACCCTATTATACATATAACTGTTTATAATGTTCAAGAATTGTTTAAAGATAAAAATAGCACGATTTTTTTTTGCATTATTTACATTTTAGTAATAAACAATGTTGCCAATATTAATAAAATGCTTTAAAAACGCTGAACATTCAAAAATACTTCAACCCCTGGAATTCCGCTCGTCTTAAATCGTTTTAATTTTAAAACGAGCTAAAAACATTTTTATTTTGACATATTACAACTAGTCATTGGCGTAGGAAGCCAACATTTCTGGGGGGGGCTAAAGCCCCCCTAGATTATTTTTAATTTTTTTGTATTTTTTTTTAATAGAAAAACCTAGACCTATTCCTGAAGCGTTCCCTTTAACATGCGTCTAGGTGTCCTAGAAACGAATGCCCCCCGAAAGCGGTTAAAAATTCAAATTTTTTTGGTTTTTAAATTTTGATTCTGTAGATTTTTCGGAAATTTAGAACTCCTAGTTAGATATGTTTTGAGAATGAAAGATTTTTCACGTTTTTCCTATAGTAAAATCATTAGATTACTAGGATTTTTTTTAAGAAAAAGTTCTGATGGTTGCAAAAGTTGATGATTATTAGTCAAAATTCTCAGATTCTTTCTTTCAATAACTTTTGTCTATAAAAAAACCCCTTAGAATTTAGAAACTTTTTTAAATCAAAGAAGTTAAAATGTTTTCCTAAAGGTAAAACCCTAAGATTCGGTAAAGTTTTTATCACTGACAAAAACATCAGATTCATATAAAAACTTTTTTCAATAATTCAGACTATTTTTCAATGGGAAAAACTATAAGATCTTATATAATAATCATTACGAGTCCTTAAGACTCATTGAATAATCATAACGAGTCCTAAAGACTCATTACATATTATTATTATTTATTGTTGCAAAAATTAATGAAATCATTAAATTATAAAAAAAAATTAATGATTAAAATTCTTGGGGGGGCTAAAATTATTCTGGGGGGGGCTAAGCCCCCCCCCAGACAGGGCTATCTACGCCTATGCAACTAGTGTTTGGGGTTCGGGAATTCCCGGGTTGGATTTCCCGGGAATTCCCGGGAAAACTCTGACGGGAATTTCCGGGAATTTTTTTAATTTTTCCCGGGAAATCCGGGAATTTTGTAAAATAAACTTTTTACATAAAAAGGTTTATTTTACTTTAATTTTTACCATTTTTTTACATACAGGTATAATTACATTTGATATTTTTTTTATTTTTTCTATTTGGAAGAACAGTGCAAATATATATTCATTAGGGTGGATCGGATTTGGCTTTTGGGCGAATATCGTTCCGGCTCACCGACAGATGTGTTGGAATAGACCTAAAAACAATGTGGTTAAATTTTCATGCAGATCGGTGGTCATCTTCCGCTGCCGAAATGACGTTGAAAATCCGCGATTTCTTTAAAAATAGTATTTATTTCAAAAAATTGCCAAAATTACAAAAATCACTTAATCTTTTTTTTTATTTCAGTCAATCTTTTCAATTCGATCATATTTTCTTAGAAAAAAATTTCAGCTTAATAGGACATTGTTAACCCCTCTAAAACGGTAGCCGAAAATGACCCATTCATTTTGTCCTAAACTCAAAATCACCAAATTTAAAAAATAATTTTTTTTTTGATTTTAAGTTTCACAATCTAAAGTTTTTATTGCATTTATTTCAAGTATATATAAGTTCGTTTGACAAAAAAATTTTTTGAAAAAATACGAGATTCTTAAACAGCGCGTGTAACGGTCTGTTTCCAGGACATTTTGGGAAAATTGCACTTTTTTTTTAAAACTCAACATTTTTAGTTAAAAACTTTTCATTTTACACCAGATTTATTATAAATTATAAAACTTAATATAGAAATGTTGGATTTTAAGAAACTCTTTAACCCTAAACAGCTTTGGGCCCTAAATGACCCATGATGAACATGCATCTAGCAATAAACCGCTTTTGGCGGTCGACTGACCATTGGAAACATATTTTTCAATTAAAAATGGGAGCGTGAGTAAGGATGGGAGCGTGAGTAAGGATGGGAGCGTGAGTAGAGATGGGAGCGTGAATGAATTCGACCACCTCACGCTTACGAAGAAAAACAAATTTCTCACGCAAGAAATTTTTTAATTTTGCATACATTTTACGCAGGATCACGTGATTGCAACATATTAAACTCGTTCACGCTATAATCACGCTTACGAAAACTCAACATAACTATATTTTGACGTGTTTTATTTTTCTGTCACCATAAAAAATCATGCAATTTCTCGAAATTTCACTCACGCTTACGAGTGAATCACGTGAAATTTGTGTCATGTGTGCATTTGTACAAATTATATTTTTAATGCAAAATAAAAATCACAATGGACCTCAGAGTCTACGTGTGTTGACGTAAAACGTCAGCAGCCACTTACAACCTAATGAAAAATAAACAAGTAAAAAAGTTAAATTCGGCCTTGCCGAATGTAGTGATACCCTCCACAATTTCAAAAAGATTATTGCAAAAAACTTTATTTAAAAGGAAGTTACTTTTGAAAAAAAAAAAAAAATTTTGAAAAAAAATTTCCGCGAAAAAAATTTTTGGTAAAAAAAAAATCCGCGATTTTTTTTTCTTTTTTTTTTTGTAAAAAATATGTTCGTACTTGTTTAAATACCATTTGGTGTTCAATTATGTTCACATATGTCAACCAGAAGCCGAATTAAAGCATTTTGTATTTTTAGGTTATGTTGAATGTACTGAAATTTTTGAGGTGTGCTTACATTTTCGTTCATAACTTTTGAACCGCTAAACCGATATCGCTCAAATGCAATACCAAACTTCTCGGGAGAACTTCCAATAAATATGTTAAGTTTCAGTCATCTCTGTGCAATATTTTGTCCGCTACAGCATTTTCCACAGACAGACGGACAGACGGACATCGCTAGAATATCTTAAAATCGATCGGGCATCATGAATATATATACTTTATGGGGTCCCAGACCGATATTTCGATGAGTTACAAACGGAATGACAAACTTATATATACCCTCTATCACTAAGTGGAGGGTATAAAAAGTGATCCATATATTTTTTTTAAACAAGTTTAAATATTATTTCCCATTTAAATGCTCCCACTCCGAAAGCATTATCCCCTTAAATGCCAGAATATAGCAAGTAAATAGTCTATTGAATTTATTCAGCAATATTCTTATTTAAATGTGAATTACTTTTTTTGTCAGATATAAATAAATGGTTAATGGTGGGTACGAAAAATGCTTTAAGGGTGGGTGCATTTAAGCGGGATACTATTTGAATGACATTTGAAATTTTTTGTTTCATTTGCATTAAAATATTATTTTTAAAATTGCACTGTTAAGCGTGAGTAAAATTTCGTGAGTTTGCATGATTTTTATGGTGACGGAAAAATGAAACACGTCAAAATTCAGCTTGAGTGAGATTAACATGTGACACTCATGTAAGCCTGCGTAAAATGTATGCAAAATTAAAAAATTTCTTGCGGGAGAAATTTTTTTTTCTTCGTAAGCGTGAGGTGGTCGAATTCATTCACGCTCCCATCTCTACTCACGCTCCCATCCTTACTCACGCTCCCATTTTTAATTGAAAAATATGTTTCCAATGGTCAGTCGACCGCCAAAAGCGGTTTATTGCTAGATGCATGTTCATCATGGGTCATTTAGGGCCCAAAGCTGTTTAGGGTTAAAGAGTTTCTTAAAATCCAACATTTCTATATTAAGTTTTATAATTTATAATAAATCTGGTGTAAAATGAAAAGTTTTTAACTAAAAATGTTGAGTTTTAAAAAAAAAGTGCAATTTTCCCAAAATGTCCTGGAAACAGACCGTTACACGCGCTGTTTAAGAATCTCGTATTTTTTCAAAAAAATTTTTTGTCAAACGAACTTATATATACTTGAAATAAATGCAATAAAAACTTTAGATTGTGAAACTTAAAATAAAAAAAAAAATTCTTTTTTAAATTTGGTGGTTTTGAGTTTAGGACAAAATGAATGGGTCATTTTCGGCTACCGTTTTAGAGGGGTTAACAATGTCCTATTAAGCTGAAATTTTTTTCTAAGAAAATATGATCGAATTGAAAAGATTGACTGAAATAAAAAAGAAGATTAAGTGATTTTTGTAATTTTGCCAATTTTTTGAAATAAATACTATTTTTTAAGAAATCGCGGATTTTCAACGTCATTTCGGCAGCGGAAGATGACCACCGATCTGCATGAAAATTTAACCACATTGTTTTTAGGTCTATTCCAACACATCTGTCGGTGAGCCGGAACGAAATTCGCCAAAAAGCCAAATTCGATCCACCCTAATATTCATAGGAAAACTGACCAAGTGTAAAAAGTATGTTAATATCATGAAAAAACTTAAAAAGTCAAAAAATATACGTCTTTTAATGATAATTTTGCTAAGACTGTCAAAAAAATATAAAAATTTTGAACCTAGAATTAACATTTCCAGAATAAATATTAGAAGTGCTGCCAACAATATTAGTTTTTTCTCGAATAACGCAGTTTTAATTTTTTTTGCGCTTTTTAGCTATTTTTTTTGCTAATTTTTGTGAAGAAAAAAGTTGCAATATTTTTTTTGTTTTATTGTATTTCAGGATTTTAACTTTTATGTTTTGATTTTTTATGTTTTAATTAATTGTTTATCTCTAATAAAATTGTTTTAATAAAAAGATAATCAAATTTAAATGTTTTTTATGATTTACATTAATAATGAAAATTTCCCGGGATTCCCGGGAAATAAATTATTTTTTTCCCGTTTCCCGGGAAATTGAAAAGTCCGGGAATTCCCAAACACTAATTACAACAAAAAAATGTATGGTAAAACGAGTCATAAAAATGGTTTTTAAGGATAAAACGAAAAATGTTGCTAAAAATGTTTTTTAGCTGCAAGTGAGAACAGGGTATTAGATGAATACCATTATTATGTTTTCAACACGAATGTCAACAAAACTCACAGCTCAGAGCCAGGGTTGTCAGATTTTTTTACGTTCATCGATTTAGCGATGTAAAAAATCGCCAGAAATTGTCAAAATTCAATTTTATTCTGTTTTCGTCAATAATAAAAATATGTATTTTTTTTAAAATAATTTTTGTTTAATTTGTTATAGCCAGTAAAAAATTAATGTCAAAAATCGCAAAAAATTTGGAAAATTTAAAAAAAATCGCCAAAGTCCATTTTATTTAGTTTTTAATTTATAAATTAGAATTAGTGTTTAGGTTCCAGGAATTCCCGGGTCATATTTCCCGGGAAAAGACTGACGGGAATTCCCGGGAATTTTTTTAATTTTTCCCGGGAAATCCGGGATATTTATAAAATAAACCATTTTACATAAAAAACGTTTATTTTAATTTAATTTTTAATATTTTTTTACATACACACAAAGAATTATGTAGGTAAATTCCAGTGAATATTCACTTAAAACAAATGAAATTTTATTTAAAAACCATTCCACCGTTTTTTCATTTAAAATAAAAACACATTACAGTCTATTTTAAATGCTAATTTAATGACTAACCAAAACATTAAAAAACTAGTGAATATTCAGTTATTTTGTATTGAAAAACAGTAAAACTATAGAAGAAATATTTAACTGCCGAATTTAAATGTAACAGAAAATTCGTTTTTAATACAGTAAATTATTTTTTTTAAACTACAGAAACAGTAAAAAAATTAAATCCTTTAGAAAATAAGAGATTTTTTTTTTTTAATGACTTTATTGATTACTTTTTACAATAACCTACAAACAGTAAATGACAAAATTTTCTTAGTGTACAGGTATAACATTTGCAATTTTTTTTATTTTTTCTATTTGGAAGAACAGTGCAATTATATTTTCATAAGAAAACTGACGAAATGTAAAAAGTATGACAATATCATAAAAAAAACTTAAAAAGTCAAAAATAATTTTGCTAATAATGTTAATGATAATTTTGCTAAGACTGTCAAAAAAATATAAAAATTTTAAACCTAGAATTTACATTTCCTGATTAAATATTAAAAGTGCTGCCAACTATAATAGTTTTTGCCCGAATAACGCAATTTTAATTTTTTTGCGATTTTTAGCTATTTTATGCGATTTTCGTGGGGAAAAATGTAGCAATATTTTTATACCCTCCACTTAGTGATAGAGGGTATATGTATATAAGTTTGTCATTCCGTTTGTAACTCATCGAAATATCGGTTTGGGACTCCATAAGGTAGATATATTCATGATGCCCGATCGATTTTAAGACATTCTAGCGATGTCTGTCTATCTGTGAAAAATGCTGTCACGGACAAAATATTGCACAAAAATGACTGAAACTTAACATATTTATTGAAAGATCTCCCGAGAAGTTTGGTATTGCATTTGAGCGATATCGCTTCAGCGGTTCAAAAGTTATGAATGAAAATGTAAGCACACCTCAAAAATGTCAATACATTCAACATAACCTAAAAATACAATATGCTTTAATTCGGCTTCTGATTGATATATGTGAACATAATTGAACACCAAATTGTATTTAAACAAGTACGAACATATTTTTTGACAAAAAAAAGAAAAAAAAAAATCGCGGATTTTTTTTACCAAAATTTTTTTCGCGGAATTTTTTTTTTTTTTCAAAGTAATTTCTTTTTAAATAAAGTTTTTTGCAATAATCTTTTTGAAATTGTGGAGGGTTTAACTTTTAACTTGTTTTTGTTTTGTTTTATTGTATTTCAGGATTTTTCACTTTTATTTTTTGATTTTTTATGTTTTAATTTATTGTTTGTCTCTAATAAAAAAAAGTTGATAAAATTTTAATGTTTTTTATGATTTATATTAATATAATGAATATCCCGTTTCCCGAAAAATTAAAAAGTCCGGGAATTCCCAAACACTAATTAGCATATATATTGCGCTTTGAAGGAATGTAAAAATCGTTTGAAAATAATTAAACTTTTATTACGGCATTTTACAGATGTCATTCATATGCTGCACTTAGCACCACTTCAACCCAATCTGTTCACGATAATAATTGGCTAGAGTTTGCAAAACGATTAAAATCGTAATCGCGATTAATCGCACCAATTAATCGTAATCGACAAAAAAATCATGCGATTACGATTAAAAATTTTCTATGAAATATACTACTTTTATAACGAATTTAAATCAGTTTAAATTTTTTTTAAACCCATTTTAAAGTTTCTATTTAAATTATTTGTCAAAAAAAAACAAAAATTTGTATTAAAAACGATTATTTTTGGGACAATTTCAAACAAAAATCATTGATTCTGGAATGTTAAGTAAAACGAAAAATTTTGATGGTTTGGTCCATTATTCATTTAACTTGTTTACGAATTTTCTTTATTTTTCTCGTAAAAGTCATTCAAATTTAAAGTAAATTTTGATCTGAGTAAATTTTTGTTTTTTAAATATACTCAAAAGGCTTTGGGCAACAAATTTGGACATGAAATTTTTCGTACTTTGATCGCTGTTTGACTAATGGTGCCTTGTAAATTTTTTAAATAAATTTCCTCTCAATAAGCTCTTCACTGGCCATCGGCAGGACACGACCCCGCAGAAATTTTGGTATACTGGAAGCAGCTTTTGGAAAGGAATCATGATCCAAAGAGCGAATCCAAATCAGTCACAGTTAGGGTTGCCAGATACTAGAAGTCAAATAACTGGATAATGGAAAATTTTCACCTGGATTTTGTTAAAGTAACTGGACCCATACATAATTTTTTTTTTTAATGATTTGAAAAAAAAAATTAACCGATTTTCATATGTGCTCTATTTGCTAAGGCAAAATGTACCTTTTTTAAGCATTTCTATTACTTTTTTGTTATCGGCCTGAGGATTGTTAGAGTATATTTTTCGTTTTTAACAACCCCAAAAATTAAGTCCAAAGTGGTCAAATCTGGAAATCTAGAAGGACAGTTAAAATTTCCGGGACGTGAGAAGTCAAAAAAGAGGGACAACAATTGACCATCATATGCAGATTTGACCCATCCAGATATATTTTTGTGGGGTTATTTTAAAAGCAAAATGTACGCCAAGAACCCCTAAATCATTGAAAAAATTCGTGCCGAAATCAACGCTAGACTGGCCGAAATGCTCGAAAAAGTTGTACAAAAATTAGTAAAAATGCAGCAAAAAGAGCACATTTTCCGTTTACAAAAGAGGCATTTATGTTGTATTTATAATTAATGTTTTGTTCAAAAAGTAGTCCCAAAAAATTTAAAAAAATATTTAATTAAAAGAAAATTATTAAAATAAAAGAAATCCTTTTTCAACTGGAAAAATTATGTTTTAACTGGAAACTGGACCAGACCTCAAATAACTGGAAAATCCAGGCCGTTCCAGGCCGTCTGGCAACCCTAGTCACAGTACTCTTTAGTAGCAAAGATACAGAGCTATTAAGACCCACTAAAATCATGTATCTTTTCAGCGCCGATTGAAGTACTCTTTGTAGAGTTTATTTAAACGTAATAAAGATGTAAGAAAATCAGTATTTTTCTCCAAAAATATTTTTGATCATATAAAAAGTGTTGAAGATATAAAAAATTAAAGTATGTGTGAAATTTAATCAACAAAGAATTTGAATTATAAGCTTTAAAAAAAATCTTCACAAAAAACATAAAACTTAATTTAAAACAAGTGAGAGTGTTAAATTCGGCTGTGCCGAATCTATTATACCCTCCAAAATGTAAAAAAAAAAAAATTAAAACAAAAATTTGTCAGGGGCGTTTCTTTTTTTTTGGGGGGGGGGGTTGATAGGGTCAGTGGGGGACGTTGAGAGCACCTCCCATCGCGATAAATATACCAAATGTTTCATTTAATTAACAAAAATACAAAAAAAACATGTAAAAAAGTGTATTTTTTTAGAGGTTGGTTTAGTTCTTCAAGGGGAAACTTTTTTCCCCCTGGTTCGATTCGGCCAATTTCCGAACTTAACCTGCATAGGAACATAAGACATATTTGTGCCAAACTTGAAGGGTCTAGCTGTTTTATTTTGGACTGCATAGTGTTAACTACAGACGGACGGACGGACGGACATCGCTAAAATGTCTAAGAATCGATCACTGATCAATAATATATATACACTATGGGGTCCCCGACCGATATTTCGATGCGTTACACACGGAATGACAAAGTGAGTATACCCCCATACTGTAGTTGGAGGGTATAAAAAGAGACTGTGGTGCCAAAATCTCGAATTATTTTTACTGGGAAAGTTCGAAAGCTTTAAATTTTATATCTTAAAAATAAAAGTTTTTGTTCTAAAAAATACGTTCTAAGCGTCCAACCTGAATCAAATTACGTCGCGTAAGGCGTAACGCCCAATAATTTTTCGTTTCTAATATTTAAATGTGAGTTACCTAAATCAAACGGACGTAAAAATTTAAAATTTTATGTGTTTGTTTTTACGTCTTGCGCTACGCATTTGATTCTGGTTCAACCCTAAAATGTAAATTTCAAAAGATTTTGTTTAAGCTATTGAAACTCAAATTATTTAAAAAATTCGATTAATCGTAATCGCGATTAGCGGCAATTTATTAAATCGTAATCGCGATTATGAAATATCTCGATTATTTGCAAACTCTAAATTTGGTCCTTGAACGATTACCCTTTGTTTATCTTTATTTTTGCTTTACACACGTTCTAGATTAGCAACCACCACTTCTATCACGAAGGCAATTCAACGTCACTTTTGACGTTTAGAAACGCCAAAATTGATAGTAAGCAATTTCATTTTTCTTTTGGAGATTGTTTGTTCCCGCTTTTGTTAGCGCCTTCTTTTGTTTATCACGAAAAACGAATGTCAAATGAAAAATTACTGCTCATTTTGACACTTGATTGCGAGCAATCTATAGTAGAGCGGCTCTCTACCATCAATTGTATACCATCATTTACAAGACTGTCCACATTAGCAATGACAGTGCTTTCTATCGATTTTGACGTACGATTGAAGTGGAAGTTGCTAATCTAGACCGTGTGTTACAATGAAGGTGACTGTAAGAAATTAAAAAAAAATCAGTTTTTGACTCTCCTGGATACTTGATTCTTCCGAAATGTGTCTTTTTTAATATGTATTATTAATTCTGTTGTTTTTATTGTAATATAAGGTGCATAAATCTATAAGATTGTAAAGCGGCCATAACCACGACACAAGTTGGATGGTCAAAAAATATTTTAAAAATACACTTATTGTATCCCACAAGGTCTTAAGTCTCATAAAAAAAATTCAGTATTGATAACAAAAAACGACAATAAAAAAAAATTACAAAAAAAGATAAAAATTGTCAACTTTTTTGAAAATCGGCAATCAATTTGTAAATCGCCATGTCGCCAAATTAAAAAACACGACTAGTGTTTGGGAATTCCCGGACTTTTCAATTTCCCGGGAAACGGGAAAAAAATAATTTATTTCCCGGGAATCCCGGGAAATTTTCATATTAATATAAATCATAAAAAACATTAAAATTTTACCAAGTTTTTATTAAAAACAGTTTTATTACAGATAAACGATTAATTAAAACATGGAAAATCAAAAAATAGAAGTTAGAAAACCCTGAAATACAATAAAACAAAAAAAATATTGCAACTTTTTCCCCCACAAAAAATCGCAAAAAAATTTAAAACTGCGTTATTCGAGCAAAAACTAATATAGTTGCCAGCACTTTAATATTTGTTCTGGAAATGTAAATTCTAGGTTCAAAATTTTTATATTTTTTTTAACAGTCTTAGCAAAATTATCATTAACCCACGTATATTTTTTGACTTTTTAAGTTTTTTCATGATATTACACTTGGTCAATTTTTTTATAGATCACTCAGAAAATTATTGCAGTTACTACATGACGGTCGTTTGTGTAGTAAGTAGTAGCTGTTGTTTTTAACTACAATTTCGGTCGTTTTTGTATGAAAAAATCTCAAACAACTTTTTTTGTAGTGGTTTCAAAAAATATACTAGACTGTAGCAATAGTTGATTTATGTAGTTGTTTTTAGTTTTTTTTCTAAAACTCGTTTTTTTCTAGAAATTTTTATTGCAAACGAATGTGACGAGCGAGTTGGTTGTGCGGGATGCGGAAGGAATTATTTATATACCAAATAAATAATATCTAAATAAATTAAACTACAATTTATTAAATTTAATTATAACAAAAAATATGTTTTTGGAAAAATATTCTTGAGCGAAAGAAAATAAGTGGATAAATGAGATAACAAGTGTGTATAATATAGCGCTCACATAAGCGTGCGTAAAAACCAATCGGAAAAAACCAAAATAAAATGTGTGCAGTGTTTTGTTTTCTTATGAGGGTGCCATCTTTCTTTTCTTTGTATACACAACAGAACAGGTACATACTTTTTTGAAACATTGCAAATTAATTCTTTTTTTTTTATAAATCAATTTTGTCAAAGCATTTCGTGTTTTTTTTTTTATTCCAGAAAAAATTTGATCAGTAGCGGTGAAAATTTGAAATGAACTATTTAAAAAACAATTTATTTTGTTTAACATTTTATTAATAATTTTTTTTTCTATAATTCCAGATAAATACACCAAAAAATTTTAATTTCATGTCGAAATTCTATACAACCAACTGATATGTATTGCTTTTTAAATAAATAAACGTTTAAGAAATTTTTAAATAAAATTTCAGGCAAGTGTTGTAAAAACAACTGTATACCGTCTTTTGTAGTAGTTTTTAATACATTTTGTAGTTGAAAATCAATAGTTAAAAACAACAACATGTTCAGTTGTTTTTACCGTAATATGTAGTGGACGCCTTTTCAACAACAAAATTTAGTCAAAACAACTGTCTTTTGTAGTAGATTTTACCGACATACTTTTTTGAGTGATGTATATTTGCAATGTTCTTCCAAATAGAAAAAATACAAAACATAGCAAATTTAATTATACCTGTATGTAAAAAAATATTAAAAATTAAATTAAAATAAACGTTTTTTATGTAAAATGGTTAGAGTCCGACCGAAACCAGTTTTCGAGGCCGAACCGAAACCGAACCGAATATTCGGCCGAAAAAGTAATATTCGGCCGAAACCGAACCGAAACCGAAACCTAAAAAAAATTACAGCCTGGCATGAATAAAATTATTAAAAAGTTGTAAAAGATAATAAATATACAGCATATAATGCTTTTAAACCATAGGAATTGTTGTATTTTTGAAAAAAAAAATATATGTTTTTAAAAAACTTACAAAAAAATTGTATATTTCGTTTGTATATTAGTAGAAAATAATATATGAACTGACACAGTTTTACATTTATTGCATAAACTTGTAACATTTTCTTCAATTGAACTGAAACAAGTGTAATGAAATACGAAATCAAAAAATTCAGCGACTTTTTTACATATTTTTTAAAATACCAAAAAGTTTCGGTTTCGGCTAATATTCGGCCAAAATTTTGCCGAATACCGAGTAGAGGCCGAAACCCCATTATTCGGCCGAAACCGAAACCGAATATTCGGTCGGACTCTAAAAATGGTTTATTTTATAAAATTCCCGGATTTCCCGGGAAAAATTAAAAAAATTCCCGGGAAATCCGACCCGGGAATTCCCGGAAATCCGACCCGGGAATTCCCGCTAATCACGACGCCAAACACAGTTCAAAATCGCCAGGTTTGGCGAGAAATCGCCATATCTGACAGCCCTGCTCAGAGCATAAAAAATACAATTATTTCATTTAGAAGCAAGCATAGAAAAAAATAGAAGTGTAACAGAGTCGTATTTCGCTTGAATAAGGATTAGTGACAGCACATTATGTAACTTTTGACGTTTAATAAAAACAATGCAACATAAAGGAAAACAACAACAAAGCAAACAACAAAAGAGAGAAAAAATGTTTTTAAACTATCAATAGTGCGTATTATCTTTAAAAAAACGTTGAATAAAGCAAAATAAATAATAAATTGTATTAAATGAAAGACAAATTCCATTTTTTATAAACAAAGAATCTAATTTGAAATTAAATACGTGTGAGATGAGGAAGAACAAGCATTTTGCCACCATATTGGAAAATACATCAAATACAACACTGCGTACCTTCTAATCTTTTCTATGGTAGCAAGCTAACTTTCTTCAACACTGAAAAAAAAAACATAACTAAAATTAAGGAAAAAATGTCTCTAAAAATTTGTCATGAATTTTGCTAAAATTTAGTTAAATTTAACTTAAAAATGAGAAATTTTCTTAACTATGAGGAAAAAATTTTAGTTCATTTACTTATAATTAGTTCATAGTTTTATTTAAATGGATTTTTTTAATATTAGGAAAAAAATTCTTACTGCCAAACAAATTTTCCACAAATCTAAGAATCGTATCTTTATTTTTAAGACATATTTCTTAAAAAACAATTTAGTTCAAGTTTAGTTAAAATTTACTTAAAAAAAACATCATCGTTTTTCTCTTCTTTGCAATGTTGCCAATCGATACCTTTTCAATACCGTTATCCGTTTCAAAACCCTTTAAATTGAATACCGGTACCAATACCAGTACCGAAACTCAGTTTTGGTATCGGATACCGGTATCCAAAAACCTTTTCCTTCGGTATCGGTACGTACCGATATTGAAACGGTTTTTCTTAAAAACCATGTTTTTTTACAAAAAAAAAAAATTACAAGAAAGTTTGTAAATTTTTTGGTTTTTGTAAATGAATGCCTCACCGAAGTCTCATAAAAAACAAAAAAAAATCTTTTGGCACCCACATCGTGAAATAAGTAAAAATTTCAAAAAAATCCATACTTCAACCGCGATGCGAGAGCAAAAGAAAATTATTGATTTTCACGAATTCATTTTGACTCCCAATAAAAACTTTCTGGACCCCTTTCGTATAGTATAGCTTTTTGGGGATTTTTATTTAATCCTTGTTGTGGGTGTACAAGGATTTTTTTGATATTTACAGGACTTCGGGGAAGGCATTTGGAATACTAGCAGGTGGTTTTCCACAATAGTATTATTTTTCGAAGTGGCTTAACTCATAGAAATCGTCCATAAAAAAGTCCCATAATTCGCGAAAAAAATTGTTGCAATATTTTTGAATGTAAAAGACTGAATTTCGGCAAGGGTTTTTCGTGAATTTTCGAGATAAAAAACACGCTAACTTTCGAAAGGCAATCCTGAGGACGGTGAAGCTTGGCATATATATTTGCCGTTCTCCTGTCCTGGTTCGTATTGAATTTCTGCCAAATCGGTCCAGTGGTTCAAAAGTTATTAAGAAAACCGTGAATTTCAGATTGGTTTCACCTTAAATTCACTTGTTGAAAAAAAACGTTAAACCCAGCTTTAAAAAAATTGATGAGTCAGGAAAATATTTTACAAAGTATTCTTGTTACTCACGAAAATTTTTATTCTAAAACAAAAAAAAAAGTCGAAAAAAAATTTACACTCAAAAAAAAAAATGTTGTCAATTTTTTTTTTCAAAAATGACAAAAAAAAAAGTTTTTTACCCAAAATAAAATATTTCTAATCAAAATTGTTAATTTGATTCACGTTAGAAAACTAACTATCTCTTTAGAAGGGCATAATGGAGGGTATTGATGGATTCGTCCAAGTCGAATTTAAGTAGAAAATTTTTTTACAACTTTTTTTTAAGTTATTATACGGGTTTTTAATTTTTTTAGCATTTTTTCGATAATACCGGTACGTACCGGTATTGACGTTTCGGTATCGGTAATACCGTAACCGATTCAACTCAAATACCGTAACCGATACCGAAATAAATAAAAAAACGATACCAATACCGATATCGATGCCGTTATTCGTTTCGATTGCCAACCTTGCTTCTTTGAATTGAGGAGTGAACTTCTTAGAATTTAGTTAATGACTTCTGAGAATTTAGTAAATAACTTCTTAGAATTTAGTTAAAAATTCAAAATGGCGATATCTCGAAAACTTAGCGAGATAGAGCGAAACGGATGAAATTTTCAAAAGAACGACTACAAACTATGGAATAGCCTAGCTCTGCATATCTGTCGGGGTCTCAAGACCCTAATTTTAGATCTAAAATTTGAAATTCCCGAGATTTTATATATGCACATATCTCGGTCCAACGGCATTTTTGTAGCTCTTGACTCGTAGAACACTTCTGCAAAATACCCGAAAGCCCTCCGATTAATAGTTTTTGAGTTATCCAGTTTTTAAGATTCTCAAGACAGTATCAGGCCCCTTATTACCGTATCTCAAAAACTAAGCAAGTTAGAGCGAAACGAACACAAGTTTTGGTCCAAAATCTATGGGGACCCTTAAAGGACCTAACGGGATTTCGAGTTAAATGGGGTCCGACCCCATGGATCCAGGGTCTAGACCCAATCTATTTCTAAAATGTGAAATATAATTTTTTCCATTTTTTAGTTAAAATTGGCTTAAAATTAAATAACTTTGTTTTCCTTTTTTTTTTTTAAATTATGAACTAAAACCAAGAAAAAAAATCTTTGGAGCCAATCATTCCCTCTTTTTCTCAAAATTTAGTTAATTTTCCCAGATTTTAGTTCACTTTTTTTTTGAGTGAAAGCAGGGTGATCCCGCTTTGTTTAAAAAATACACAAATGCATGGCGGCCGTGAACTTAACAAGAGGCGTATTTTGTTGGCATAATTATCAGTGTTCTACCATACAAAGTTCACATTGGTATTAACGCTCAAAATTCTAGAAGTTAAAAATTAACTTGCATACATTGTGAATGATTCTCTTATTGTTAATGGATATCTTTGGTATTAATAAAAAAGATAAATGTTTTTGTGTTGCTTTCAAGTTAAATTGCGTCTAATAAACAAATTTTATCAATATTTCATCGAAAATGTGTAATATTTTACAAAACTATTCCAAACGACGCTAAATTAAATTTATGGAAGTTAAGGTGTCTTTTTTTCGTTTTGATGCATGGTAACAATCAATGTTTGCCAACAAAAAAGGCCTAAGATTGAGAATTTTTTTTTTTCAACAAGAGGACTTTTTTGTTGGCAAACTTAGATTGTTAACATGCATCAAAACGAAACGTTAACTTCCATAAATTTCTCAATTTTATTTAGCGTCGTTTGGAATAGTTTTGTAAAATATTACACATTTTCGATGAAATATTGATAAAATTAGTTAATTAAATGCAATTTAGCTTGAAAGCAACACAAAAACATTAATCTTTTTTATTAATACTAAAGAGAGCCATTAACAATAGGAGAATCATTCACAATGTATGCAAGTTAATTTTTAACTTCTAGAATTTTGAGCGTTAACACTAATGTGAACTTTGTACGGTAGAACACTGATAATTATGCCAACAAAAAACGCTTAAGATTGTTTCATTTCAAACTATTCCCATATAACAGCTGTTTTATGTTTACATTTTATATTTTTGCCAGATAACATTTTGTGTAAACATACACATCCATACATACATATGAGCAATTGTCATTAACTTTTAATACCCAGCAAAAAAAGAGCTTACCATTCACTACAAAATTCACCACAACTTATGAACCAGATGTACTTCTTCTTCAGCTGAAACACTGATGAATTTTATATGGGCGTGACACACAATATCACTAGTGTTTAGTATGTACATATATATTAACATCTTTATCACAACTTCTGAAGTAGTGATCGGGATGTTAATATAACTTGACCTTTTGGAAGTGCTTTTTTCATCACTTCTTTAGAAGTATATATTTCTTGGCATTTTGGATGTGATTATGTAATTTTTATATGGTGATTTAGAAGTGATTTTTTCATCACTTCTTGATAAGTACATATTTCATGACTTTTTGGGATTGATTTTAAGATTTTTTTTTAGTATTTACACTAATAATAATTAAAACCAAAACGATATCTTTAACAATGTATAATATTTATTATGTAATATTTAGACTTGAAATTGTTAAGATTAAATCGATGTTTTTAATAATTTAGTTTAGCTAATAGGAATTATTAATTGAATGTGGATGTATATATTTTTCTAATAGTTTTTCATGCGCTTAATCCGAATCTGGCCTTAGAAGTGATTTATCTTATTTTGAGATATTTAGATTTTCGATTGACAGTACTGCATAAACTCAGATATTCGCAATGTTCGGGACCTTATAAAACCGAGAATTATTTTATGATGTATAATTAGTTCAGCACATCTAAAAATACTTCACTTATTCTTCAAATTACTTTTGCAATCCTTAAGATATCTTTTTTCATTACGGAGATATCGACCGATAAAATTATTGCAATTTCGGCCCTAAAAAATAAAAGAAAACAAATTTGAAAACCAACCAATTTGTCTTGTTGATATATAATAGTACCGAATTCGAAACTCTATTAGAGGTGCATCTATCAATCTATCTATCAATTTTAGGGTAAATTTTCAGGGTGCCATACAAAAAATCTTTATTTGGGCTAACATTATAGAGCTTTGTCATATCGGATAAAGATTTATTTTAAATAAAATTAATAAAATTCTTAAAAGTACATAGAGTTCTTAGTTTTATATTCAATTAAAATTTTTATTATTCGGTTAACCGAATAATTCAAATTTATCCGATTATTAACCGATTAAATCTCAACCCCGCACTCAGAAAATTATGTAAGTTACTACATGTTAGTTATTTGTATATTTTACAGTAGTTAGTTGTTTTCAACTACAAAGTCAGTTGTTTTTGTATGAAAAATATCAAACAACTATTTCTGTTCGTTATTTTAAGTCGTTTTTTGAACAACTAACAAAAAAGTACTGTGATGTAGTAACAGTTATTTAAAGTAGTTAATTTTATTTATTTTATCTCTGAAAAGTTTTTTTTCCAAAAAAAAAAAAAATTTCGTTATTTTTTTTCACAACTTTTTTTTTAAAAAAAAACTTGGAAAAAATTTGGTCTTCAATTTTTTTTTCTGAAAAATATTTTGAAAAAAAAAATTATATATTGATTTTTTTATTTTTACTACATTTTAGTTGTTTTGACTACAAATGTAAGTAGTTTTTACTACATAAGTCAGTTGTTTTTTGTCAGTTAAAATAACAAACATTGTTAGTTGATTTAACTGAAAAAGTAGTTGACCCCAAAACAACTTACACAGTAGTTATTTTAACTGACATTTTCAGTTGATTTTACTAACATAATTTTTTAAGTGCGATTAATTATTTGCCCGATTAGCCGATTAAACCAAAACCTCAATTAATTAATTACCCTAATGTTTAGAAGAGTTTTTAGTCATTTTGTGGCTATAATTCAGCCCTTTTTTTTAAAGGCTACCACCTTTTTTTGGTTATCTTTTTTAGCCCTTTAAGCACTTTTTAAGTCATTTGATTTTTACCATAATCTGGAAACTTTTTATTGTTTTTTTTTTGTACATAATTTACAAAACAACTCCAAAAATTATAAAAAAACAAGTAAAAAAGTTAAATTCGGCCTTGCCGAATTTAGTGATACCCTCCACAATTTCAAAAAGATTATTGCAAACAACTTTATTTAAAAGGAAATTACTTTTGAAAAAAAATTCCGCGAAAAAAAATTTTGGTAAAAAAAAAAAATCCGCGATTTTTTTCTTTTTTGTCAAAAAATATGTTCGTACTTGTTTAAATACCATTTGGTGTTTAATTATGTTCACATATGTCAACCAGAAGCCGAATTAAAGCATTTTGTATTTTTAGGTTATGTTGAATGTACTGAAATTTTTGAGGTGTGCTTACATTTTCGTTCATAACTTTTGAACCGCTGAACCGATATCGCTCAAATGCAATACCAAACTTCTCGGGAGAACTTCCAACATATATGTTAAGTTTCAGTCATCTCTGTGCAATATTTTGTCGGCGAGAGCATTTTCCACAGACAGACAGACAGACAGACGGACAGACGGACAGACGGACATCGCTAGAATGTTTTAAAATCGATCGGGCATCATGAATATATATACTTTATGGGGTCCCAGACCGATATTTCGATGAGTTACAAACGGAATGACAAACTTATATATACTAGGGTGGATCGAATTTGGCTTTTTGGCGAATTTCGTTCCGGCTCACCGACAAATGTGTTGGAATAGACCTCAAAACAATGTGGTTAAATTTTCATGCAGATCGGTGGTCATCCTCCGCTGCCGAAATGACGTTGAAAATCCGCGATTTCTTAAAAAATAGTATTTATTTTAAAAAATTGTCAAAATTACAAAAATCACTCAATCTTCTTTTTTATTTCAGTCAATCTTTTCAATTCGATCATATTTTCTTAGAAAAAAATTTCAGCTTAATAGGACATTGTTAACCCCTATAAAACGGTTGCCGAAAATGACCCATACATTTTGCCCTAAACTCAAAACCCCCAAATTTAAAAAAAAAAAAAATTTTTGAATTTAAGTTGCACAATCTAAAGTTTTTATTGCATTTATTTCAAGTATATAAAAGTTCGTTTGACAAAAAATTTTTTTGAAAAAATACGAGATTCTTAAACAGCGCGTGTAACGGTGTGTTTCGAGGACATTTTGGGAAAATTGGTATTTTTTTTTAAAAACTCAACATTTTTAGTTAAAAACTTTTCATTTTGCACTAGATTTATTATAAATTATAAAACTTAATATAGAAATGTTGGATTTTAAGAAATTCTTTAACCCTACACAGCTTTGGGCCCTAAATGACCCATGATGAACAAATGCATCTAGCAATAAACTGCTTTTGGCAGGCGACTAACCATTGGGAACATATTTTTTCAATTAAAAATGGGAGCGTGAGTAGAGTTGGGAGCGTGAGTGAATTCGACCAACTCACGCTCACGAAGAAAAAAAAATTCTCACGCAAGGAATTTTTGAATTTTACATACATTTTACGCAGGGTTACATGAGTGTCACATTTTAATCTCACTCAAGCTGAATTTTGACGTGTTTCATTTTTCTGTCACCATAAAAAATCATGCAAACTCACGAGATTTTACTCACGTTTGACAGTACAATTTTAAAAATTATATTTTTAATGCAAATGAAACAAAACAAGTTCAAATAGCATTCAAATAGTATTCCCGCTTAAATGCACCCACCCTTAAAGCATTTTCCGTACCCACCATTAACCATTTATTTATATCTGACACAAAAAGTAATTCACATAATTTCAATAGAATATTTACTCCCTGTATTCTGGCATTTAAGGGGATAATGTTTTCGGGTTGGGTGCATTTAAACGAGAAATAATATATAAACTTGTTTAAATAAAAGATATGGATCACTTTTTTATTTTGCATTAAAAATATAATTTGCACAAATGCACACGTGACACAAATTTCACGTGATTCACTTGTAAACGTGAGTTAAATTTCGTGAGTTTGCATGATTTTTTATGGTGACAGAAAAATAAAACACGTCAAAATATAGTTTTGTTGAGTTTTCGTGAGCGTGATTACAGCGTGAACGAGTTTAATATGTTTCACTCAAGTGATCCTGCGTAAAATGTATGCAAACTTAAAAAATTTCCTGTGTGAAAATTTTTTTTTTCTTCATGAGCGTGAGTTGGTCAAATTCACTCACGCTCTTATCTCTACTCACGCTCCCAACTTGACTCACGCTCCCATTTTTAATTTAAAAAAATATGTTCCCAATGATTAGTCGCCCGCCAAAAGCGGTTTATTGCTAGATGCATTTGTTCATCATGGGTCATTTAGGGCCCAAAGCTGTGTAGGGTTAAAGAATTTCTTAAAATCCAACATTTCTATATTAAGTTTTATAATTTATAATAAATCTAGTGTAAAATGAAAAGTTTTTAACTTAAAATTTTGAGTTTTCAAAAAAAAGTGCAATTTTTCCAAAATGTCCTGGAAACACACCGTTACACGCGCTGTTTAAGAATCTCGTATTTTTTCAAAAAAATTTTTTGTCAAACGAACTTTTATATACTTGAAATAAATGCAATAAAAACTTTAGATTGTGCAACTTAAAATCAAAAATTTTTTTTTTTTTTTAAATTTGGTGGTTTTGAGTTTAGGGCAAAATATATGGGTCATTTTCGGCAACCGTTTTATAGGGGTTAACAATGTCTTATTAAGCTGAAATTTTTTTCTAAGAAAATATGATCGAATTGAAAAGATTGACTGAAATAAAAAAGAAGATTGAGTGATTTTTGTAATTCTGGCAATTTTTTAAAATAAATACTATTTTTTAAGAAATCGCGGATTTTCAACGTCATTTCGGCAGCGGAAGATGACCACCGATCTGCATGAAAATTTAACCACATTGTTTTGAGGTCTATTCCAACACATCTGTCGGTGAGCCGGAACGAAATTCGCCCAAAAGCCAAATTCGATCCACCCTAATATATACCCTCTATCACTAAGTGGAGGGTATAAAAATGTTTTTATACATGTACCTAAGACAAATAATTATATGTGCACTGTATTATATTGAGTTATAGGAAAGAAAACAAAATATTTTTTCAAGTTTGGTTGATATTTTGTTATGTTTTTAAATAAGCTTTAAAATCATAAAAACATTGGCCCTTACCACAAGAAAACAAAAAGTCTATTTTAACAAAAGTTTTATTTTAAATTTCAAATTTTCAATACATTTTTTGAAAGTCGATTTTAAAAACAAAAACAATTTGTATGGAAATAAAATTAAAAGCTCATTTTAAATTTATTTTATTTTCTTGTGGTAAAGCTGATTAATTTTAAACTTTATTTTTTAATACAGAAAATAAGGAATGAAAATATACTTCATAGAAAATAATTATATGTGCATAAAGGATAATTCATATATTTTCTTTTTGATATACAATATAATTAGGTTATATGAATATTTAATGAATATTTATACTTGTTTAAGAATACGAGGCATAAAATCAATCAAGTTTTTTAATGTGCCAATACCATTTTTCCCTCGTTTCGTCAATATCGCAAATTTAAGTCCTTAGCGCGTAGTGTACCGCTTTGACCTTGAAACGACCTTGGCAAAAAGGGTCCTAAGGAGGAATTTAGTTTGGTTTATGTCGGGACTAATGGCTGGCCATTTCAATACTGGTATGCTGGGCCCATTAAACAAGTTTTTTGTCAAACCAGTGACATGGATTGAAGCGTTGTCTTGTGGAATGTCCAATTATCTCCACACAGTTCGGTAGCAAAGTCTATTAAATGTTCCCGAGCAAGTAAAATTATATTGTTACATATTTTTTAGTATGGGCAAATCATATTCGGAACCGTCCACCTGATCCAAATGCTCCCCATACTATAACGGATTCTCAACCGTGATTTTGCAAATAGCACGTTTGGCACGGCAGTCTTAAATCTCTCCAATATTGGTGTTGACGATCATTGCCATCCAAAATAATCTTTTTTTATCACTAAATATGACGAAAAAAAGTTAAATTAAGACGGCGCTGATGGTCACCGCTTTTCTTGTAGAGATTTAACACATTTTCGCCTAACGTGCTATTTTTGAAAGCACAGTTTCGAATCCGTCATGGTATAAGATGCATTTGGATCATGAGGAAGGGTTTGAATATGACTTGTTTCCAATAAAAATAAAGCAAAAATATATTTTTACTTGTTTTGGACCATTTAATAGACTTTGCTACCGAACTGTATGGAAATAATTGAACATTCTCACAAGATAACGCTCTAATCCATGTCACTCGTTTGAAAAAAAACTTTCTATATGCGCACAACATACCAGTATTGAAGTGGCCAGCCATTAGTCCCGACCTACACCCAATTAAATTCCTCTTTAGGACCTTTTCTGCCAAGGTCATTTCAAAGTCAAAGCGGTACAAGACCATTAAAGGACTTTAACTTTAAATACTGACAAAACGGGGGACATGGGGTATTGGTACAATAAAAACCTTGGCGGGTTTTATGACTCCTAGGCTTAAAAAAGTTTAAATACACAAGGCGAACACAAATTTTCACAAAATACTTAATTATATTGCAAGTCAAAAAGAATATATAGGAATTTCCTTTTATGCACATATAATTATTTTCTATAGAAAATATATGAAGTATTTCCTTTTTCGTTATTTTCAGTTTTAAAAAATAAGGTATAAAATTGAAATGTTTATGATTTTAAAGCTTATATATAAACATAATAAAATATTCACCAAACATAAAAAAATAATTTCTTTTCTTTCCTATAACTCAACCCAGTCAGAAAAATACAAGCGGGCCAAGGTTGGCAAAGCGTTGGCAAAGGTGTTGCCAACGTTGGCAAAATACCAGATTTACAAAAAATACTGTACAGTTACAATACCAAAATGATAACACCAAAAAGCGCCTTGGCCAATATGTTTTTCTTATGTTGGGCCACTGTTGGCAAAACAAAAAATATTGTACATTCCCAGTATTTAATTTTTATTTTATACTGTGTTGGCAAAATAAAATGTAGATTTTTTCCGTAGTTAATCGTTACTTTTCTGTAGCTTGCAAAAAATGTCGTAGAATGTAGAATCGAATGGTAAAATTAACAATAAGTTGAGCCGTTTTTGCTCCTCAGGAGAATGCGATGATCGCATTGCGATCAAAACCTGGCTTTAAGTCGTGGAGAGGCACGGGAAGTAGTTGGAAAAAAGTTTTATGGCTAAACGTCGTAAAAAGTGATGGTCCAAAAAAGAAATTATTTAAAAACGAACTGATTTACATAGTGTTTGATGCGCTGATTTCATATCCGGAGCCCGAATTTGTCAATCACGTCAGGATTTTGAGTAATTCGCGGTTAAAGTGCCGAAAAAGGGCATTTTTGACACATTTTAAAACCATATAAAATAATATCCTGACATGCGAATGACTTGGTATTAAGCTCATTCGAAAGATTAGATAAAATTTTCTAAAAATTTAATTTTCTAAAATGGTGAAAAAATCATTAGCAAAAAACCTTCCACTTTTTAAATGTTTAGTTTATTTACACAGTAGCGGTATTCGCTCTTGATAGCATTTTTGCAAGGGTAGTATAAATGCTATGATTTTATGCTACAAAGCGTGAACGTCTTTTTCCCGTTTTTATTGTGAGTTTTCAAACAGCTGTTCTTATTATATTATGCTGTTGTCAAAATAGCTATTTTCTATCTAAAATCGCTTTTCTAGCGATTTTTTTAGTAGGGTTTAGCGACTTTCTGTTTGAATAATAATTGGCATCAGTGCTGCGTTCAAGAAGAAGATGAAATAAATAAATTTTTTCATTTGTGTTGTTCTAATTTTTGGTTATTTTTTTGTTATAATTCGTTCTAAAAATCTATTGTTATTTTTTTTTACACAAAATATGAAAGTTTGTTAATTTTTCTTATTGTTTTCCGGAAAAACTAAAAGATGTTAAGTATTGTAAGCTTGAAAGGTTTGAAAGGCCAGAATATGCTATGGGTTTTTGTCTTGCATATAAATGAAAGTCTTGTATATTTTTATTTCATGTATTTTGTTGTTGTGGTCTTGCATACTCTTGTATTTATACAAGATCTGCAAGCTTTGAAAGGTCTGCAAGGGTAGTTTGCTACCAAGAGCGAATACCGCTAGTGTTTTTTAACAAATTTCCATACAATTTCGTACGTAAATTTTAGATTTAAAGCACTTGTTGGTAATGATTTTTTAACCATTTAAAAAAATTAAATTAAAAGAAAATTTGATCTTGTCTGAAAGAGAAAATTACACACTTTTGAATGAGCTTGATACCAAGTCATTTGAATGTCAGGATCTTACTTTATAGCCATTCAAAAATGGTAAAAATGGGGCTTTTTTGACACTTTAACCGCGATTTTCTCGAAATTGTGACGTGATACAAAAATTTGAGTGAACGTTTTGGAATCGGGGCACCAGAACCTATCAACTTTTTTTGGTTTCATCCAAAACGCAGCGACAAACCTCAGATTTGTAGAGCGGTGTAATATTTATATATTTTTATACACTACACCCTCTGTGGTACAGGCTATAATAACTTTGTGCTGATGTTCTAGAGCCACCTTCAAGCATACTGAACGTCTCAGAATTACTTTTTGTCCGCCCGTGTTAGTCTTTCCATGTAAACGTTGTGCGCACGATACAGGTCTCAATGTTTAAAAGATTTGTCTAAAGTATGAAGTTTAAGCTTCTTTTAACCGAAGGGCAAAGCCAATTGAATTTGGATGAAATCGGTTCATGTCTTGAAATAGACCACATACAAACATCATCTTTAAATATGGGACCTTAACAACCGTATTTTAATAGGTATCCTTTCGTATTCGGAAATCATCATTCCAAATTTAAAAGAGATTGGGCAAGTCCATCCTCCGAATTTTTCATAAATCTCTCAATATGGGAATTTTTTGTTTAAAAATTTTGTTTGTAGGAGTTAAACGTGGACTTTGGTAAACTAATCAAATCTGATTATAATTGGACCATTTCTGGACCAAAGGTACCTACAGACGACGCAATATTATGAATATGCAGTTATATTGATGGTGTGTGGGAAAGATTAACTATTGTAAAATCGTCAATACCTTTACCATATACAAATTGCTTCCGATATTTAGTTAAATTGGTTTATTAGCAACAGAAACCAGCATACAATGAGATATAGATCCAATCGGATCAATGTTTGGAATTGGGACCTATTTTTCGAAAAACACTGGTGTTCTTCTTTTTTTTTTTAACAAGGATCAAATAAAAAACCTTAATTTAAAATCAAACCGCTTTATCAAATTAATTTAAAAAAAAGCGGTCGTAAATGTTGAACAAATTGTGCTGTCAGTGTACATTTTTTATTGTAATTGCCAACGTTGTCTAGGCATTGGCATTTCCATTAAAGCCAACGCTCTGCCAGTACAATATTTTTGGTACGGTTGGCAATTTCTGACTGGGAATATAAAAAAATGCACATATAATTATTTGTCTTAGGTAGTTAAAAAAAAACATCCAATAAATAAAATGATGAGATAAAAAAAAGTAATTCTCTCATTTTAAATCAGATATCGTATATTTTTAGAAGAGTTTTTATACCTTTAAACGGCAATACCAACTTAGCTCTTTGTTGGTTATATTTAACCCTTCACTGAAAAAAAAATTTACCATTTTTAAAGCATGTTGTACTTAATTTAAAAAAAGGAGGGTATGCGAGGGCTCCAAAGATATTAATTCTTCTTCCAAGTATATTTTTTCCTAAAACATAGTAATGCATTTACTTAAATATATCTTAAAAGTAAGTAAAATTGTACTTAATATAAGTTTAATTGTTTTTATCCACAGGAAAAATATTTTTTTAAAATAAGTAAAAATTTCCTTAAACTTACGGATCCTCTGGACCCTATGGAGTCCCAATGTAAGGACCCTACGGGCCCCCAATATATTGGGTCCGCCCGTGAGTATGTGCGTACACTATTATAGGGTCACTACTGATTTTGATCCAGAATTTTGGTCAGAATCGCTCTATCTTGCTTAGTTTGCGAGATATGGGAATGGGGTCTTGAGAAATTTGATCATGAAATATCTCGAAAACTGTAACTCGTAGGGCTTTCGGGTCTTCGGCGGTCATATTCTACAAGTTCAGGACTACAAAAACGCCTTTAGAATTTTTTTCGTATCTACAGTATTTGCAGAGTTATAGGCATTTGAAAATTCCGCGAAAATCGAAATTTGGATTTAAAGTTAGGGTCTCATGGGGTCTCCAGATGGGGCCCCCAGATGGAATCCCCAAAATACCTAAAGTATTTTTTCCTTAAGTTAAGTAAATTCTTTCTTAAACTGATGAAGATATGGATTCAAATAAAGTCAATGAAATCAATAAAATAAAGATTACTTTTTTCTTAAATTAAAACAAAAATTGATTAAATTAAAGAAAATGCGTTTTGGAATTAAAGAATAGTACTTATTTGATTTAATGTCTTGAAAATGTCTATACTATTTTTAAGTAAGTTACGTACTTATTTATTTTTTTTGCACACAATTTAATTTTTTTTTCTTTTAAGTAAAACAAAATTTTTTAATAAACCCTTTTTTTCTTAAATGCAATCAATTTGCCATAAATGTAAAGAATATTTAACTTAATTTAAAAAAACAAATTAAGGAAAACTCTTGTGCTTTTTTAAGTATTTGCATGTACTATCTTCAAGTTTATTTTTATTGTTTTAAGTAAAACCACCTTACATTAAGATAAGTTGAAGTAAATTCAAAAAAATTTGTTTACTTAAATTAATAACAGTGTTTATTTAATTTCAGTATAGTTATTTTTTTCAGTGTTGTCTTTTTTAAGGGCTTACAGTTTTTTTGTTATCTTTTTAGCACTTCTTGAGTCATTTGGTAATTTTAACAAAAATCTGGAAACTGTATTTTTTTATAACATAATTTACATAACAAATTCGCTTTTGCGGCATATCAAGTTAATTCATTTATAAAATTTAACTTTTTATTAAATCAGATAAAATTATAAAAAAAAAATATTCAACAAAACAAATAAAATACTTAAGTGCCACAAATTTGTACTTTTCAATTGCATTTGTAAACACATATGAAAATGATACTTCTAAATCATTGAGGAAAGAACTGGTGAAAGTTGTTATTATTGGCATTTTTTTAGCAGTTTTGGAAGTGCTTATAAAAGTACTTCTTATGGAATATGAAGATCGGCACATATACACTGAAAAAAATAACTATACTGAAATTAAATAAACACTGTTATTAATTTAAGTACATAATTTTTTTTATAATTTACTTCAACTTAACTTAATATAAGGTGGTTTTACTTAAAACTAAGAAAATAAACTTGAAGATAGTACATGCAAATACTTAAAAAAGCACAAAAGTTTTCCTTAATTTGTTTTTTTAAATTAAGTTAAATGTTCTTTACATTAATGGCGAATTGATTGCATTTAAGAAAAAAAGGGTTTATTAAAAAATTTTGTTTTACTTAAAAGAAAAAAAATTAAATTGTGTGCAAAAAAAATAAATAAGTACGTAACTTACTTAAAAATAGTATAGACATTTTCAAGACATTGAATCAAATAAGTACTAATCTTTAATTCCAAAACGCATTTTCTTTAATTTAATCAATTTTTGTTTTAAGTTAAGGAAAAAGTAACCTTTATTTTATTGATTTCATTGACTTTATTTGAATCCATATCTTCATCAGTTTAAGAAAGAATTGACTTAACTAAAGGAAAAAATACTTGAGGTATTTTGGGGACCCCATCTGGGGGCCCCATCTAAAGACCCCATGAGACCCTAACTTTAAATCCAAATTTCGATTTTCGCGGAAATTTCAAATGCCTATAACTCTGCAAATACTGCAGATACGAAAAAAATTCTAAAGGCATTTTTGTAGTCCTTAACTTGTAGAATATGACCGCCGAAGACCCGAAAGCTCTCCGAGTTATAGTTTTCGAGTTATTTCATTATCAAATTTCTCAAGACCCCATTCCCAGATCTCGAAAACTAAGCCAGATAGAGCGATTCTGACCAAAATTTTGGATCAAAATCAATAGTGACCCTATAATAGTGTACGCACATACTCATGGGCGGACCCCATATATTGGGGGCCCGTAGGGTCCTCACATTGGGACTCCATAGGGTCCACAGAATCCGTAAGTTTAAGGAAATTTTTACTTATTTTAAAAAAATATTTTTCCTCTGGATAAAAACAATTAAACTTATAATAAGTACAATTTTACTTACTTTTAAGATATATTTAAGTAAATGCATTACTATGTTTTAGGAAAAAATATACTTGGAAGAAGAATTAAAATCTTTGGAGCCCTCGCATACCCTTCTTTTTTTAAATTAAGTTCAACATGCTTTAAAAATGGTAAAATTTTTTTTCAGTGTAGCTACTATGTATGTAGTGAATCACTTATTCTTTTTGCACCACTTCGATTTTTTTTGCTGGGTATTTAAGAAAAAAAAAATGCGATTTTTTTTTCGTGGCACATTGATAAGACTTTGTAGGTAAATTACATTATAAGTAAGTAAATCAAATCCGTCCGCGTGCATTAATTTGAGCGGTCGCACAGTGATTCGTTTCATTGGCAAAAATCAAAAATAAAAGTATGTCTTCAATGTTGATGATTTTTTGTATTTTTACAGTTTAATAGTAAACTAAAAGAAATATGTACTTTTCTTATTTTTAAGAAGTCATATGTTGCCACAAGAGGGCGCTAAAGTATGGAAATTCAACGCTATTGTGTTAAAACCTAAAAATTGATTTTTATAGGTTTACTAAAATAATTATTAAAAATCGAATTTTAAAGAAATCAATGAACTTTTTTTTGCAAAAGTTACTTAAATATATTTGCTAAAAGTTGTATTTGCAATTTTTTAGAATTAATCTTAAAATACATTTTTGTAATGCTCTGAAATCTATATTTTTTCTACCGAATCCCCAAAAATTGACAAATTTTGATGGAATGCATAAAAAAAGTTCGTGAGTCAAAAAATTATTTTTTTCGCTTTTTCGATAGCTCGGACTATGGTTTATAAGGGAAAACAATAAAAATAACTAAGTTTTTGTCTGAAGTTGGAAAAAAGTTAGGTTTTTTTTGTGTCTTTATTTAATTTTTTTCAAAAGCTTTAATATTAATGGAAAAAATATTAGAAAAAAATCCAATATTAAGTATTTTTTCTTTACACATTGATATATTATATAGTATTCTGTAAAAATACAATAAAAAATCAGAAAAAAATTATGCAGTACGTAGGCCGTTTTGCCTTAAAAGTTATCTACGACTTTTACTAAAATCCCCAAAATCACCAAATTTTAATGGCCTTCATAAAAAAAGTTCGTGAATAAAATTTTTTTGTTTTTAATTTTTTTTGTAGCTTTAACTATGTTTTATAAGATCAAAGAATAAAAATAACTAAGTTTTTTTTTTTAAGTTGAAAAAAAAAAAATTTTAAAAAATCAAAAATTGGATTATTTTTTTTTTATTTTTTATTTTATTTACTGTAAATAAATTTAAAAAATACATCAACATTTTAGTGTTTTTTTATATAAAAGGATTTATTGTATTGTATACCATAAATTTATAGTAAAAAATTCGATAAAATAAGTATACAGTGGGCCATTTTGCTTTAAAACCAGTATTTGATTTTCGTTGGTATCCCAAATCAAAACCAACATTTTTTTTTAGATACATAAAAAAAGTTCGTACTTAAAAATTATTTTTTATTGATTTTTTTAACATCCTGGACTGTTTTCTATACGATCAAATAATAAAAATAACTAAGTTTTTGAAAAAAAAACGAAAAAAAAAAAATAAAAATTTGAAGTACCCAAAAAAAAAATTTTTTTTTTTTGGTTTTTGTTATTAACGGGGTATATACTTAGAAATAAAGCAATTATTAAACGAGTTTACTTAAAACTTATTTTGAATAAATTTATTTTCGTAATGCAATAGGAAATAAGTGTTGCGAATGTTTTGTTTTTGCAGTTATTATGTATTTTTATATTTTTGACTATATTTAAAAAAAGGATATATTAACAGCTTTTTGGATACTGCAAGCAACTCAACGAAATTTGGCACACTTATTGACGCCATTTGATCTAATCTATATTTAAAATTTGATAGCAATTGAAAGATTTTTAAAATAGTTACAGCGATTTCAAGAAAAAGGATATATGGCAGCCACGCGAGTCCTTGCTCAGATTAAAATACAAATGTTGTACGTCGATAGTTATCTAAATTTCTAAGACAATAACTAAGTTAAGTAATTTTATATCATGTTTTGTGGCTAAAACTCCACTTTTAAATTTCAGGATATACGACAGGTACAAATGTCCTTCCACCGATTTGCTCAAAATTTTTATTTTTTTTCTATTAATTAATTTTGTGCGTGCGTACCAAATTTGGAAAATCGTTGACAACTCTTTCTATTTTATTTTTGTGATTAAACTATATTAACACTTTATTGCAGTTTTTAAAAAGGATATATAAATAACTTTTGTTTTACAAAACCGATTTCAGCGAAATTTGGCACATACATTGACATCACTTATTTAAATTTTTACAAAAAATTTCAAGGGTATCGAGTAATTTTTGAGCGATTTACAATATTTTTAATAAAAAGGATATATGGCAGCCACACGAGTCCTTGCTTCAATATAGAAAAAAATTTACACATAAAATACTATATCAAAATTGGTAACATTGACAAAGTTTGGGAATTTTGTGACCATTTTTGTAGTTTTAATCACATATTTAAATTTCAGGATATATGGGGGGTAGGCGTGTCCTTGCTCCGATTTTTTCAAAAACTCGTTTTTTTCTTGATTAGATAATTTAATGCTTGTGTACCAAATTTCAGAAATCTGCGACCAATATTCTATTTTTGCCCACTCGATATATGGGAACGAATCACTGTGGGTCGCACCCAAAACTATGGCGGTTTCAAGTTAAAATTTTTAAAAAAATTGTCAAAATTACATTTTTCATCCGAAGTTAACCAAACGTACCATTTTGTATTATGCTTACCCATAGCTAAAATACATATACAAACATGCATAAAATCTTTGCTAAGTATCGAGATATTTGCATTTAACCAATTTTTTTCGGCACATTTTCCAATATTTTGGAAATAAAAATGTTTCCAGCGGTTTTTTTTTGAAAAATATAACAAAATGCATTAACAAAATCTCAACAAATTCTTAGTTAACACCATTATTCTATCTCTAATAGGTAAGAAACTGCAGTGGTTTAAAGGCAACATTTTTGAAAAAAAAAATTTTATAATTTTTAATTTTTTTTTTTTTAATATTAAATGTCTGATTTTACACTGTTGTCCTTCACTGAATATTGAAACTATTCAAAGTATGATTAGTAATGCTAATATTAAGGTTATTACGAAATATTTTAACGTTATTACTAATTTTATCAAGGTTATAAAAAATTTTAGCGATTTTTCGCGATTTTCGCGACTGCAAAAATAAATGGACTAATTTTGAAATATTATTTGAATAAGACATGTTAAAATCTATCAAAATACATTTCTTTTCTACTTTATTTAAGTAATGTAAGATTTTATATAACCATTAAATTTAAAAGTATCAAAAATTTAAAACCACCAAAAAACCACTAAAACGTCAATTGTTTTGGGGTGCGAATTGATTGAAGATAAAGCATAAAAAATACTACCAAACGCGCTTTTCACTGACCAATTTCGATAAGCGGCCTGGATGTGCCTTACAAAAAACGTAAAACAGAAAAACGCCGCGGAATTCGCCAATATTAAGTTTTGATCAATGTTGCTTTCCATGATTTATTATATTTGCACATACCATTGTTTCTACATGTTCAACTTTCAGCCATGCACATTTGGCTGTCAAATAATGCAAAACTAAAATATCGAAATTTTGCAAAAAAATTAAAAAGTTCATAAAATTTTTGCAATTGAATATTTTTTGGGTGCGTTTGTAAATCAAGTGGAAAATTACAAAGTTCACAAAGCATTCGGAACCATTCGAAATAAAACTGGGAGTGTGCCTCGCAAAAAACAGACTTTTTAATAAATTCACGTTTTTTCTTCCCATCTTTGGAGAGCTGCAGCTTCGTAACCATTGCGAGCACATCACTCGAATCAGTCTCAGATTGTGTATATTTACAAGGGCTTTTACCATGTGTATTTGAATTTTAAAATTACAGTTTGCACCAAAAGCTACAATCAAAAAACTTCGAAAAATTTAAAATTGAAAAAAATTGGTATCAAAGATTTAGGTCCATGTAACTTTTTTCTTATTGATGGCACATCCACTGAACCTATACCAAATAATTGCCCAAGTCTACTGATTAAACGGTATTAAATTTGGAGCAATAGCTTTAACGCACCCAACAATATGGAACTTTGAACGAAAAATTTCATGAGAGTATCAAGCGATTTTTTTACATTTTTCAACTTTGCACGTTCCTTACCATGAGATAATGAGACTATTTGCGCTGTGCCTTTGCAGAATTACTCATTATGGTTCCCTTAACATATCTTTATTCACAGGTACCACCTAGTTTACAAATAAAAATGTTATTGCGAAATTAGTAAAATATCACAAGCGTTAAAAGTTAATGACAAAAGTCCATATGTATATGAAATTTAAAAAAAATAGTTTTATTTACAAGAATTCGTCACAAAAAAGTCTTTCTTTGTAATGTTCCAAAATTTTATACAAATCAAGAACCATACTAGGAACTAATTTCGAATTTATTCCAAATGTCTAATATAGTGGGATAGTGACCACCAGAGTCATATTTATGTTGAACAGATTTAAATTTTTTAGTAAAGAGTAAAATTTTTTCAAAAATTCTCACAAAAAAGTCTTTCATATTACCTTTATGTCTCTGAAGCTTCTTCTTAGTTCCTTCGGGAATATAAAGTAGTCGATGGCGCTTTTTACATCTCGACCTTCTCCAACAAAAGTTATTTTGTGGATTTCTTTGTGTTTAAATAGAGTATTTCCCAGCAGAAGTCTATTTTGTATACAGAAATCAATGAGTCTACGCCCATTGTTGTTAAGTACGTTTTCTGCTGCATATCGTCCTTGCGCTCCCTGTCCTGTTGCAACTTCATTTCCCACTCTAGCATTTAGATCACCCATTATAATTGTTTGTTGTTGGTTGATTTCAGCTTTTTCAAGCTCACGTTGTAGTTCATTATAAAACATTTCTTTTTCTTCGTTTGATGAATCATCGGTTGGAGCATATGTTTGTATGACGCATATTTTCCGTTCTACTTAGTTCTAGTGACATAACTATGATTCTGGAGTTAACGGGGTACCAGTTCGTTACAAACCTGTTCAGGTTTTCTGAAACGATTATTCCAACACCTTCTTTTGCTCTTTTTCCAAATTCTACTCCTGAGTATCTAAGTACAAAACCATCATTCAATTGCTTTTCGCCGGCACCTTTCTTTTTAACTTCAGATATTCCTAGCATTGCTAATTTGTATTTCTTCATCTCATCAACTATTTCTTCTTCTTTTCCGTTTAATGCTTTTATATTCCAAGTTCCAAATCGTAGTTCCTTATTCTTGCGTAGTCGTCTCCAGTTTGATCGGTTGTTTATTATGCCCATATTGTACGTTTGAATCAGTTGGTTCCCATGATGTGGGGGATTAGCCCAACGCCAGGGGCTTGTAGGGTTTAACCTTTTCAGCATCAATGCTACTGCTGGATTATCTGTTGGCGTTTACTCGCTTAGCCTTTACGGCTCCCGCCGTTATCCAGAAGGCAGTGGAGTGGTTGGTTCATCCGCCTTAGATATTTGTTATTTACTTCTTCGCCGTTGACTTCCCATGTTGTGGATTGTTCTTAGCTTCGGTGCTCCCCTTCGACCTTACCGGCAAGGGTGGCCCTACCAGTAGCTACGCTACCGCCGGCATCGCTCTCCGGGTCCTTGCACTTACTGATGCTCCAAAATTGTATACAAATCAAAGACCATACTAGGAACGAATTTGTTCAAAATGTCTAATATAGTGGGATGGCGACCACCAGAGTCATATTTACGTTGAACAGATTTCAATTTTTTAGAAAAGAGCAACATTTTTTAAAAAATTCTCACAAAAAATCTTTCTTTGTAATGCTCCAAAATTTTATACAAATCAAAGACCATAATAGGAACTAATTTCGAATTTGTTCAAAATGTCTAATATTGTGGGATGGCGACCACCAGAATCATATTTAAGCATAAGTCAAGATTACCTCCACCCATCCAAAACTGATGAAACTTTGAGAATCGAATAAGGACTTCATTCTGAGTCGAGAGGTACCACATTTGTTTAGGGCAAACGCCCACAAGAGGGTGGGCGTGGCCCTAAAGTTAAAAAAAATCTCAATTTTCTCAAAAACTACTTAACATATATGGTTGATTTATGGCTCAAATTAAAGCTAATTTCAAGATGGGGGTTGCAATAGTTGAAAGTGTGAAAAATTTGAAAATTTAAAAACTATATTGGAAATTATTGAAATATTTTTTCCAATACATAATTTTATCTAGAAACATAAAGTGTCAGATATAAACACGTACAAATCTATATTCCTATACAATATTGTATATGACTATATTATTTCTTTTTTACTCGGGATGCAAAAAGGGAGTTTTGCCATAGATGGGAGCATGTAAATGGTAATTTTAGTAAAAAAATTTTTATTTTTTGTTATATGATATTAATTTTATTGAGAGTAATGTTGTGTTTTATTTGTTTTAACGGTTTAAGGTATGTATGTGAATAGTTTGTTTAACATTATGGTTGCTATGAAGAGAATATTTATTTAAATTAATGGAGTTTGCAATAAAATAGAGGCGAAACAGTTGTTAAAGTATGACTTGGCTAGCATGTATTGTGTGGGGATTTTTTTTATACCCTCCACTCTAGTGATAGAGGGCAGTGGCGTATACAGGGGGGGGCCCGGGCCCCCCCGCCCCCCGAAATGATTTCACAAATTTTAGGATTTAGTATCAAATAAGTAGTACAATATTAAAAAACTTCTTAAAAAAAATCTAAAAACATTAAGAATCTAAAATTTTTTGAAGAAAAATGTTTTAAAACTGATAATTTTTGTATAAAAAAAATTTCAAAATCTGAAAATTTTTTCTTATAATTTGAAACTTTTCAACTAAAGATTCTAATGAAAAAATATCTTAGAACCTAAAGTTATATGTACATAAAAAATGGACCTAATTGTAAGTAAAATGTAGTCAAATCTTAAAATGCGACTATGTCTTTTAGAAAAATCTCTCAGAACGAGACTATTTATTAAAAAAAATGTCTCAGAATCTTACACTTTAAAAAAAAAAAATTTCTTAGAATCTAAAACTTTCCAAAAACTTCTGAGAATCTAAGACTTTTTCTAAAGGATCCTTTCTCATGAGAACTTTCTATAGGAATAATGTCTCTGTATCTGAAAAAGTGTCTCAAAATCTGAGGTTTTTTTATAAAGAAAAATTAGTAGAATCTTAGGCTTTTCTATACGAAAAATGTTTTAGAATCTGATTGATATTATTCTATTGGAATAATATCTCTAAATTTGAGAATTTTTCTTACAATCTAGGAAAATGTCTCAGAATCTTATACTGTTTTCCGAAAAATGTCTCAGAATCAACGAATTTTTCTTATGGAAAATTATTTCGAAATCTAAGATTTTGTGTATAGGAAAAATATCGCAGAGGCACAAGCTATGACTTTTTGTATAGAAAAATGGTCAAAATCTGATATTTTTCTATTGTAAAAATATCTTTTTCTATAAGAATAATGTCTTAGAAACTGAGTATTTTTCTATGGCAAAAATATTTCAGAATCTGAGACTTTTTCTTTAGGAAAAATGTCTCAGAATCTGAGGCTTTTTTTATATAAAAAATGTTTCAGAATCTGACAATCTTCTATAGGCAAAATGTCTCAGAATCTAAGAATTTGAGATTTTTTCTATAGGAAAAGTGTTTCAGCATCTAAAACTTTTTCGATAGGAAAAATATCTTAGAATCTAGGAAATTTCCTGTAGAAAAAATGTGTGAGGATCTGAGACGTTTTCTATATGAAAAATGTCGAAGAATCTGAAACTTTTATTCTCAGAATCCGAGAGTTTTTCTTTAGGAAAAATGTTTTAGAATCTGAGACTTTTTTTATACTGTTTTCATTTAAAACGGTCTCAGAATCTGAATTATTTTTCTCATAGAAGAAGCAAAGATTTTCTCAGAATCTAAAACTTTTTGTGAAGAATGTTTCAGAATCTGAGAAAATGTGCGAGACTAGAAATATCTCAGATTCTGGGAAAATGTCTTACAATAGGATTATTTTCTTTTGGAAAAGTATTTTATGAATATGTTTATAGAATCATTTTCTAAAGTGACTTTTTCCCAGAAACGTTTTCCATTGGAAATATAATTTAGAGTCTTTGACTTTTTCTACAACTGTCTTAACTGGAAATTGTCTTAGAATCTAAGACCTTTCTTTGAAAAAAAATCAGATTCTGGTAATCTTCTTTGTAATGTATCAGCATCTAATACAATTCACACCTTAAAAAAAAATTTTAAACTTACACAAAAATGAAGAATCTGATTGTGTTACATTCAGTTTAAGGAAGAGATCGAGAAAAATTCTGTTATGTAAATTTTTTGTAAAAAAAAAAATTGAAAAAAAAGTTTTTGGGCCCCCACCGAAATAAAATCCTGGATACGCCCCTGATAGAGGGTATATATAAGTTTGTCATTCCGTATGTAACACATTGAAATATTGGTTTAGGACCCCATAAAGTATATATATTCATGATCCTTGATCGATTCTAAGTCGATCTAGCGATGTCCGTCTGTGTCTGTCCGTCCGTCTGTCTGTCTGTTGAAATCACGTTTTTGGCTATAATCCAGAACCGATTTAAACGCCTGGGGTACCAAAAGTTGCGTAATTCTCCTAGGCAGAATCTGATGGGGTTTTTTTTTAAATCGGTTAAGTATTTTAAAAGTTATGAGTGAAAATGTAAATTTTGATAAGTAAAAATGTGAATTTTACACAAAATAAATGCTATAACTTGACACCTGTTGAATGAATGTAAACGAAACTTTGAATTTAATGTAATTTTATCATTCCTAACACTCACAAAAAATTTGGGCCGAATCGCACAATGTGGCGAGGCACTAGCAATTTAACCCAAAATTTTAAAATGATTTATCTTGGCTCATGGTTGACATACATATTCAAATAAAATTTTAAATAGGTTCATATTTTATTGTTCTCAACGTTTTTCTGGTTATTTTGGTACCAATTATGGCAAAATCAGTCTAGGGGTTAAGAAGCTATGAGCAATTGAGATGAGTTTCAATACAAACCTGCATGATATGGCGTGGCAGCGCGCCATTTGTATTAATAGAAGTAAAAAAATACGTAGTATGTGTAATACACGTGGTTGCTTTTATACAATTTTCATAATTTTTATATAATTTTCATACATACTTATAAAATATTTTTTTTTTTGTTTTTTAAACATTTACATTGCACTATGGTTCCGTTCAACACTTTTCTTGGCCAAAATTTCAAAAATGGAAAAATTTTTGGTTTGAAATAGGTTTTGTGTTAAAAATTTGTATAGTTTTTTTTTCCATGTACAATATTATAAGAAATTTTTTGTATTTAAACTCAAAAAAATAATTGAAATTTAAAAAAATACTTTTTTTTATTTTTATCTAAATTTGTTTTTGAACGGTAAATGAGTATACAAAAACAAAATAACTTTTCTGTTGTTTGTAAGTGATAACGATTTTCTATAAAATCAATTTTGAGAAAATTGAATTTTGGCCAAGAAATGTCGTCTGCGAAACCATTGTGCATTGCTTAACATTGTGGAGGGTATTTAAAGATTCGGCACAGCCGAACATAGCTTTCTTACTTATTTATTTCTCACTTTCGCCTCTATATTACTCTATGGTATAAATATTACAAATACCGTTATTTCAAAAATACCATTGTATTATTTAGTAGTGATCAAAGATGAGCAATAAAAACTTAAATTTTTAAAATATATTACAAATATTTGATTTAAATTAACTGGACCCATTCCAGCGCAGGCAATTGTTAAGCTGCAGGAATGCGGCCTAATTCCAAAACAAGGGGATTATTTATGTCCAAATGGACAAAGTTATCAGCTGAAGGAAACTAGTCGTGGGCTAGATGGATGGACATGGAGGTAAATATTATTAAAATTATTTAAAATTAATATAATATCGTCTCATTAAATACAAAAAAACGTAACTGACCAAAAAAATAAATTATTTATCAATCATTTATGGAGCCACATAGATGACTTTGGTTCCTTTTGAAGGTTACGTTGGTTTACATTTGTGATGAATACATCAATTATTTACTTCAATAGTGATATAAGTCAAAAAAATTATTTAATAAGTTAATAATGCAGACCTATTCTGTAAAATTAGGTTTTTTGAGTAATGTAACTGTTATAGTAAAAATGAATAGTATTACAATTTTAATACAAGCTTTTTTTTTTTTTTTTGTTTTTTAAGTCTTGTTTATTTTTTTATTCAAAAGTTTTCAGTTGTAGTAAAACATAGATGGGAATTTTTTATTAGCATTGAAAATTCAAAACAATGTAATGGTAATAAAATTTTTGGTGACATGACATAATCCCCACGGACATAATAATAGTGGTGACTATGACCGAAAATAATTTGGACATAATCCCAATAAAAAACGGACATAATTCCCAGATTTATGGGGATAATGACCACATAACAAATGATCATAATCCCCATTACAGAGATTATGTCTAGTTGGTCATAATCCCAAAAAAAAACGGTCATAGTCCCCACAACTATTATGGGGGTTATGTCCGTGATGAATTCGGTCATAATCCCCATTTCCGTTATGGGGGTAATGTCCGTGGGGATTATGTCCTGTCACCAAAATTTTTCGATTAAAGTCTAGTTGGCAGACATTTCTCTTGGACCAAAAAAGAAAAATATCTCAGATAGAACTTTTAGTGCTGTGTCCAACAAACATGGCTCCCGAGTTATGGGCCTCCAAAATTATAATATTGAATTTAGTAAATCTTCTCCAATAATGGTCTGATCAGACCAAGATTGGTTTCATTTAAAAGCTTATTCAAATACCTTTACTTTGACATTTAAAAAAATTGGATTCATTAACCCATTGTGGTACAACAGCAAATTTTAGATTTGTAAACCAAAGTTTTTGGAGAAAATGGGCCATATTTCAAAATTATGCCTTAAAGCCCCTATGACACTACATTTTTTTTGTATTGATGGAATTTATGTGAACAGTTCAAATATATCACCATAGGAAATCTGAATAAGTGTGAATAGTAAAAGCATACTAAAAAAAACAGTAAACGTCAAATTTTATTCTTGTGTTATCGATAAATTTGGTTATCAAATGATTGAATGTCAAAAAAAATGTAAAAATTTTACATTTTTTTTTGACATTTACGCATGAATGATATTAAGTGGTGCCAACTTTTCTGTTTTTAATTAAATGAAGCGATTTTTTTGTTTTTTTTACAGTTTTTGGTATTTATTAAGCGGGTTCTTATTTAAATAAAAGTAATCATCACTATTTGTTTGTTTATTTTATGTTTCTTTTTCATTTCTTCTTTTGCTGTTTCATTCTATCAATTAATAAAAAATAAAATACAAAAAATGTAGTGTCATAGGGGCTTAAGGCATGTATTTATACAACCACATTAAACGCTTAGATATTAAGCTTTCATTTGAGCTTTTATATGACCTTTTAACCCTTATAGAACCGGATTTATTGACTGTTAACCATTGACCCCGCTTACATTTTAACACAAAAAACGGCGTACGGACATAGCGCTCAAGTTCACATCGCCTAATTTAAAAAAGTCATTCCACCCAAAAAAAAATGCGTGTTAGTTGTTGTTGCAAAATTTTTTGGACGATATGGCCATTATTTTTGGATATTTTAACAATTTTCTTTAATCTATATATATAAAAGAGTAATGTGACTGACTGACAGACTGACTGACTGATATACTCATTCATCATCGCCCAGCCCAAATCGCTGAAGCTAGAGACTTGAAATTTGGACTGTAGGTCCACCTCCCGGAATATAGATCCACTAAGGCTGGATTTTTGCCAATGTTGATTCTAAGGGGGTAATAAGGGTAAAAAACTGTACTTTTGGTACTTTTTATATCTCCTGAAATAATGGTCATAGAGACTTGAAATTTGAACTGTATGTTCACCTCCCGGAATATAGATCCAGTATAGCCGGATTTTTCCCAATGTTGATTCTAAGGGGACAAAAAGGGTAAAAAAACTGTACTTTTGGTACTTTTTATATCTCCTGAAATAATGGTCACAGAGACTTGAAATTTGGACTGTTTGTTCAGCTCCTGGAATATAGATTCAGTAATGCCGGATTTTTGCCAATGTTGTTTCTAAGGGGGTAAAAAGGGTTAAAAACTGTACTTTTGGTACTTTTTATATCTCCTGAAATAATGGTCACTGAAACTTGAAATTTGGACTGTATGTTCACCTCCCGGAATATAGATCCAGTAAGGCTGGATTTTTGCCAATGTTGATTCTAAGGGGGTAAAAAAATGTACCTTTGGTACTTTTTATATCTCCTAAAATAATGGTCATAGAGACTTGAAATTTGGACTGTATGTTCAGCTCCCGGAATATAGATCCAGTATGACCGGATTTTTGCCAATGTTGATTCTAAGGGGACAAAAAGGGTAAAAAACTGTACTTTTGGTACCTTTTATATATTCTTAAATAATGGTACTAGAAACTTAAAATTTGCAATGTAGGTTCACCTCCCGGAAAAAATATTAACCAAGGCTGGGTTTTTGCCAATGTTGACTCTACGGGGGTAAAATGGAAAAAAGTGTGCCTTTGGTACTTTTTTTAATTTACTGAAATAATGGTACCTTTTATAAAAAGTACCTTTTATAAAAAGTACCTTTTATAAAAAGTACCTTTTATAAAAATTACCTTTTATAAAAAGTACCTTTTATAAAAATTACCTTTTATAAAAAGTACCTTTTATAAAAAGTACCTTTTATAAAAAGTACCTTTTATAAAAAGTACCTTTTATAAAAAGTACCTTTTATAAAAAGTACCTTTTATAAAAAGTACCTTTTATAAAAAGTACCTTTTATAAAAAGTACCTTTTATAAAAAGTACCTTTTATAAAAAGTACCTTTTATAAAAAGTACCTTTTATAAAAAGTACCTTTTATAAAAAGTACCTTTTAAAAAACCTTTTATAAAAAGTACCTTTTATAAAAAGTACCTTTTATAAAAAGTACCTTACCTTACCTAACCTTACCTTATGGAACTGGAAATGAAATGGCGTAGAACGGGGAACAATATGAAATAGATAGAGCAGGGAACAATATGGAATGATATTTTCAACTCAAATTTTTGGTGTTTAGCTTTTTTTACTCCATATTTTTTTATTCCAATTTCTTTTTTCACTGAAATATTTATTCACTCAAAATCCAAAATCCCGACATAAGGGCTCGAAAATTCTTATTATATTTTTCCCCCGGAACGAACATGATAACGTACCAGCAAAGTTATTCAAATTTTATTGTTTAAATTATTCATTGAAATACACTGTCTCAAACAATTGTCCGTACCCCACACAATCAAAAAAATATTTGCTTATATTTCGAAAAATACTTAACCGATTCGCATGAAATATTTTTTTTTAAAAAGATCAACAATTGTTTATAATAATTGCACACTAATAATAAAATAAACGTGCTTCATTATTATTTTATACAAAAAAATATATAAAAAGTCCAAAAAATCAACTCAAAAAATTGTCCGTACGGGGAGGAAAAAAATAATTTTATGTTTATAAAATGATATTAATGGGCTAGTATGATATCCTTAACATCGAGTACGATATCCTTTGGCCGAAATTACTTCTCTGAATCGGTTATTTATATCATCAATTGTCTGGTTTCAGGTCCAATATTCCACCACTCCTCAAAGATAACATATTTAAGCAATAGTTGATGGGTTATTGTATGCTGCCGGTTTTGTTTTCTCCAAAAGACCCTATAAATGTTCTATGGGGCCTAAATATCGCCTCTCGGACATGTGTGGTACTACTTCTTCCACCTTATAATGCAGTCATTCTCACACAACCAAGAGAGCGTGCTTTGGGCATTTGTCGTGTTAGTATCCAAAGTTGGTTTGAATGCCCCATTTAGTCGCACTAACCTTTTAATTTTCTTTTAAAATGTCTAAATAATAAAATTTTCTTATTTTGGGTACTAAAAATCCAAGATTTCCGACACCACCAGGCACCATTGCACCCTACACCATCGCAGAGCCTCCACCCTGTTTCACTGTTGCTTTGAAATTCTTTGGCTGCAACATACAAATCGTCTGCCATTCGACCCAAAAGTATTAAAATTACTTTTGTCGTAAATATAACAGTTTTTCAAAAGTTATTTTAATATTTTTGAGTCAGATGGTAGACGATTTTTGTGGCGGAGTGTTCCACTTCGCGTTGCAGCTAAAACATTTCGAAGCAACAGTGAAACACGGTGGAGGCTCTGTGATGGTGTGGGGTGAAGTAGAGCCTGGAGGTGTCGGTAATCTTGGGCTTTTAGTACCCAAAATAAGAAAATTTCATTATTTAGACATTTTAAAAGAAAATTAAAAGGTTAGTGCGACTAAATTCGACATTCGAACCAACTTTGGATACTAACACGACAATTGCCTAAAGCACACTCCCTTGGTTGTGAGAGAATGACTGCATTAAAAGGTAGCAGAAGTGGTTCCACACATGTCCGAAAGGCGATATTTAGGCCCCATAGAACATTTATAGGATTTTTTGGAGAAAACAAAATCGCAGCATACAATATCCCATCAACTATTGCTTAAATATGTTATCTTTGAGGAGTGGTGGAATATTGGACCTGAAACCAGACAATTGATGGGTCTACCTATAAATAACCGATTCAGAGAAGTAATTTCGGCCAAAGGATGTCGTACTCGATGTTAAGGATATTATACTGGCCCATTAATATCATTTTATAAACATAAAATTAATTTTTTCCTCCCCGTACGGACAATTTTTTGAGTTGATTTTTTGGACTTTTTATATATTTTTTTGTATAAAATAATAATGAAGCACGTTTATTTTATTATTAGTGTGCAATTATTATAAACAATTGTGGATCTTTTAAAAAAAAAATATTTCATGCGAATCGGTTAAGTATTTTTCGAAATACAAGCAAATATTTTTTTGATTGTGTGGGGTACGGACAATTGTTTGAGACAGTGTATTTTTTTATGGAAGACTTTAACGTCCACAAGTAAATAAAACAAAGACTACGTACCCAATAAACCTAAGAACGATATAATAGCGAAAACGTTGTTACCTATATGATTCTTAAAGCGACTACTTAAAAAATAAATTCCAAAACAACAATGGAATATTTGAATTTGAAATAAACTTCAAAAAATTTTATACATACATATTTTTCTCTTTGAAAATTTTATTTTAAAAAAAAATAAGTTTGGAAAATTTTTGGTTTAATTTCTAAAATTTTAATCACCAATTTCGTGAAGCTAAATATTTTGTGATAAACTACGTTAACGCAGAATGGACAGCAAATTGTATCAAACGCACCGTGCAACGCAATTACGTTTTGAATACAAATGATGCCGATAAATTGAAAAAACCTATGTATGTATTTACAATCGAAGACCAATTGGTGATAAAGGGAGTATATGTTTGGACCTAATTTCAATGGAGTTAAGAATTTGTAAGTTCTTTTTTGTCAGGTTGGAAGAAAAAGATATTAGTGTTACGTTATGTGTGAATTTTTTATAAATAAATGTAGATTTTAAGTATATGGGGGTTTTCGTGTCAACTGACACAACTTTTGAAACCGAATTTGCACCAAGGTTAGTCCTATTGGATAGTAGTTCAGACACAATTTTTCAGCGAGATCGGTCAAGGACTCTCTGAGTTAGAGGGGGTCGAAATTTGACATTTTGGCCAAAGAGGGGTTTATTCTCATCCATGTAACTTCTTACCTATTGTTTTTAGCAAAATGTGTTCCAAAGAGTTTAGATAGCTATTTCTTCAGTCTTTCGAAAAAAAAATTATAAAAAAAATAAAAAAAAATTTTTGGATTTTTTTTCTTAAAAATCTAAAACTTTTTTGACTTTTTCCTCAAATTGGGCCCTTTTTTTTTTTTTGATTCAAAAGAAAGCTTAGGTCTTTGCCTTCAAGAGCTATGGGGTCGCTTAGTGGGATGCGAGTGGGATATCTATGAAAAAAATTTTTTTTTAACTTTGGAACACAAAAATCGGTTCTTCAATTTGCACTATTAGGCGTGGGATAGCTAACCAGTTTTCGATTTCGATCCGCGATACCCTCTAATTTTTATAGGTTCGAAAAAGAAAGCACGAGCCAAAAAATAAGGGCGGTGGGGTGGGGCCATATGGCCCCTCATCGGGGTCAAAGTTGGGCGTAAAGAGGTAAAATCCTCAAAAAGCCCCAAAACTGCCCTAGAAACGCCCCTGGAAGGGTGCAATGTGAGACGAACCTCCAATAATTTTCTGCCCCCAACATTTTTCTTGAACATACCTTACCCCTATTTCCACTTCCTATGGGGGCTCCCACACAAAACATTTTTAAAAAATTTGATCCTACCATTTTAACTTACCCTAAAGTGCCCCAAGTGGAGCCAAATGTATGACCGACCCCCATTATTTTATTAATTCCAACATTTTTTGCGAACACACCTACAATGTATCTTTAACCCTTAAGGTGGTCCCATACATTTCTTTTATTTTTTATAAATTTGTTTTATTAAACCAGCTCCTACCGCCCCTTCCGTGCCTTCTAGAGAGGCAAAAATTATGACCAACCCCCATTATTTTTTAGTTACCAACATTTTGTCCGAACATAATAACACCCTATCTCCACTCCTTAAGGGGCTCCCATACGTTATAAAAACATGTAATTTTAAAAACTAATAAAAAAAATAAAAAAAATATATGGGGACCCCCTTAAGAGTTGAAAATAAAGGGTAGGTATATTCTAAGAAAATGTTGGAGATGAAAAAATATTGGGGGTCGGTCATATATTTTACTTCCCTAGGGGCACCCTATGAACAGTTAGAGCGGTAGGAGCAAATTTTATAAAAATGTCATTTTGTATGGGAGCCCCCTTAGGAAGTGGAAATAGAGGTTAGGTACATTCAAGAAAAATGTTGGGGGCAAAAAATTAATAGAGGTCGGTCTCACATTGCACCCCTCCGTGGGCAGTTCTAGGGCAGTTGTGGGGCTTTTTGAGGATTTTAACCTCTTTACGCCCAATTTTGACCCCGATGAGGAGCCATATGGCCCAACCCCACCGCCCTCATTTTTTGGCTCGTGCTTTCTTTTTCGAACCTATAAAAATTTGAGGGTATCGCGGATCGAAATCGAAAACTGGTTAGCTATCCCACGCCTAATAGTGCAAATTGAAGAACCGATTTTTGTGTTCCAAAGTTAAAAAAAAAAATTTTTCATATATATCCCACTCGCATCCCACTAAGCGACCCCATAGCTCTTAAAGGCAAAGACCTAAGCTTTCTTTTGAATAAAAAAAAAAAAAAAAAAAAAGGGCCCAATTTGAGGAAAAAGTCAAAAAAGTTTTAGATTTTTTAGAAAAAAAATCAAAAATTTTTTTTTTATTTTTTTTTCGAAAGACTGAAGAAATAGCTATCTAAACTCTTTGGGACACATTTTGCTAAAGACAATAGGTAAGAAGTTACATGGATGAGAATAAACACCTCTTTGGCCAAAATGTCAAATTTCGACCCCCTCTAACTCAGAGAGTCCTTGACCAATATCGCTCAAAAATTGTGTTTGAACTACTATCCAATAGGACTAACCTTGGTGCAAATTTCATCCCGATCGGAAGATATCGGTTTCAAAAGTTGTGTCAGTTGACACGAAAACCCCCATATGTATGTAAAAAAATATAAATATAAAATAAAATTTTAATAAAATTTTAATTAAAATAAAAAATTTGTATTTTTTTTTTGCAAAAAATAGTAATATAATAAATAATGATATCACTAAAAAAATCGCTAACAATATCACTAACGCTATCGCTAATGATATCATAATCGCCTGGAATAACGTTATATTTTCGATACTAAACTGGACTAAGGCGATTCTACTATCGTTCTAATGATAGCGAAAACGGTATCACTTTTTCATTGGAAAACGATATCATAAGGAAAGGTACACTTTAGTATGAAAACACTATCGTTTTCGTATCACTTATAATAATCACTTATGATAATGAATATCACCTAGGTGATATTGCTTCGATATCATAACGGTATCGTTTGGTTTATTGGGTAGGGGAATTTTTTTTGAAATCGATAGAATAATTCTGACCCTTCTATTATCCGGTATTCAATACAACCGGTAACGAAGTACCGGGATTGTAAGCTAGTTTAATATAAATTATCAAAAATTGGTGACAGGACATAATCCCCACGGACATTACCTCCATAACGGAAATGGGGCTTAGGACTGAATTCATTACGGGCATAATCCTCATAATAGTTGTGGGGACTATGACCGTTTCCAAAACAGTTACAATCCCAATGGGGATTATGTCCATTCCTTGTTGGGATTACGACTGAACTTTTTTCGGTGATAACCCCCCGAGTAAAAAAGCCTTTATATAATTATATATAATTTGATCAAATTATATAAAATTTTATCAAATTATATATAATTATATATAAGTTTATTCTTACTTAAATATCATTATATATAATTACACTGCGGAACACTAAAAAATAAACAAGAGTTACGACCATCATTTCTATATATTTCGGACATGCTGAATCGAATAGCGTACTCCGTTTTTCGATGTATGGTACAGTTTTCTTGCAAAATGTCGTTAAAGATTTGCTGATTTCGAGCCAGTTTTTCAACAAAAAAATTTGCAAAGTTAATGATTTATAAATTTTATGGCATGGAAAACAAAGATGTGACTTGTAGCAATATTTCTTATGCAAATTTGGTTCAAAGCTTGTTATCTTAACCCCTTAAATTCGCGAATTTCTTCATTTTTTAGGGTTTTCGCGAAATTAACAGCCAAAATGGTCTTTGATAAAAAACTTGCTTTTAGTGAATCAAAAAGGCATCCCTAACAATACAAATAGTGGACAAAAAACAGATATGTTATATGGACCATCATGATGAAATTCGCGAAAAACCGTTTTTTTGTATATGCCAGCATCACTTTACGAGATGATTTAAGACTCCGTCTTTTAGTATATAATGTGGGATTCTTAAACAATTAACTGACCAAAAATTTGGCCAAAAAAGTTTTCATTTGCAAAAGTTATCTTAACAAAAACTATAATTATTGTAGGATTAACACTGAAATAATAGTTTTTGTTAAGATAACTTTTGCAAATGAAAACTTTTTTGGCCAAATTTTTGGTCAGTTAATTGTTTAAGAATCCCACATTATATACTAAAAGATGGAGTCTTAAATCATCTCGTAAAGTGATGCTGGCATATACAAAAAAACGGTTTTTCGCGATTTTCATCATGATGGTCCATACAACATAGCTGTTTTTTGTCCACTATTCGTATTGTTAGGAATGCCTTTTTGATTCAATAAAAGCAAGTTTTTTATCAAAGACAATTTTGGCTGTTAATTTCGCGAAAACCCTAAAAAATTAAGAAATTCGCGAATTTGAGGGCTTAAGATAACAAGCTTTAAACAAAATTTGCATAAGAATTATTGCTACAAGTCATATCTTTGTTTTCCATGCCATAAAATTTATAAATCATTAACTTTGCAAACTTTTTTGTTGAAAAACTGACTCGAAATCAGCAAATCTTTAACGACATTTTGCAAGAAAACTGTACCATACATCGAAAAACGGAGTACGCCATTCGATTCAGCATGTCCGAAATATATAGAAATAATGGTCGTACCTCTTGTTTTCTAAAATAGTGGTCACTTTTGTCACGCAGTGTTATATATAATTAGATCTGCTTTATATAATTATATATAATTTAATATACATCTTTTTTGATGCGAAAAAAATAAATTATGTATGTGTTATATATTTTATATCCTCCAACCACAGTATGGGGGTGTACTTATGTACTATGTCCTTCTTTCCGAAATGCATCGAAATATTGGTCTAGGATCCCAAAAAGTATTGATCCATTATCGATTCTAAGACATTCTATGAATGTCCGTCCGTCTTTCTTTATAAGAGACGATTCAGTCCAAAATAAAAAAGCTGGAATCCTGGAGTAATACGAACTTATCTTATGGTCAAAAAAGGTTAAGTTCGCAAATGTAAAAATCGGACCAAGAGAAAAAAGCGCCCTTGAAGGACTTAGCTAATTTCTGAAAAACGTATTTTTTCACGATCACGAGTGAATCACGTGAACCATAAAAATTTTGTGCACTCACGCAACTCTAGTTGTAACAAATTAAATTGACATCGAAATTTTGACAACGCGGCACAACGCGGCACGTTGTGCATAGAGTAAAAATAAATATGCGTTGCATTTAACAAAAAAGGTGGGTAAATTTCTGTATTTTTTTTTAGTATAATTCCAACACAGCTTTTTGGGCTCCATTATGCTACAATTTTTTTTTTTTTTCAATTTCAAAAACAACTTGTTTTGTTTTTTTTTTGGTTTTTGTTTTCTAATATTTTGAAAATTTTTAAACTTCAAAAATTTTATCAAAAAGACAAATGGAACAAATAAATATGTAAATAAAGGAAAATAAACGGAAAATAAAAGGTAAATTAAATATATAAATCAGTTTTTAATGCATTATAATTATTGTGCTAATATTTTCAGGTCCATCATTAGAACAAGATTTCCATTTACAACGATTTAACTTCGTCTTTTAAAGGCGCATTTTAAAAGTGATGTAGCCGTAAGTTTATTGCTGGTGACGATTACTGCTGGATATTACACGCAAGACCATTTGTGTAAGTTCTTTCCGTTGGCGAAGCATAGACATGCAAAATAAAAAACGACATATTACATAAAAGGTTATTGTGGAGGCAAATGTGCATCTCAGTAAATCGATACAAATACATTTTTTTAAACCTACATTTTTGGATATCGCTATCCTTTGCAACCCAACATGCGATTTTGATTGTGCAAATTACAGTCTTCCACCACCAGCAATATTAATAAAATTAAAAATCAGATTAATGGTCTTACCACAATCAAATTATATACGTCGCGTTTGAGGTAAAAAACAAAAACACCTTTAATTTAAAATTTTTAAGTCCGCTTGATTAAGGTTCCTCAAACACAAATTATATGGACGAAAAAAAAATTGAGCTTTACGACCGCGATATACATAATTTGATTCTGGTTAAGTATTAATGTAAGTATTTTAAGTGAAACATTTTGTTAATATTTTCTAACAATAAATATTTTAAGTCTAATAAATTGTTTGTTTTTGCATTTAATAACCGAAAAAAAGGAAATCTATGAAAAATTAATAAAATAGGACAAAATAAATGTGGGTTGCCTCATATCTTTTTATATAAAATTATATAATTTTTTATATAATTATATCAAATTAGATAAAAAAACTTTTTCGGATATAATTTTATAAAATTTTATCAAATTATATCTAATTTGATATAATTTGATATAATTTTATAAAATTTTATCCACCAATTCCTGGATATAATTATATATAATTTGATCAAATTATATATAATTTGATAAAATGGTTTATATCAAATTATATATAATTATATATAAACTTTTTTACTCGGGCCCCTTTTCACATTATGGGGAGTTCGATTCCCACCAGAACCCTTGGTTTTTTTCGCTACAACGAGACGACGGTCATTGTTATCAGTTCTCGGTTAGGTTGAATTTATTAAAAATGAGTTGTAAATAAATAGAAAAGAATAAATAAAAATAATTGATCATGTGTAGAGTTTTTCTTTTCCCGAACTTTTTCGTTTCCCGGGAGAGCGGGATTCATTTTTAAATTTCCCGGGATCCCGGGAATTTCCGCAAAAACTAAAAACCCAAATTTTTGTCAAAAAAATATATAAAAAACCTTCTGAATGCGATCACACTATTTATAATGTTTATTAACACCATAAAAATCTTATTTAGTACCTTAAAAAAATAAGTTTCGAGAAAAAAAGAACAATTTTTGTTATTTTACATCCCTTTATCTATTTTAATAATACAAATTCATCATTTATTCTAACTTATCTCAAATCATTTTTACAATTAGTTCTCAACGATTTGCCTCTGAAACACAATGAAACTGATTCACAGGAATTTCTCAATTATGTCTCTGAAACTGAATGTAAATGTTTCAAAAACATGAAATTATAAGAAAATGTACCCCAAAGAATTATTTAAAAAATTTAAAAAAAATTAAAAAATTTTGATTTCTAGAAGAAAAACCCGTTAATTTCAGAGTCATTCCTTACACAGATTTTATATCAATTTATCGATTTAAAAAGAATTATGTCCAGAGACATAAATATTTTCTATAGAAACAAATAATCATGCTACACATTTTTCTAATGCAGGTCCCAGAAAGAAAATTTCTCAGCTTTTGAAAAAAATTATCAGGTTCTGATAATTATATCCTATCGAAGATTTAGATATTGTGAGACATTTTTCATTTCGTAAGTCTCAGATTTTATGAAATTTTTAGCTAGGTCTTTCTTGGAATACTTTTGGGCCCACCTGGTCCCTGCGTACGTTTCTGCCAGCAATTATCAAGAATTTTAATAAAATCTCTAAAAAATCACATACAAAATAATGAAAAGAAGTCGAAAAATCAACAATTTCAAAGAAACAAAAACTCCCGGGAATTCCCGCTCTATTTCCCGGGATTTCGGGATCGAAAATTTACAGGAATTCCCGGGAATTCTCGTCCCGGGAATTCCCGTGAAAAACTCTAATCATGTGATCAAAACTATTATTATTATATTATTATGTAATTGATTTCCAAACCTTTGGTTTAAACGTTTTTCTTCAATTAATAACACAGTGATACAAAATCGAACTTTCGGAATCGGAATGGGATGAAACCAAAAGCAAATGAAAGCTGACGTTTTCCATAACAAAACCCTCAAGGCCTTTTTTTTAGGTCAGAGCTAGATTTTATTTTACACGCATTTAAAGTTGGTGATTTTAAAGCATTTAAAGTTTTTGTGTACTAAACGTGTCCAACTTTAAAGACCCCTGGTGGTGCCCTTATTGGACATGTAGGGTCCAGTTTCCAAACTTAAGCTCAAAATTATTTCAGCTATGACTGGTATGAATTTTGCTGCAATCGGTCCAGTACCTATTTACTGAATAGCCAAATTATTAAAATAAACCATGTACACCGTTGCGTATGATTGTTATTTAAAGGCAATTATTAATATAAATCACTGGACACCGTTGCGTATGATTGTTATTTAAAGGCAATTACAATATTAATCATTCGCCACTAATACAGTTTTCAAGCATTTATTATTGTAATTATAATAAAAGTGCACTAACTTCAAATGCGTGTAAAACAAAATCTAGCTCTGAACTAGAAAAAAGCCTTGAGGGGTTTGTATGGAATATGTCAACTTTCATTTGCTTTTGGTGTTATCCCATTCCGATTTTGGGTGTTGCACTGTGTAAACAAAAACCATTAAAGTATGTGTTTTGTACCATCTATTACACTGTGCAACAAAAAACACAAAATCAAATATACTTTTAAAATAAGGTAGTTAAGGTTGTAGGTCTCGTCGAAAAGATCACAAAATTGCCCATCAAACTTGCCAGACACCCTCAAATTTTAAAGTTATTGTCAAAAAACGATTTTTTGGGACTTTTCTCACTAAACCACGTGTAACTTAAACATTTTTCAACCGATTTTCAATTTTTCAACTGTTTTAGATATAAGAAGGAATGGGCTTTTCATGTGTGTGAATTTGTCTATACATATAAAAAAGATATGTATTGATTTTTTCAACAATATCTAATTTTTTGTTATTTTTTGAAAATTTTTTGAGTTTATCGATTTTTTTCTGTTATAGTTCGTTCAACAACATTTATATTTATAAACGTATGCTTAAAGAAAATTTAATTGTGAATACGATGAGCTTTATGCCGAAAAAATCGGATAACAATTGACAGAGTTGTGATAATTTTTCTAAAATAGAAAAGTAAGATTTTGCTTGAAATTGCCGTTCGGATAACCCAGGCAAAAAAAATATAAAAAAAACGAACATACCTAAGACAAATATTTATATGTGCATTTTTTTATACCCGTTTTGTCAGTATTTAAAGTTAAAGTCCTTAAATGGTCTTGTACGGCTTTGACTTTGAAATGACCTTGGCACAAAAGGTCCTAAAGAGGAATTTAATTGGGTGTAGGTCGGGACTAATGGCTGGCCACTTCAATACTGGTATGTTGTGCGCATATAGGAAGTTTTTTGTCAAACGAGTAATATGGATTTGAGCGTTACCTTGTGAGAATGTCCAATTATCTCCATACAGTTCGGTAGCAAAGTCTATTAAATGGTCCCCAACAAGTGAAAATAGATATTTTGCACTATTTTTATTGGAAACAAATCATATTTAAGCCCTTCTTTATGATCCAAATGCATGTTATACCAAGACGGATTCCAAACTGTGCTTTCGAAAATTGCACGTTTGGCGGAAATGTGTTGAATCTCTACAAGAGAAGTGGTGACCACCAGCGCCGTCTTAATTTAACTTTTTTTCGTCTTATTTAGTGATAAAAAAAGTTTAATTTGGATGGCAATGATCGTCAACACCAACATTGGAGAGATTTAAAACAGCCGCGCCAAACGTGCTATTTGCAAAATCACGGTTGCGAATCCGTTATGGTATGGGGTGCATTTGGATGAAGAGGACGGTTCCGAATATGATTTGCCCATACTAAAAATAATGTAACAATATAATTTTACTTGTTCGGGAACATTGATTAGACTTTTCTACCGAACCGTGTGGAGATAATTGGACATTCCACCAAGACAACGCTCCAATCCATTTAACTGGTTTGACAAAAACTTTTTTAATGCGCCCAGCATACCAGTATTGAAATGGCCAGGCATAAGTTCTGACATAAACCTAACTAAATTCCTCCTTAGGACCCTTTCTGCCAAGGTCGTTTCAAGGTCAAAGCGGTACACTACGCGCTAAGGACTTAAATTTGCGATATTGACGAAACGAGGGAAAAATGGTATTGGCACATTAAAAAACTTGATTGGTTTTATGCCTCGTAGTCTAAAACAAGTATAAATATTCATTAAATATTCATATAACCTAATTATATTGTATACCAAAAAGAAAATATAGGAATTATCCTTTATGCACATATAATTATTTTCTATGAAGTATATTTTCATTCCTTATTTTCTGTATTTAAAAATAAAGTTTTAAATTAATGTTTTTATGATTTTAAAGCTTACTTAAAAACATAACAAAATATCAACCAAACTTGAAAAAATATTTTGTTTTCTTTCCTATAACTCAATATAATACAGTGCACATATAATTATTTGACTTAGGTACTAAGGGATCGCTTATCATTATTTTAAAGATTTTTGGCCTCCAGAATTCGAATTTGACCTTGAAATAGCGCTATCTTATTAAGTTTTGATATATCAATTTATGTTAAATATCTCAAAAACCTGATGAGCTAGAGCAATTTAAAGGCCAGATTCGGATTCAGAGCCCCAAAAACCTTTAAAAATTTTGCACATGACCTCTTATGACAAAATTATTTTTTTTGCCTGGGATGTCTGAACGGCGATTTCCTGCAAAATCTTAATTTTCTTTTTTAGAAAAATTATCACAACTCTGTCAATTGTTATCCGATTTCTTTAGAATAAAGCTTTTCGTATTCAGAATCAAATTTTCTTTAAAAATACGTTTATAAATATAAAGGTTGTTAAACGAACTATAGCAGAAAAAAATCGATAAACTCGAAAAATTTTCAAAAAATAACAAAAAAATTAGATATTGTTGAAAAAATCAATACTTATCTTTCTTATATGTATAGACCAATGCACACACATAAAAAGCTCCATCCTTCTGCTATCAAAAACAGTTAAAAAATTTAAAATCGGTTGAAAATTTTCTGAATTACAATAGGTTTAGTGAGAAAAGTCCCAAAAAAACGTTTTTTGACAATAACTCTAAAATTTGAGGGTGTCTGGCAAGTTTAATGGGCATTTTCGTGATCTACTCAACAAGACCAACAAACTATACTATGTCACATCAGAAGTATTTTTTCACTGTAGCACAGTGTTATTTAGTCCCATCTATATAGTTAAAAACACTGTTTATTTCAAAATGTATTTTTAATGAAACCAAAAAAATTAGGGTATATTAAGGGTCTGTTTACATTATTAATATTAAGATTTATTTAAAAAATATTTGAAATATATAAAAGATTTAACTATTTTAAAAGTTTATTGGTTTTTTTATAGTACAAGTTAATAAATTGTTTGTGTATTAATTGTGATTGTCTTGTTTTATTTATAAATATTTTTTTATTTTTTAGATGTTCAAAACTTTATAAAAACAAAAAAGGGGGAAAAAATGTGACTCGGTAGTAGGGTTGCCATTTGAATTTTTAGGAAAAGAGGAGAACATTTGACCCAAAAAAGAGGACAATTTTTTTTTTAATAAATTTATTTAAGAAAAGTCAACAACGCAATACAATATGCAAAAAAATCATTTTTACTAAGAAATCAATTTTTTCCACTAAAAAAAATATATTTCCAATTATATTTCAATATTTTAAAAATATTCATTCAATTATGTTTCGGAAATATCTATTTATAACACTGCGGAACACTAAAAAATAAACAAGAGTTACGACCATCATTTCTATACACTCAAAATAATCACTCTGTTAAATTAGATTTCCAACCAGCAAGATTTTTTGTCGTTTTACGAAGAAAACTCTGTAAAATGGTTTGGGCAAAAAAAAACTAATATTACATAGTTTTTAGTAAAATATTAGTTAAATGGGATCACATTTTTACAAAGAAGTACTTTACATATATTTGTAAAAACTCTGTTTTTACAAATTATTTCGATAAAAAACTGAAAATTTACACAATTATCTATGAAATGTTGGTATGTAACTAGAAGTTTTTCAAAAAAAAACTTGAAAATTTACAAAGTTTTTGTTAAATTTATTTGATTTCAAACTTAAATACATGAAATAATTAAGAACAAAAATAACATCCATACTTATAACAAAAAAAAAAAACTTCTTAAAGTTGTCATTCCAACGGCGTTTTTAATTTTGTTTTACCTGCGTGCATGAACTCCAGAACTTCTCTGCATCAAAAACATTAACAGTATGACAAGCCATCAAAATTATTCTTCGCGTATTAAAGCTCACATATTTAGTGACGCATTTAAGCGTAGATATTCACCGAGGTTTTTATAAACTAATAAATGACGATTTGAGCAGGGGCTATTTATATGTGAAAATTGTAGACTTGTGCTTAATCGTTCAATTGAGTGAGCGCTCATTTTCGTTCATTTCAGATAAAAGACCTAGTTCGTTCATCTAGTTCAATTGGTCTTTTGTGGTCTTCGTTCAACAGTTCGTGAACGAATCATTTTGATCATGTCTGTTGGTCGTTCATCTAGTTCAAATCGGTCAGTTTTTGTTTTCGTTCAACAGTTTGTGAACGAATCATTTTGATCATGTCTGTTGTTTTGGCTTTCGTTCAAAAAATACAAAAATGATGAATACAAACATGAATTAAAGAAAACATACAATTTTTGTAAAAAAAAAAACATAAATGCTGAGAAATTGTGCCAAAAGAGAAGAGACAACTATGGCCTAATGTAGGGTTGCCAGACGTCCCGCATTTGGCGGGATTGTCCCGCTTTTCATAACCGATTCCCGCGTCCCGCGCGGGATTCCATATTCCCGCTTTTTTTGAATTTTTTTTTAACAACACCTTTTTTTTCTTTAAAAGCCTAAGTTTATAAAAGGCTTATTTGTAAGCTTTTGTTTTACCTTGTCGCCCAAATGATGTGGATTTGGAATCATTTAAAGGAGCAAATAAAGGCCTATTCACACCTGAGGTGAAATCTCCTTCGAACGAGATTTCGATCAAATGGTCTGCATCATTTTATACACAACCATATGATCGAAATCTTGTTCGAACGAGATTTCACCTCAGGTGTGTATTGGGTATAACAAAAATGTTTACAATCTTAGTGTTTGTTTGAAAAAACAAATCAAAAAATGTACGCCAAAAGTTGCACAATATGGAGTACATTCCGGGAAAAATTTATAAAATTTCCATGGAGTAATTCTGGTCCAGCATTGTATCTTCAAAATGGAAATGTGTGTAATAAAATTTACTTTAGCTAAATTAGTCTCTAAAGCAGCGCGAAAAAAATGTTTTTGAAAAACAAAAACATTTTGTCTATTTCAAAATACGCTAGAGGTTGGTAGTCTCTATTTAAAACAATAAAACTCGACAACATGCTGCTAAATTTTTCAATTTTGCCCATAAAGATATTTTTGTCCCGCGAAAATTTTTAAAATCCCGCCATTTTTGTAATTTTCGGGAGTTTGTCCCGCATTTTCGAAATAAATTTCTGGCAACCCTAGCCTAATGACAAAATTAACAAAAAGAAAATTGAACAACCGAACTAAAAGATCAAAATGAAATAATGACCAATTGAGCTAAATGAACGAAAAGACCTAAAAGAGCGGAAATGAACGAACTAGATAAACCGCTCAGTGAAGTGAATAGTTCAATTGAACTAGTTCGTTCGTGAACGACACAACTCTAGAAAATTGTAGTATTTTATAAACTTCGAGAAAAAACTAAAAATTAAATGAGCCTGATTAAATGCATTTCCCACTTTAATGGTGCACACGCGAAACGTTATTTTTTAATTTCTTGTGTTTTAATGCACTTTTTAAGAGGCAACTATAAGAATTCTTATTCATTTTCTTCGATTGTAATGTGCAAGAAGCATGGCTAAGTAATAACTTGACACAAAATAAAGGCAACTGCCATCATTTAAATGCGCCCGCTTAAATGTTTCGCACGCGAATGTTGAACTTTGTAGAAATTATTTATAAACTCGCTAGATGTTCTCACGTTGTTTTTTTTTTTCATAAATTTCTCATTTTCAGTGCCACCTTTGAGCGTATTCATTCTAATAAACACTTTTATTAAATTAAAGATAAATCGTTTAAGAATTAATTTATCCTTCCTTAATGTGCAAGTAGTGTTGACAATTGGGAAATGCCATCGTATAAATTTGCCCGCTTTAATGCTTCCAAATTTTAAATTTACTTTTATTTTTGTGAAAATTAAAAAAACCTTCCAATTTATAACACATCTTCGGAAAAATTACCAGCTTTAATTGTAATTTAAGAAGCTTTTTAAGAAGGGGTTGAAATATTTGGAAGTTTTTTTGAAGAGATTTTTATTTGGAAACTGTATTACAGAGCAATAAATATTTTGGTTACGAGAGTATTTTTCAAAAATCTGTATTTTAACAAAAAACTCTGTTTATTATCTGTTAAATAAAGATTACAAAGAAAAAAATAAAGATACAGATATTACTTAGTTTTTCGGTCACAAGAAAATACAAAGTATTTTCTCAAAATCTGTATTTCGGCAGATAACTTTGTCAAATTGAGATTACAGTCATTTTACAGAGTATTTAACAGAGTAATTATTTTGAGTGTATATTTCGGACATGCTGATTCGAATGGCGTACTCCGTTTTTCGATGTATGGTACAGTTTTCTTGCAAAATGCCGTTAAAGATTTGCTGATTTAGAGACAGTTTTTTAACAAAAAAATTTGCAAAGTTAATGATTTATAAATTTTATGGCATGGAAAACAAAGATATGACTTGTAGCAATATTTCTTATACAAATTTAGTTTAAAGCTTTTCATCTTAAGTCATTAAATTCGCGAATTTCTTTATTTTTTAAGGTTTTCGCGAAATTAACAACCAAATTGGTCTTTGATAAAAAACTTGCTTTAAGTGAATCAAAAAGGCATCCCTAACAATACGAATAGTGGGAAAAATACAGCTATATTATATGGACCATCATGATGAAAATCGCGAAAAACCATTTTTTTGTATATGGCAGCATCACTTTACGAGATGATTAAGGGCTCCATCTTTTAGTATATAATGTGGTTACCTTAAACAACTAACTCACCAAAAATTTGGCCAAAAAAGTTTTCATTTGCAAAAGTTATCTTAACAAAAACTTATATTTCAGTGTTTTCCATGCAATAATTATAGTTTTTGTTAAGATAACTTTTGCAAATGAAAACTTTTTTGGACAAATTTTGGGTCAGTTCATTATTAAAGGTTCCCATATTATATACTAAAAGATGGGGCCTTAAATCATCTCGTAAAGTGATGCTGCCATATACAAAAAAACGGTTTTTCGCGATTTTCATCATGATGGTCCATATAACATATATGTTTTTTGTTCACTATTCGTAGTGTAATGGGTACCTTTATGATCCACAACATGCAAGTTTTTTATCAGAGACCAATTTAGGGGTTAATTTCGCGAAAACGTGAAAAAATTAAGAAATCCGCGATTTTAAGGGCTTAAGATGAAAAGCTTTAAACCAAATTTACATTAGAAATATTGCTACAAGTTATATCTTTGTTTTCCATGCCATAGCATTTAAAAATCATTAGCTTTGGAAATTTTTTTGTTAAAAAAGCAGCTGAAAATCAGCCAATCTTTAATGACATTTTGCAAGAAAACTGTACCATACATCGAAAACCGGAGTACGCCATTCGATTCAGCATGTCCGAAATATATAGAAATGATGGTCGTACCTCTTGTTTTCTGAAATAGTGGTTAGTTTTGTCACGCAGTGTAATTCAAAAAATTTAAGTTATATTTAAAAGATTTCTAAATATAAGTCAAAAATAATCAATGTATATCAGAGTTTTGAATTTTTTAAATGCTTTTTAGAAAATTCTATTTGTTTTTAAAAATGTCCTTTTTCATTTAAAAATGTTTTTAATAATAATTTTAAGAAAATTACTTTTGAATTTTTAATAAATTCAGATATTTTAATTTTATTTCAAAAATTTCCATTTAAAAATTATGTATATGCTTTTCAAAACATTTCATTTGTATATCACTGTTGCCAAGTTGGAGGTTTTCCGGCTAAATCTAGCGCTTTTTGTTTGGATTTAGCGGAGGAAAATTGGTTTTAGCGGGAACGGTGCTTTAGCGGGAAAATCTAGCGCTTTTTATTTGGATTTAGTGGGACAAATTTAGAGGTTTATTTCCAATTTTCTTTTTTTTCAATCGAAAACACCAAGTTTGTCGAATTTTAGCGCTTTTTTTTAAATTTAGCGGGAGAATTTTGTATTTTCCCGCTAAAATTTTTTCGACCGTTTCTTGCGCGTTTTTAATGTAAAGTAAATTTTTGTAGAAAAAATAATTTGGAGTTTTTTTTTTTATTTTTCTTTTTTGTCAATCAAAAATGCCAAGTTTTTCGGTTTTCAGCGCTTTTTTTTTGTAATTTAGCGGGAAAATTTTAAATTTTCACGCTGAATTAATTTTTGGCGGTTTCTAGCGCTTTTTTCGTGAAATTTAGAGGTTTTTGGTTAAAAATAATTGACAGTGTTGTATATACAAATTTTCTAAAAAAAAAACATTTGAAAAATTTTAAAATACAAATGGAAATTTTTGATACATACTTAATTGGAATTTTCAGAAAAGCATTTAGAAAATTTTTAAATATATTTCCATTTATTTTTTGAAATACAATTGGAAATTTATGAAATGGGATTTTTAAAAAAGTATTTATAAAATTTTAAAATACAAATGGAAACTTTTGAAATACAATTGGGAATTTCAGAAATACAATTTTTGGAAATTCAAAATGAATTTGCACAAAATTATTTAGAAAATTTTGAAATGGAAATTCTTAATACACAAATCTTTTTTCGGAGAGCAAACTTTAAGACACACAACAGCTGATAATAAGTGATGCCAACGTAGTTTTTTTTCGCACTATATAAATTACTTTTTCCTCGAAATATATGAGTTTTTACGTGTTTTTTTATCTCAAAATATTGACATTACTGCTGGTAAGCGAAAATACAGCGATGCCAATAATTAAAACCTCAAGAATTAAAAAAAAATTGTATGGGAAAAGTGCAAAAAGTAGGACACTTTCTAAAAAAGAAGTAGGACTTCTTCGGATGCCCTAAAAAAGAGGATGGTGTCCGGGGAAAAGAGAACGGATGGTAACCCTACTCAGTAGTATCTATAAGAAAAGAAACATATTTTAATCGAAGCCATTTGTCGATTTGCCAAATAATATGTTTTTCATGTCTTTGGGTTGAAAATCTTGATTTGGCCCAAATTATGAAGGAAATTCAAATTTCAAAGCAAACGGCTGTGGATTGGAATAGTTTTGCTCGTGAAGTCGTTATATATTAGAGCTGCAAAACTATCGATAGTCGTCCCATTCGATATTTTCGATAGTTTGTTTTAAACTATCGATAGTATCATATATTTTCAAGAATTGTATGCTTTTGTGTAAAATTACGTTTTTTTCATAGCAACTTGGTACTTTTGAACACAGAAATGACAGTTTTTGCCGTTCAGTGCCATTCCAGTCTATTTTAAATCACTTCGGCGATCTTCCACCATGAGGTGTTTGTTCTGTTCGGACCTTAAATTTCGCAATAACATTAACACGAGATTACTATCATTGCTTTAATACTTTAAAAAATAGAATTATTCCAAAATGCTATAAAGATTTTAAAAACTGTTCACTTTTTCATTTATTTTTCAGCAAGTGACAATGTTTTTAAAGCTTCGGCGATAGTATCGCTATCGGGTAAAAACTATCGATAGTCCTTTTAAAATAAAACTATCGATACTATCGATAGTACCATCGATAGTTTTGCAGCTCTATTATATATGGCTTCAATATTGAAGAACTTTAAGTTGGTGGACCTGGAAAAGTGGTTGAAATTGATGAATCCAAAATTGGCCGTCGAAAATACCATAGAGGACACGCTGTGGAAGGTCAGTGGGTTTTCGGCGGTGTGGAGCGCGGGACAAATAGATGCTTCTTTGTCCCTGTGGAGGGAAGATTCCGTGACGTTCTTCTTCCTATCATTCAGGATTATATGTATACTTCCGGGAACAAAAATCATATCGGATTGTTGAATGGTAAGTTTGTATTTGATCAAAATTATGTTGTTATTATAATAATTATTTTCTATTTTTTTAGGCTTACGACACACTAGGGTCTGAGGGTTACACTCACTTGAATGTAAATCATAGTGAGTGTTTCGTAGACCCTGTACATGGCGAGCATACTAATACAATTGAGGGACTTTGGAGGCATTTAAAGAAATATCTTCCTCATTACAATAGAAGGAAGTATTTTTTTAATGGGTAATATAATTTGTTGTATTGTTTATTTTTATTTTTCATAAGATTTTGCTTTCAGATACATCCAAAAGTTCCAATTTGCTCGTCGGTGTCGGAGCTTTGGAATGGATCCGATTTTGGAGTTTCTTAAGCTTGCCGGGAAAATGTATTCCCCCCTCGCCCCGAGCGAGAGGCCGGATTTACATTGGCAACGTGAAGATGAAGACGAAATATTTGAGTTATCGTCTGATGAGGAGGATTGGACTGAAGACTCCTGATTTGTCCACATCAACTACTTTTCCAAGTTCACCGACATAAAGTTTTTTTTTTTATATTGAAGCTGTAAATAACGGCTTCAGAGCAAAACTGTTACGATTCACAGTCGCTTGTTTTGAAATTTGCAATTGCTTCATAATTTGGGCCAAATCAAGGTTTTATACACAAAGATTTGAAAAAATAAATTATTTGGCAAATCGACAAATGGATTCGATTGAATTATGTATTGTATATTAAAGATATCACTGAGTCTCATTTTTTTCCTTTTTTGTTTTTAAAAATTTTTTAACATTGTAAAAAAAATTAATAATAGATTAAGATTTAATATAGATAATTTCAGATTAAAAAATTACACTTTTTAGTCAATAAATAAAAAAAAATAATTTTTAATCATATCGGAGTGTAGTTCTTTTAAAAAATCTAAAGGTTTACTTTTAAATAAAAACAAGTAAAAAAGTTAAATTCGGCCTTGCCGAATGTAATAATACCCTCCACAATTTCAAAAAGATTATTGCAAAAAGCTTTTTTTAAAAGGAAATTACTTTTGAAAAAAAAATCAGCGAAAAAAAAAAAAAATCGCGAAAAAAAATCTGCGATTTTTTACTTTTTTTATCCAAAAACATGTTCGTACTTGCTTAAATACCAGACATGGGCGTTTATGATTACAATTGTGTAATTGATTACAGTTTCAATTACAATTACATGTAATTAGTAATTGAGTTTTTTCAATTACAATTACAATTACAAGTAAAATTGAAAATTTTCAATTACTAATTACATCTAATTGTAATTGAAACTGTAATCAATTACATAATGTAATCATTAACGCCCATGTCTGTAACTTACCCTAAAGTGCCCCTAGGGGAGCCAAATGTATGACCGACCTTTCATGTAATTGTAATTGAAACTGTAATCAATTACACAACGTAATCATTAACGCCCATGTCTGTTAAATACCATTTGGTGTTCAATTATGTCAACCAGCAGTCGAATTAAAGCATTTTGTATTTTAAGGTTATGTTGAATGTACTAAAATTTTTGAGATGTCCTTACATTTTCGTTCATAACTTTTGAACCGCTAAACCGATATCGCTCAAATGCAATACCAAACTTCTCGGGAAAACTTCCAATAAATGTGTTAAGTTTCAGTAATCTCCGTGTAATATTTTGAACGTGATCACCATTTCCACAGACAGACGGACATCGCTAGAATGTCTTCAAATCGATCGGGGATCATGGATATATATACTTTATGGGGTCCCAGACCGATATTTCGATGAGTTACAAACGGAATGACAAACTTATATATACCCTCTATCACTAAGTGGAGGGTATAAAAAGTATTATTAAAAAAAATCCAGAACATTATATACCAATGGAAAGGTCTTGATCTTAACTTTAATTTAGTTTCATAACATGAATACCCTATAATTCAAAAAAAAAATTCAAAAATCAGTAGTTTTGTAATTTTTTCTGAAATTACCATTTACATGCTTCCATCTATGGCAAAACTTACTTTTTGTAAGCTTTAATATAACCATCTTTTTTATTATTTACATTCGCATATACTTTTTTTTAAAAATCGAGCGGTTTACATTTAAATTAAAAAAGAAATGAATAAATTAAAAAAATCTCCCGAACATTATATACCAATGGAAAGGCCTTGACCTTAGCTTTAATTTAGTTCCATAAAAAATATACCATATAATCGATGCAAAGTTAAAAATCCGTAGATTAGTATTTTTTTTTTTTAATTTTCAAAAATTAACACACTTTCAACTATGGCAACCCCCATCTTTTGCACACCAAAAGAAATGCCTTGAAATAAGCTTTAATTTGCGCTATTAACCAACCATATATCTTTAGTAGTTTTTGAGAAAATTCCAAAAAACGGTTTTACCTTTAGGGCCACGCCCACCCTCTGGAGGGCGTTTGCCCCCAAAATTTTTTTTTTTAACTCAGTGGGGTCAAAGGTCAAAAAATTTCTAAATTTTTTCATGGGTGGATGTAAAGTTGACTTGTTCCCATATTTACGTTGAACAGATTTAAATTTTTTAGTAAAGAGCAAAATTTTTTCAAAAATTCTCACAAAAAAGTTTTTCTTTGTAATGCTCCAAAATTGTATTCAAATCAAGAACCATACGAGGAACTAATTTCGAATTTATTCAAAATGTCTAATATAGTGGGATAGCGACCACCAGAGTCATATTTACGTTGAACAGATTTCAATTTTTTAGTAAAGAGCAAATTTTTTTCAAAAATTCTCACAAAAAAGTCTTTCTTTGTAATGCTCCAAAATTTTATACAAATCAAAGACCATACTAGGAACTAATTTCAAATTTGTTCAAAATGTCTAATATAGTGGGATGGCGATTACCAGAGTCATATTTACGTTAAACAGATTTTAATTTTTTAGTAAAGAGAAAATTTTTTTCAAAAATTCTCACAAAAAAGTCTTTCTTTGTAATGCTCCAAAATTTTATACAAATCAAAGACCATACTAGGAACTAATTTCGAATTTGTTCAAAATGTCTAATATATTATTATGTTCAATTATGTTCACATATGTCAACCAGCAGCCGAATTAAAGCATTTCGTATTTTTAAGTTATGTTAAATGTACTAAAATTTTTGAGGTGTCCTTGTATTTTCGTTCATAACTTTTGAACCGCTGAACCGATATCGCTCAAATGCAATACCAGACTTCTCGGGAGAACTTCCAATGAATATGTTAAGTTTCAGTCATATCCGTATAGTAGTTTGGTCGTGATCACCATTTCCACAGACTGAGACAGACGGACATCGCTAGAGTGTCTTAAAATCGATCGGGATCATGAATATATATACTTTATGGGGTCCTAGACCGATATTTCGATGAGTTACAAACGGAATGAAAAACTTATATGTATTCTCCATCACTAAGTGTAGGGTATAAAAAAAAATGTGTTGCGGATATCTAGCGGTGTTAAAAAGTTATGGATTTTTATTGTTTTTAAACCGTTTAAAGACTCTAGACATCAACAAAAATGTTCACCTAAGCAAACATGTACCGCTCAAGTGCTGAGGTTTATTAGCCATTGTTTAACTTGATAGAACATCGTTTCTTGATATTTTGACTCCATACATTGTTATCTGGTTTTGTAGAACCGTCTTTACCATAATTGTATGACTGCTTTATTAGTTCTCGATTGCATTCTACTCCTTGTCCTTAGGTGTTCTATAAAACAAAACAGAACATTTCTTATTGGAATCATTTTTTTTTTTTAACAAAATAATAAAATTGTATTTTTTTAAATTAAATGGCGAACAAAAAATGAGGTTAAAACAGTTAACACAGTTGCATAAATAAGTAACAATATTTCTATTTTCACCACTTTGAATACCCGAATAAACCCAAAAAAAAACAAGTACAAAAGTTAAATTCGACTTTGCCGAATCTATGAATACCCTCCACAATGCATTTTTTTAAAGGGAAGTACATTTTTTAACGTGAAAAAATTAACAATTTTGATTAGAAATATTTTACTTTGAGTAAAAAACTCTTTTTTTGTCATTTAAAAAAAAAAAAAGTAAAAAAATTAAGTTCGACTTGGTCGAATCTATGAATACCCTCCACAATGTCATCTGATAGTAATTTTCTAAAAAAAATTCAAAAAATTGCATCACAAATTTTTTATTAGAAATATATTATTTTGAGTGAAACTTTTTTTAATTAATCAAATTTTTTTGAGTGTAAAATTTTTTTGACTGTCAGCATTTTTTTGAGTGTGACATTTCATTAAAAAAAAAATTATGTATACATTTTTTTTGAGTGTAACATTTTTTTTTAGTGTAAATATTTTTTTTAGTGTACAATTTTTTTGAGTAACAAAATTACTTTGTAAAATATTTTTGTTGTTTTATACCTATATACAATACAAAAAAAATATTTCACATATTTCCCACTTTTTATTTTACTTCATTTGATTTTTTTCCAAAAATTCTTACTATACACCGTTACAGACAGTTACAATTACAAAACAATAACAAATATTTACTTGTCTAACAACTAAACTGCACCCCACTACAAGAAAACAAACAACAACAAGTTTTAAAAAACTGGTATTTCACCATGCTTTTAAAATTTGTTTAACGAGTTTTCAACAGTTTAAGGTGAAACAAATCTGAAATTCAGTGCACTGCTTATAACTTTTGAACCACTGAACCGATTTTTCTAAAATTCAAAACCAAACAGCCTTGGGGAACGGCAAATATATATGCTAAGCTTCAGCCCCCTCAGAATTGTCTTTCGAAAGTTATAGTGGTTTTAATCTTGTAAATTCGAAAAATATCCATGCCGAAATTTACTCTTTTGCTCATAACTTTTGAACCACTTGACCGATTTCGCTGGATTGCAATACCAACCTGACCCGGTAAATGGAGAACATATATGTCAAACTTCAGGATCCTCCGTAAAGTCTTTCAAAAGTTAGCGTGTTTTCAACGGACAGACAGACAGACGGACGGACGGACATCGCTAGATCGACTTAAAATCGATCAAGGATCATGAATATATATACTTTATGGGGTCCTAGACCAATATTTCGATGTGTTACAAACGGAATGACAAACTTATATATACCCTCTATCACTAGAGTGGAGGGTATAAAAAATACCCAAAATACAGTATTTTATATTTTCAGAATAGATAAAAAATCTTTTATTATAGGTTTTCGTTTAAAATTTTTTTGTTTTACAATGTAAAGTTCGTAGTATTTGATGGTGTTTTCTATAAAACGAATTTTTTTGTATAACTGTGTTGGGGTATTTTGGACATTTTTACAGGCTTCATTTTAATGCCTAATACTACAACAATGTATTTCTTTTTTTTTTTAATTTGCAAGTGTGTTTTTTTTTTTGAAATTTTTCACCTTGTGAAAAAAAAAAAACGAATTGTTCATTAGAAATATTGGATTATTACTGAAATTTCACTTCAAAGCTATAAATAATAGTCACATTTACAAATAAGTCTTAAATTGCATTATTTTCGTTGCATTTAATATAATGTGAGTAATATTTATTTGGGAGTTGCAGGAAATAACTTATATTAAAGAGCGTGATAAGTTACACATCTAAAACAAAATGTTATTCATTGTATCTGATGATCTGAAAGATGTGTACTGTATGGATACGCCCATATAAAACTTTCCCAGTTTTGCAAATTTTTAATTATTGTTCCTGTTTTCAGAATTTTTAAAATGGAAAATAATTGCAGAAGAGGCTCACAATTATTCTGCTGATCAATTCAAATCATTTTCTAAGGAAAATATATCTTTTATTGGTGGCAGAATAGTAGATTTATATAATAAACAAGAGCCTTTAAACAAAAGGAAGATCAACGATAAAAATTGCTTTTCAATATTTCAGTTGATGACACGTTTTGTGAAGGAAAACAAATCGAATTTATTGGAAGTAAGTTTCCCGAGTAAAAATTTAGATACTGCACCATATCAATTTATATCTGGATCAATATATTATCAGATCTTATTAGATCTGGAAATTGACCCGATCTAATTATATCAGTTCTGATAGAAACTGATCAATATAGATCTCGTTGGATCCGACATTTGTCCCATATATATTCTGATCTTGTTGGATCTGACTAGATCAAAATTGAGATTGTAGTATATATATATATATATTAGAGTGTCCCTTATTTTGGAAATGTTGGAAATCTTGAGACGGTACCCGCTCATTTTTTTCCTTTTGACTTAAAAATAACTCAGGAAAAATTTTACGCCCCTAGGACCACGCCTTCCCTACGCGACGGGGCCTTAAAGAGCGGGGCCTTAAAAATCATTTTTCCATACAAACCAAAAAAATTTTTTTTTTATTTTTAATTTTTTTGTTATTAATTATTATATTACTTGGTTTGCTTATTCACGACAAAAAATTTGATTTTGGAGGGATAAGTCTTTCAGCGCTAAAAAATTTTTCGCAAAAAAAAAATTTGGGCGGCCGGGGTCCTACAGTAAAAAATTTTTAAAAAATATTTTTTTTTAGTTTTGACCAGCAACGGTTTTAGTTGCTATGTTGCTTTAAATGATATATATTCCAAAAAAAAAAATTATTCATATCTGTGACATCTTTATCTTTTTCGAAAAAAAAAATTTTGAGCCGTAGGAATCCTACGGTAAAAAATTTTTAAAAAATATTTTTTTTTAGTTTTGAAAAGCAATGGTTTTAGTTTTTATGTTGTTTTTAATGATATATATTCCAAAAAAAATATTATTCATATTTGTGACATTTTTATCGTGTATCGAAAAAAATCATCAATGCATTTTTTACCCTTTTTTAGAACACGATTAAGATGTCACAGATACAAAAAATATTTTTTTATGAATATATATCATTTAAAGCAACATAGCAGCTAAAACCGTTGCTGGTCAAAACTAAAAAAAAATATTTTTTAAAAATTTTTTACTGTAGGACCCCGGCGGCTCAAAATTTTTTTTTGCGAAAAATTTTTTAGCGCTGAAAGACTTATCCCACCAAAATCAAATTTTTTGTTGTGAATAAGCAAACCAAGTAATATAATAAATAATAACAAAAAAATTAAAAATCAAAAAAAAAATTTTTTGGTTTGTATGGAAAAATGATTTTTTAGGCCCCGCTCTTTAAGGGCCCGTCGCGTAGGGAAGGCGTGGTCCTAGGGGCGTAAAATTTTTCCTGAGTTATTTTTAAGTCAAAAGGAAAAAAATGAGCGGGTACCGTCTCAAGATTTCCAACATTTCCAAAATAAGGGACACTCTAATATATATACATAAATTTTTGAAAAATTTCTGATGTTAAGGAAAAATAAACACATTTTTTTAATAATGGTAAAAATTTAATTTTATTCAGTATTAAAAATGATAATAAAATTTTAACATGAAATTTAAGTAACAAAAGTATTTAAAAAAATTGTGTATTAAAAATAAAACTCCTGCGAAAATACATTCCTGCTGCAAAGATAAACAAATCTTAAGACTCATTTAGTATTTATGTAAAGTAAGAAAGAAGTATGAAGAAAATATGGAGTATTGCCTAATAAGAGTGGGTAAATTTACTGTTTTTTTAACTTCCATGTAACTTTATCAGGGTATTTCCATTCGAATTTCGATAATTTAAAAATTATTGTTTGAATTCATCGAAATTGTTTTAGAAACCCCCTGATAAAGTGCTTTAAAAAAACAGGAATCATACTAAATTTATTGGATTCGAAAAGCAGTTCCAATGTGGTTAATGTTAAAAATATTCATGTATTAGTATATTATTTGGCAAATAAAATCACAGCTGACATACTGCTGCACTCCCTTTATGAAATCGCAGACATTTTCATACAATTTTCCCAAATGTCCCCAAGGACAAGTCAGCATTGCCTAACAGCATCGGTGACTAACACCTATGCTTTTAGACAACCGCTGTATGAAGATGTCAGCAATATTTAAAAGGGGAGTCAGCAGTATGTCTCGGGTGATTTTTTTTTGCCGACTGGGTACTTATCCTCTCTATAGGTACCCAAAATCTTGGATTCTATCAATACTAAATGAGCCTTTAAATTTTTAATGGCATAAATTAAATAATATTGGCTATATCCCAAAAATCTCAAATTACAAAACTAAAACAATTTAGAACAAGCTGGTCCTTTCGAAATTTTTCAGGGAAAACTTGAGGCATCACGTACTGTTGGTATTGATTGCTTCAATCTTCATGTTCATAAAATTCTGCAGACATATGTCATCCAATTTATCCGCATTTTAATATTCCGAAAAATCTGAAAAGAAGGAGCAATTGTTAATCCTTTTATTTAATAATTTTTGTGGTCATTGCCAAAATACTTACATCAATGTTACAAACATCCGCGATAGATTTAAATTGATTTGTCCATATTTTGATAGAAAAAAATACATAGTTATGTACGCATTTCTTTTTATTTTTTAATATTGTTTTTTTTCTTTGACAGAAATTTCGAACTATTTTTATTTTTTTATTTTTATTTACATATGTATGTATTTAATTTTGTTTTCATTAAAAACAAACGAAGATTTTTAAAATAGAGGGTTTTCATTAAATTTAGAATTCTAAAAAGTCTTGGTTGTTTGATTGACTTTATAGTTAGGCTGACCATTCGTACTGATTTGATCAGTACATGTACTGATTTTTGATTACGTGTACTGATCAAAAAACGTTATACTGATTTGTACTGATTTTTTGAAATTTGTACTGATTTTTGAACATTTTTACATAAAAAATAAAAGTATAATAGTCCTATGGATTTTTTATATTTTGAGAATGATGATGTAAATTGCATGAATTCAAATATTTCTGAGACCTTAGATGAGATAATGTCATCAGAGATTATTTCAAAAAGCGATTAGAAAATCAGGGCCGTTAAAAAAAACACGTGCATATAAGGTGGGAAGTTTTCTTAAACGAAAAGTTGTCAAAACTTACGGAAAAATTCCTTAAAAATCTAAGGGATTTTCTTATTATTAAACCTGTGCAATTTTGTTATATTTTCTGAAAAATTACGATAACAGTTGTTTTTTACAGTTGTTTTTAACAGTTTTTTTCGCAGTTGTTTTTAGCAGTTGTTTTTACTCAAAATACTTGGGGTCAAGTTAGTTAGTTATACCGACATTTTATGAGTGTTGAAAAAATATAAGTGTTTTCCCGTAGAAAAAAAAAATTAGAGAGTTAAAACTCGGACGTACTGATTTGAGGTCAGAAAAAAATGGTCACCCTATTTATAGTTGATATGGATGTAAATCTTGATCTGGTGACATATATGATAGAAGATATAATCAGATATGGTGCAATATATCGTTATATATGGCAGCAGATCTAATATATCTGGCTATATATAATTTGATCTTGAATAATATATAAATATATACAATCATATCTTGTTTGATATAATTATATCTAAACATTTTTACTCGGGTTGTTAAAAAATGTGTAATTCTACTTTATTTTCCATTCTTGATGGTGATTCTAAACCTTTTCCAATTGTAATTCAGAAATTCCGATTGAAGTTTAGAAAAGTCTAATTGAAATTCAGAAAAACCTTGTGTATTCACTTAAAACAAATGCAATTTTATTTAAAAAAACATTCCACTGTTTTTTCATTTAAAATAAAAACTAGGGATGTCGCGAATATTCGTCACTATTCGGCATATTCGGCATGTTCTTTTGAATATTCGGCTAAATAAATATTCGGTAACAGTTTGCCGAATATTCGGCAAAGTTTAAATTAGTTAAAAAAACACTTTTTATTAACGTTTGGCTCTTGTTTTGTAGTCATTTCAGTATGTTTTTATACAAAAAAACTTGAGCACTTGATTAAAACTCGAATTGTTAAGGTAACAGAAAAAATAGTGTCAAAAACAGCGTTGTTGTCTTTTAGTCTGGAAAATTTTTTGAATTTTTAACATGTGTAAAATACAGGCGTATGAATAATTAAATTATTCGGCAATATTCGTATTCGGTTTAAACCGAATACCGAATAGTAAATATTCGGTAAAATGCCGAATACACTATTCGCGACATCCATAATAAAAACACATTACAGTCAATTTTAAATGTTAATTTAATGACTTACCAAAACATTAAAAAAACTAGTGAATATTCACTTATTTTGTATTAAAAAACAGTAAAACTGTAGAATAATTTTTTTACTGCCGAAATTGAATGTAACAGAAAATTCAGTTTTAAGACATAAATTATTTTTTTTAAACTACAGAAATAGTAGCAAAAAAGAAATCCTTTATAAAATTAATGATTTTTCTTTTAAAATAACTTTACTGATTACTTTTTAAAATAATCTACAAAGAGTTAATGACATTATTTTCTTTAGCGGTATTGTCACATTGATATCCAGATGGAACAGAAAAACCAATAGCGTTTGCATCCAAAACTTTAAATAGTAGTCAATGTAGATATTCGCAAATTGAAAAAGAGGCCCTGTCCATAATTTTCGGGGTAACTCGATTCCACCAATATATCTACGGCCGTCATTTCGAATTAACTACAGATCATGAGGCCCTCACAACATTATTTCATCCTCATAAAAAACTTATAATTATGACTTTACATCGTCTTCAACGGTGGGCTATTGTTCTACAATCCTATGATTATAATATTCGCTACAAAAATACAACTCAACATGCCAATGCAGACGCTCTTTCCAGTTGGAGAAGATGTTGAATTTGATAATGAAGAAAAAAATTTGCTTGATATTGAAAACATTTACGAATCAACAATAACTGAGTTTCCAGTGGACGCAAATCTGGTTGCCGAACATACAAAACAGGATCCAGTGTTAAAACTTGTAAGTCAATACATCATCAAATGTTGGCCGGATCATATACCAAAATCTGAAGGTAAATTGCAACCATATTTTTCTAGACGGTTATCCCTGTCTATTCATAATGGGGTTATATTAATGCATACGGAACACAGTAGAGTAGTTATTCCAATATCGTTACGATCAAAAATTCTCGAAATGGTTCACGAAGGGCACTGGGGTAAAAGTCGAATGAAACAAATAGCTCGTCGATATGTTTGGTTTCCTAAAATTGACGACGCTATAGAAAACATTTCAAATTCCTGCACCACTTGTCAGGAAAATAGCAGTTGTCCAAAACGTGAATTTTCATCTTGGCCCGAAGCCACACATCCGTGGGAACGGATTCATATTGATTTTGCGGGTCCATTTTTTTCTAAAATGTGGCTTATAGTAGAAGATTCATTTTCACGCTTTCCGTATATAACAGAAATGTCAACGGCTACATCATCCACAACAATTCATGCACTTCAAGAAATTGTTTCAATTGAAGGGCTTCCAAATACAGTTCTTAGTGACAATGGAAGTCAATTTACTTCTAAAGAATTTGAGGAATTCTGTCAGCGTAATTCAATCGAACATATGACTAGCGCACCGTTTCATCCAGCTTCGAATGGATTGGCGGAGAGAACTGTTCGTACGTTTAAGGAATCTTTTAGGAAAATTATGTCGGATACGCAAGATAAGAAAAGAGCGGTTTTTAAATTTTTAACTACATACAGAGCAACTCCAAATACTTTGTCTGGTAAATCCCCAGCAGAACTTATCCACGGTCGACAACCTCGAACTATTTTGTCAGCATTGTTTCCTTCAAAACGTTTAAAAATAGAAGGTCAAACTAAATTCAAAATTAACGATGTAATTTATGCAAGAAATTTTGCTGGAGGAAAAAGGTGGATTGAAGGAGTGGTTATGAATTGTAATGGCAATATGATGTATACCATAAAAACGAAACTTGGTAAAATTAGAAGACATCAAAATCAGTTAAAAATCAGATATGAAACGGTTAGAGATCCATCCCAACTCGAAGAGGATATTGACATCGATATAGAGTTTCCGAGTACTCCAGACAACAACCAACCGGAAAATTTTACATCACCAGTCAATAATTTGCCCAATAGTCCAACCAACCAGGGGTCACCTCCGCAACAGTTCATAAGGTCACCGTTAGAAAACAGGGATACCTCTTCGGAACAGCATCCAATTACTTCTACAAATAATTTGCATGCATCTCGCAGAGCACGAAAGAGGCCAAACAGATTAAATACACCTGCAACAACCTTAGGCCGTTCTCATCAAATGATAAAGAGACCTAAAAGATTTGATCCATATTAAGTTTGGGGGAATGTTGTAACCTGTTTGTTATCCACTTTCAAATACATAAAATAATAATTATCGAGTACTCCTTTTCAGATTGTCATAAATTTATTTGTACAATTTAAATAACTTTTCGTTTAGTTCTTTTTTCATTTTCAATAAACATTGTTTGAACTTTTTATAATTCGTGTGTTTTTTTAAAACAAAACCTCTATAACACAAGTCTCTGACCAGAAAGTGCCGGGCAATGGCAAATAAAGTGTTCGATAGTTTCCAACTCCTCTTCATCCATGCAACTTCGGCAAAAGTCATTCGACTGCACATTTAACCGCTCTGCGTGCTTTCCTATAAGACAGTGTCCGGTAATTATAGAAACCACCGTCGAAATCTCTCCTCTTGGAAGCGATATCAGCTCACTTGTGCGCCCCTGATTAAGAGAAGGCCAAATCAGTCGTGTTGTCTCACACGTCCATCCGTTTGCCCATCTTTGATTAGTCTCCGTCGCAGAACAAAGCCGTAGGTTTGGCTTGCAAGTTTCTAGAGGCATACCAACACATTCCAATTCTGTTGGAACCTGTAAGGTAGTTCCTAGTCTTGGAAGCTTATCGGCTTTGCAATTCCCTGGAATGTCTCTGTGCCCTGGGACCCATATGAGTCGTATGTTAAACTGCTAGGCCATCTCATTTAAAGACGTGCGGCAGTTAAGGGCAGATCTTGTTTTCAGAAACATTGAATCCAGGGACTTGACCGCGGCTTGACTGTCAGTATAAATGTTGACTGCGGTTGTAGACAAGACATTGCAGCTCAACCAGTCAGCCACTTCCTTTATTGCCAGCATCTCTGCCTGGTAAACACTGCAATGATACACTTATTTTCTTAGTGTATGCATTATTGATCAGTGATTGATTCTAAGACATTCTAGCATTGTCCGCCTGTCAGTTTGTCTGTGGAAATGGCGATCACTGCCAAAATATAACACGGATATGACTGAAACTTAACTGAGAAGTTTGGCATTGGATTTAAGCAATGTCGGTTCAGCGCTTCAAAATTTATGAACGAAAATGTAAGGACACCTAGAAAATTTTCGTTCATTTGACATAACCTAAAAATACGAAATGCTTTAATTCGGCTGCTGGTTGACATATGTAAACAGAATTGAACACCGAATGGTATTTTAACAAAATTGCTTATATGCCATTTACATATACCTTGAAATCCAGAAAAAATGGGATTTCAATGAAAATCCAGTAAATCACATTACTTTTTTGGATTTTAAATGTCAAATCCCATACAAAAAAAACTTGGATTTTGGGAAAATCGTAAAATCGCAATTCAAAATCACAAAAAAATTCTACTACTTAATTGTACAACTTTGATTTTTCCCAAAATAATCATCCCTAATGCTTTTTGCAATGCTGCACACAATTTTTTTTATCAGCTGTTGTTGTTTTTTTAAAGTAAAATAACAATTAAAATTTATTATTTAAAAACTATTAAAAAATTAATAAAAACAATGTTTAAGAATGTTTCATTTAAAATTTACCATTGCAAATGATAAACGCACAATTTAGTTGGCAAATTTGATCTTCCTAACAAGGAAAAACACTCAATGGTGGCGACCCAAACTTGACAAAAATGGTAATTTTCTTGCATTTAAAGAAGCAGCTCTACATAAAACCACATTTTTTGATATTGTGGTCCCAACATATACTAGTGGGATTGAAAATATTGGCTCCGGCAAAGAAAAATCATTGTTTCTAGAAATATTTATAAAATTGGGTAATTTTCCCACTAACAACCCTGTACACAAATCAAAAGAAAATACAGAGTTAGTACAAACAAAATCCCGCTAAATGTCAAAAAAGCATATGTAAACGGTATAGATTTTAATTGGATTTGAAATCCAAATTTATGTATATGGATTTCGGGGTATATGAAAATAGCATATTAAAATTTTCTTCCAATCCTTTACAAAAAAATTTTATATAATAACTAGTGTTCAACCGAATATTTGGCTTCGACAAAAATAGACTATTCGGACAGTATTCGTCAGTCTTCGGCCACATTTCTGGTCAATACGGCAGAATAATTATAGAAAACAGCACGTTTTTGATATTTTTAACCTTCAATTGATATTTATTAAATTATAATATGCCTGTTCGTTTACCTTACTACAATCTTCTCATTTTTACTACATTTTTACTACTTTAAAATTTCCAGTTGTAGTAAAAATAGTAAGAAATTTAAGTAAACAAACAGACCTAATGTCTATTCGATTCCCAAAATTTCAAACTATTTTTACTACAATTGGAAACTTTTGTTTATTTTTTTATTAAAATGTATATTATTACCTTACTACAATATACTATTTTTTACTCATTTTACTACAGCTGGAATTTTTCAATACAAAAAGTTAACAAGACTTTCCAGTTGTATTAAAAAATAATAAGAAATTTGGGTAACCGAATAGACCTAAAAATTTCCAGCTGTAGTAAAAAAGGAAAAAGCAGTAGATTGTAGTAAGGTAATCGATCGGACCTATTTATTTTTTTATTTCAAATTGAAGTTTTGAAAATCAACTGTTTTTTTTTTAGTAAATATTTTATTTGATTTGAATAAATAAAAATTACAGTTTTTAATACATATTTAACTAAATTGTTAAAATTGTTAATTTTTTTAGTATTAAAAAAAAAATTATAATTGAATTTTAAAGATCAGTATTCGGTTTCTGCCGTATAATGAAATTTTGGCCGAAGCCGTGTCTGAATACGTATTCGGTTAGACACTAGTAATAACAATTAATTTTTCGTTTGCGTATGTAGATATCCACCGATGTTATAAGTGAACTTAATTTCAACATATCTTCTGAAACAATGAAGATTGTAGATAGAAAGAAAGGCGAAGAAAAAACATGATAATGAAAGTTCAGAATCAGTTTATTTCTTAAACTGCGATGAGTATGATGCTTTAGAAGCGCTGTTAAATTTGAATATGTCAGAATTTCAAATCAATATAAAAGATACCACTACAGCACATATGAATAACTTTTTTCAATACAAAAAATTGCAATCTGTTTCATTTACTGATAATGCGGGAGAAGAAACCGCTGAAATTATTTACTTAAATTGTGACGAACTCGACGCTTTTGACGCACTGCTTATGAGTGCTGAAGACTCTAGAGTTTCCAAAAAGAAGCATTTTATTTTAACTGCCAATTTTGTAATGTGCAAAAATGGGATATGAAATCTCACAGTTGACGTTGTGGTAGGAAGGTAGAAAAACAATAACCAAAAACGCTGAAAGACTATGATATTAAAACCCCTAAACGAACACAGGCCAAAACTACTGCCAGTAGCGTGAAAGTCAACCACAACACAAATAAATAAGGCATTTTAAAATTCGTAAATCATTCAACTATTCAGTATATTTAATTTCTACACCACGGTTTGGATGGAAAGGGTCTGCGGACCCGTCTCTGCAGCTAGCAATCAGTGGTTGGGGAGGTTCTTGACCCTACCATTCCAAACTATACATTACTCTTTTATTACAGAGTCCCTAATAAATGAAATTGATACACTATTGTTATTAAATTCCCCGTTAAAGTGGTATTACAGTTTAAAAATGAAATTTACTGAAGGTATACTATGCAAGAAAGAAGGGGATACAGATGTTAAGTCCCCATGTTTCAAAGCCCTCCCAACCTTGTCCTCCAGAACATTTGGTACACAATTTTGGAGAACCCTTATCGGAAGTTACCCTACATTCTCAAAGGAAATTCTAAAAAGAATTTAGCACGACATTATGTTTTTTTTTTATAGAATTCACTTAAAATTCATTTTATTTGCCAAAAGAAAAAATATATTGTATATAATAAATCTAAAAATTACTTAATTTAGGAATGACAAAAAGTATGAAAAATTCAAGTAGGTGAACATTGAAAATTTTAAGTTTTAGATTGCTTATCTAAAATTCGAAAGTTTAAAAAAAAAACTACACATATTTATAAACACCTAATAATTCATTACAATGCTTATAAAATATTTATGAGTATTGTTTCTAAATATTCATTTTCATCCAAAATGAGATTTGGATTGATTTAAAAAAAATAAAAATTTGCACAAGGTTTATAGATGTACGAAAGTGATATTACGGACCGAAAAACGTAGGGTATACGAATTTAATAAAAAATATAAGTTTTTGTTTGTTTTGATTTTAGTTTTCGCGACACTGTATATTCATCTCTTTTCAATAAGTGGATTTTTTACATATTAAAAATAAATTGATTTTACGTTTTGCACTAGGGTTCAATGCCCTTTGTAAGAAGAAAGTAAATTTTTAGTTTTATTTTGATTACGAACGATAACTGACAAAAGAAAATATCTATATCGCGAATAAGAAAATGTATAAAAAAAAGAGAAATAATTATAATGAAATCATAATTGCTTTATTATATTTAATTAAAAAAATTAAATCTTATTTAAATTTAATTTATTAGAAAAAATCTGAATTAAGCTGTTATTTTAATTTATATTTTTTCTTAATGATTTCCGAAGAAAACCACGAATTCATATAAAAACATTATTTTAATTATTTTGTTTTTTTTTTCTCAAATTTTACCAGTAATTATGAAAACATATAAAATAAATAAACCAGTCTTTGTAAAGTTTAACAGAACACTAAATTTCTAGTTAACATAAGTTAACATAGTTATGTTAAACTAACAGAGCTGGTACAAAGAAGAATAAAAAAATTAATACAGACTTACTGACATATGCACGGTGAAAGGCCTTCCATCGATGAATATGACGCTGGTCTTTAGAGTTGTGTCGTTCACGAACGAACTAGTTCAATTGAACTATTCACTTAACTGAGCGGTTTATCTAGTTCATTAATTTCCGTTCTTTTAGGTCTTTTCGTTCATTCAGCTCAATTCGTCATCATTTCATTTTGATCTTTTAGTTCGTTCGTTCAATTTTGTTTGTTAATCATTCACGAACTGTTGAACGAAAACAAAAACTGAACGATTTGAACGACCAACAGACATGATCAAAAATGATTCGTTCACAAACTGTTGAACGAAGACCACAAAAGAGCAATTGAACTAGATGAACGAACTAGGTCTTTTATCTGAAATGAACGAAAATGAGCGCTCACTCAATTGAACGATTAAGCACAAGTCTACTGGTCTTGTTGCTCTGATGGTTTGAAGTAGTTTTGCTCTCCTTATTAATTCCTTCTTGAGGAATTTGTTGTTAAATTTTACCAAATTTAATTATTTGCAAAACTACTGTTATGCAAATTTTTTGTTTCTTCTTTTACCAGTATTTCCTTATTTTTTTACACTTTCTTATATTTCTTAAAATTGACTTTTTTTATGCACAGTATCACGATAGTGGCAATATTTATATCAAAAAAAAATTATTACAAAAATAATTGTTTTTCTTAGGGTGTGTGTGAAATGATAGCAAAGTGCTGTGGTAAATAATATTTTGTCTATGGTGAAAAAATTTCATTTTTCTGCTGTGTGAAATGATATCTTTTTTGACAAAGTAAAATTTTGACAATTGCTTATAAAAAATAAAAAGAAAATATATTTTCAAAAATATGAATATTTTTACGAAACATTTTCCTTTGCCAATTGCCATAAAATAACAAACGCAATATGCTGATTTGCGTTATACAAATAGAAAGTTAATGGTTTTTTACAATTTTTATATAGAAAAACTTTCTCAGGATCTTAACGTTCCCTAAGATGTTTCCTATAGGAAGAAGGCACTACAATCTTGTACATTCTTTAGGAAAAATAAGATATCCAAGACTTTTTATAGGAAAAACGTGTCCGAGTCTGTGACTTTTATTAAAGGACGACTTTCCTCGCTTCTAACTAATTTATTTACATAAAAATGTCTGTCTCTGTGACATTTTTCATATAAAAAAAATTCTCTATCCAATAAAAAACAGAATATTTTAATAAAAAAAATTTATTCTGCACACATACAAATATGTTAATAAATAAATATGGATCTTGAGGAAGGAGCAACAATTAATCCGTAGAATTTCGCTTTTTGTCTGCATGCATCACAAAACTTTCTAATCCTTCGACACTTTTCCTTTCCGAACAATCAAAAATATAAAATTTTAGTTACAAACGTTTTAAAAAACTATTTTTTTAATTGTTTTCGATATTTAAATTCTTTATGTTTGTTTTTATTTAATTTTGTTGTCAAACGTTTGAATTTCAAAATTTTCTATTGTTTTGTCAAAATTTCTACTAGCCCAATGGGCTAGTGAAATTTTATTCACCTCAATAGTGTCAAAATTTTACCAACAAGCATACTTTGCTACCGTTTCACACACGCCCTTAGTAATTAAAAATTTGATTTCACTGGATATTTTCCTGATATAAATATCTCCAGCAAAAGAGATACTGTTTTTAGATTATTTTTTTTTTCTTTTAATGTTTTTAATCTAATTTTAATTTTACGTTAACTTTTGTGCAATGAATATTCAGAACTGTGATATTAAAAACTAAAGTTTTACGATTTTTAAATATGTAAAAAAAAACACTTTAATGGGAGATGATGCGGGTAGCTTTTAATATGCCGATTCCAAAAATTCAAACTTTATATGTTTTATATTTTATTTTTCCTGAAATTTTCTTAATTTTTTTTTCAAAATTGCGATTAGATTTTGTTCAGTTTTCCGATTTAATAAAAGATTTTCACTATTAATATTAAAAAAAACAATCAATATTAACACTGTACGATTTTGAACTTTATACGATTCGCGACACTGTGCAAACTTTTATAAAAAATTGTGATACACTAAAATTACAGTAAATTTATATTCTATTCATATAAAATAATAATTAAAAATTCTATTTAACTTACTATACCTTCTATGGTTTTTTTAACTATTCACTTTAGACTAATTTACTGTTTTTTTTTTTTAATTATTAATTTACGTTAACAACCAATTTATTCACTATTTTTACACCGCGGGGTGTAGGGAAATTCTCTGCGGTTTTACAAACGCCGACTTTTTCGATTTAAATTGTCCCTTTCATAGCTATAAGACGACTGAAGTAATGAAATTTTTTTCCTCTGCTTAGACCAGTTTGCTTCTTCTTTTGATGTTATAAAAAAATAGAGTTTGTTTATGGAATTTCCAGGTGGACAAGGAGATCACTATTAAAAATTAAGAGAAGATTTTGGTTATGAGAACCAAGAGACTGAAATTGATTTTATTTTGTTCTTTACCTTTTTTCTTCCATCCAAATTTTAGGAACAATATTAATACAGCCCTGTTGCTATGGACTGAGCCCAAAGGGATGTTTTCTCTGGTAGAGAAAAAAAACTGGTCTTATTTTTATGCCCTCTAAAAATTCGAATTTGATAGATTGTATCTGGTTTTAGCAAAATTTTTTTTTTATATAAAAAAAAATTAGTTACCTTTTTATACCCTCCACTCTAGTGATAGAGGGTATATATAAGTTTGTCATTCCGTTTGTAACACATCGAAATATTGGTCTAGGACCCCATAGCGATCTAGCGATGTCCGTCCGTCCGTCCGTCCGTCCGTCTGTCTGTCTGTCCGTTGAAAATACGCTAACTTTTGAAAGACTTTACGGAGGCTCCTGAAGTTTGACATATATGTTCTACATTTACCGGGTCAGGTTGGAATTGCAATCCAGCGAAATCGGTCCAGTGGTTCAAAAGTTATGAGCAAAATAGTAAATTTCGGCAAGGGTATTTTTCGAATTTAGAAGATTAAAACCACTATAACTTTCGAAAGACAATTCTGAGTTGGCTGAAGCTTAGCGTATATATTTTTCGTTCCCCAAAGCTGTTTGGTTTTGAATTTCAGCAAAATCGATTCAGTGGTTCAAAAGTTATAAGCAAAGCACTGAATTTCAGATTTGTTTCACCTTAAACTGTTGAAAACTCGTTAAACAAGTTTAAAGGGCATGGTGAAATACCAGATTTGTAAAACTTGTTGTTGTTTGTTTTCATGTCGTGGGGTGCAGTTTAGTTGTTAGACAAGTAAATATTTGTTATTGTTTTGTTATTGTTAGTGTAACTGTATGTAACGGGAAAAAATCAAATAAAGTATGTGTATGATTGAATGTTAATTTGATTTTGGTTTTTAAAGAAGAGGATAGTAATATAAAAAGTGGAAAATATGTGAAATAGTTTTTTTTTTGTATTACATACATATAGGTATAAAACAACAAAAATATTTTACAAAGTAATTTGTTACTCAAAGAAATTGTACACTAAAAAAATATTTACACTCAAAAAAAATGTTACACTAAAAAAAAAATGTACACATTATTATTTTTTTTTTTTAATGAAATGGCAGACTCAAAAAAATGTTGACAGTCAAAAAAATTTTACACTCAAAAAAATTTGATTGATTAAAAGAAAGTTTGACTCAAAATAATATACATATTTCTAACAAAAAATTTGTAATGCAATTTTTTGGAATTTTTTTAGAAAATTACTATAAGATAACATTGTGGAGGGTATTCATAGATTCGATTAAGTCGAATTTAATTTTTCTACTTGTTTTCTTTTAAAAAATAGGAAGTTTATAAAACTGATGATTTTTATACAAAAAAATTGATTTTTGCCAAATAAACCAAGATATCTTTCCGGATTTTAATTATCGATCTGATATAAGGTAAGGTGACCATACGTACTCTTTTTTAGAGGACAATACTCTATTTTAACTGGCTGTACTCTATAAAATGTATGTCCTCTTTCTGTCCTCTTTTTTCAAATTCTGTCCTCTTTGTCCTCTTTATTTTTTAAAGCATGATCAATATTTGTTTTGATTTATATAAATTAAAACAAATTTTAGTTCACGGCGGTCACCGGTTGTTAATGGCAAATCGAATGGAAAACGTCGCGCGCTGCCTGTTCATACTCCCACATACTTGACTCACCTTATATGGGCAAAAAAAAAAGGTTAAAGTTGTACCCCCCTGAAAATTAACTTCATAATTTTTATGATGATTCCTAAAATATTCGGGTTCTATCGATCAAAAAGGGTCCAAAACTTGTATTTTTCATGAATAAAAAATTCGATAAATTTTTTCTGCATTGAAAGTTTTTAAAAATCTAACCACAGACTCGAGAAAACGAGATATTGATCAAAGTTTTTTGATGCTTTTCAATTCAATTTTACTGAAAATTAAACTTTGCCATTTTTTTGTCCGATTTTCACTTCTAATACTTCGTTAATGTAAAATTGTCTGAAAAATATGTAAAAAATTTTGAATTCGAATCATTTTTTTACTTATATTCTTTATGTACTCTATTTTTATTTTCCAAATCTGGTCGCCTTATATAAGGTGATTTCAATCGTAGATGGGTGCCTAATGAATTGTGTTTATTTAAATTAAATTTTGCACCATTTAACTTAATAAATTCAGGGTGATTTGTTGAAATTTCCAATAATTTTTATTCAATCACTAATCTGTAAAAATTAAATTATATATTTTTACAAAAATAAATGGACAAAATTCCAAGAATTAAGGTTATAATTACCATATAAAGGTCTAAGAAAACCATGTGATGTTTTGACGTTGATCAAGGCAACGATTTGTTAGCTTTTATGCAAAAGGTGAAGACTTTTAACTTTTTTTGTTGTTTTTTTTAAATAACCGGAAAAAAAGATTTTTACATCCATGGGAGGCGACTCGAATTTGTGAGAAGCAATAGTAGTCATTAATTAGTCTGTTCTCAAAATCTGTCAGTAGCATATCAGCTGAGAGGCACTTTGGTTTCGACTTAATATTCCAGTAATCAATGCAATCAACACTGTTATACCGTTAAAATTTAAATATACGAAAACTTTAAACTACTAAAAATTTGCCAAACCTAGATACATATCTGTTCTTTTGATTTGCATAAAACAAATAGAACCCATTTGTTTTTCAGAATAGAAAAATTTAGAAAATCTCCTAATAAATTTTTCTAGATAAAAGACCTAAACCACCAGATACACATCTTACGTTAAAATCAAAACCAAAAAATATCCCAACATTCCTAAAATACTAAAGGACCGAGAAAACGATCACCCCTGATCCATAAACTGTCTTAACGGACTAAATATTAGTTCCCTGGTAATATTGTATTTAAGTCTCAGTTTGTTGAATTTTAATGATAAAACTATCGGCATTAAAAACAAAAAATAAAGAAGAAAATAACCGAAAAAAAATATTACCACGACTTACTTCGGGAGTCATACAAGAAACTTAGTGTGCAATTACAATTCTGGCGTTGGCCTTGAATTTTGCTTGTTCCCATACATTTTGTATGTAGAACAAAATTCAAAGCCAACGCTAGCGTTTCAAAGCAGTGAATCAAGCCGACCGGCTCAAAATCGGCTGCGCGGCGCCGCCGGCCAATTTTTAACCTTTTTTCGCGCTGCCGCCTTTCAAAAAACAGATTTTACAACAAAAATAGAACAAAAAAGTTCAGCCGACACTGAGCCGCCGCTGAGCAAAATTGGTCGAGCCGCCGCCGCCGAAAATTTTGGGTCGGCTTGATTGACTGTTTCAAAGCCAGAATAGAATCAATTCTATTTTCTTGGCTTTGCTCTCTCGTGAGTATTTTTTTTTGCTTTGGCATTGCCAGTCATTTACAAAAAAAAGGGTTGATTTTGTTTATGAAACACGTCTTGTTTATGAAACACATCTGTGTATTGCAAAATTATAAGAAAAGTACATATAAAAGAAAGTGAAATATAATTTACCGCCAATTATTATAAAAAAAAAAACAAGTATCAAAAAATTATCAATAAAAAACCAAAGCAGTTTTATGTTTCACCGAAAAAATATAATTTTCAGAAAAATTTATTTTTCTTTCACCAAATAATTATATTTCTGTTATTCTTTGTGTGTGTGTATACAAACAAACGCCAGAACAAAATTCAAAGCCAAAGCCTTTGTTTAAATCAAAAGCCCTCTCTTTACACAAAATTTAAAGCCAACGGAAATTCAACACGCAAAAGGTGAAACACGCACTTCCCAAATGCGTGGCATACAACGGTTGCGTGCAAAAAAGGTCTTAAAAAACCAAAAACCTTATTTATATAGAAATAAACAAGTCTTGGATGCAGCTGACGATATTGCAGAAGTTGGGAATTTACAAAATATCAAAACCCTTGAAGCCTTTCGGAAAGCAAAATCGGAAGGAAATTTCGACGATTATTATGATGCTGATGCCTTCCTGGAAGTGGTGGTAATGCAAAATGGTCCATATAAAAAGTATATACCGCACATTGTATCTCCGTTAACGATATATTTGTGGGAGTTTGTTACTTTCAAGACTATAAACGAAAATAAAAACATTTTAAAAGATTCAAATTTTACATTCCACTTAGACGCTTCAGGAGAAAGTGTAAAGAAAATAGAATGCGCTGAAAAAAGAGTATTAACTACATATAATATTGCATTGCGCATTCCAAAATTTAAAAAAATCTGCGTTATTGCACAGGCAGTGTTATCTACACCATTTACAGATGTAATTCGAAAAAGATCAATTGTAATTCGAAGATTCTATTTGTAATTCGAAGATTCCATTTGTAATTCGAAGATTCCATTTGTAATTCGAAGATTCCATTTGTAATTCGAATACTCCAATTGTAATTCGAAGATTCCATTTGTAATTCGAAGATTCCAATTGTAATTCGAAAAAGATCAATTGTAATTCGAAAAAGATCAATTGTAATTCGAAAAAGATCAATTGTAATTCGAAAAAGATCAATTGTAATTCGTAAAAGATCAATTGTAATTCGTAAAAGATCAATTGTAATTCGAAGATTCCAATTGTAATTCGAAAAATATCAACTGTATTTCCATTGATATTTTTCGAATTACAATTGGAATCTTCGAATTACAATTGATCTTTTACGAATTACAATTGATCTTTTACGAATTACAATTGATCTTTTTCGAATTACAATTGATCTTTTTCGAATTACAATTGATCTTTTTCGAATTACAATTGATCTTTTTCGAATTACAATTGGAATCTTCGAATTACAAATGGAATCTTCGAATTACAATTGGAGTATTCGAATTACAAATGGAATCTTCGAATTACAAATGGAATCTTCGAACTACAAATGGAATCTTCGAATTACAAATAGAATCTTCGAATTACAATTGATCTTTTTCGAATTACATCTGTAAATGGTGTAGACATAACACAACCGAAATATTTTTATACCCTCCAACTACAGTATGTGAGTATACCCCATACTCACTTTGTCATTCCGTGTGTAACGCATTGAAATATCGGTCGGGGACCCCATAAAGTATATATATTATTGATCAGTGATCGATTCTAAGACATTTTAGCGATGTCCGTCCGTCCGTCCGTCCGTTTGCCCGTCCGTCCGTCCGTCTGTAGTTAACACGATGCAGTCCAAAATAAAAGAGCTAGGAACCTCAAGTTTGGCACAAATATGTCTTATGTTCCTAGGCAGGTTAAGTTCGGAAATTGGCCAAATAAATGAAACATTTGGTATATTTATCGCGATGGGAAGGTGCTCTCAACGTGCCCCACTGACCCTATCAACTTTTCCCCCCCAAAAAAAAAAAAAGAACGCCCCTGTCAATTTTTTTTTACATTTTGGAGGGTATAAAAGATTCGGCACAGCCGAATTTAACACTCTCACTTGTTATTTTTGAAAAAGCTTAAGGTGTTTTGCATGGACAATAACTTTCTTTGGCCAATATGCAAGAGAGTAGTAATTGTATTTGTAATTGTAGTAAAAAAATGTGTTGATAGCAGCGTATTATATAACAAACATAGAAGAATGTAAGATATGGTTTAGACGTATCTTTACGATTTTACTAATACCCAACAAAACCATCGAATTTTACAAAAGTCTGAATGTTTTAAAAAAATCGAATGTTCATGCCGAGGAATGTTATGAAGGCAAACATTTTAGTTTCGATGAAGATGAGGCAGAATCAAAAAGATCGGAGTCCATTTCACCAAAAAGCGAATTCAAAAAGGATTTCTTAACATTTTTGAAGATATACAAAATCAGTGGCAGACAACAGATAAAGAAAACGTAAATGATTTTAAAAATGTTAAAGTTTGTAAACATATTGTCGACAAATATTGTGCGGTTTTGCCTTTATGGACGAACTTTATTGGGAAAATGATAATGACGATTGGGAAAATGATAATGACATTTTCAAGATTGTACTGACTTGACAAAAAAGTGTACTTTTTTGACCCTCATTGTACTAAAAAAGTTTTAAATTTTTTTTATTACTTTATTTAATTTTTATTAAGCAAGAATATATGTAATACCCTACACGAGTGTATCCCGGAAAATGGATCTATCTTTAGTTATCTATTTGTTGCCAATAGACCGATTTAATTGTATATCGTGCAAAATGTTTGTATAGGGCCCATGTCCAAAAATTAAAAAAAATCGGACTTGATTAAGTTACCAAAAAAAAGTTTGCCAAGTTTCGAAGGGATATCTATGATAATACAGTAATTTTTGTCCAATTTAAAGGGGGTATTTGAATGCGGGCTAGGTCCAAACATGGGCTGAGGTTTCCAATTTCAATAGAATTCGTCATTGTGCCAAAAATGCAGGTAAATTGATCGAAAACTGCGACCTGTATCGTGCTTGCAAAATTTGCAAAGACAGACGGGTATCGCTAAATCGAATCAGAAAGTGATTCTGAGTCGGTTGGTATGGTAAAAAGTAGATATAGGAACAATGAGCGTGTTCACCAGAGAAACCTGCTACTCAACAGTTGAGATGTAACGTGTTTTGATTAGTTAACTCTGCTGAGCGCATTTTTTTATGAATGTTTTGAAATATAGGAATAAATGATTTTTTTTATATTTTCATTTATTTTTTCTGTGGTAACTACTTTTTTTATTATTTTTTTGTTTATTTCTTTAAAAAACAATTGTTTTAACCCTTGTTGACACATTAAAAGAGTCGAAATAAAATTTGTGACTTAGATAATTTTGAAATTGTACTAAATCAGTCAGTGGAGTACTGCCGTACTTTTGGCCTCCGAATTGTACTGAAAAAAGTACAATTGTACTGACTTTAGGTAGAAACAGAACAAGCACGGCACGGGGGACGGTTGCCGTTGCCGGAGAATATAGGCCCAAAACAATAACGGGGGACGGCGACGGCAAAAAATGTCATTTGTTTGTTCAGTGGTGCTAACTTTTAATAAAATTAGTGTAATTTCACGGAAAAAAATCGCTTATCACATAGTCAATGTGATTAAGTTGGCACTACTGTACGTTTGTTACACCATTGTAAATGAAAAAATAAAAAATTGTTCTGTAAATGCGGCAACCCTGGAGTGTGAGAGGGAGGTAGATTGAGAGAACCCGGAGATAAAATAAAATAAGTTTTAATTTTTTGTCGTGCCGGTCACGGTTTTTAACTGTCAAATCGTATGGAAAAAGTCGTGCCGGGCTTGTTCTGTTCAGAGCATTTATCATCCCTGATTGGGATACATATCGATCCCTCTGGCAAAACCGTCAGCAATGGACCATTAGAAGCCAGTTTCATGTTGCAAAAAAGTATTGTACTAGATAACAAAACTAATTTAAGGCCTGGAGAATTTATAAAAAAAAACAGACCCAATAATTTAAGTGCAAGAAAAGATATTCGATTTAAGTATGGTATTTTTGGTGGCAATAAGTCAGAAATTGAAAATATCAATTTGCTCCCCTATGATTCAAATGCCTTCCATGAACTCTTGGTGATGCAAAATGGAGAGTTTAAAAACTATATATGGCACGTTGCTTCGCCTTTAGCCATATTTTTATGGGAGCCTGATACTTTAAAAACTTTTGCGGACAATAAACAAATTTTAAAGGACGCAAATTTTACCGTACACATTATTGAATTTATGGAATGTATGCCTAAAATAGAAAACGCAGGAAAAGCGACTGCAGTGTACAACATAGTACTTCATATTCCAAAAACAGGAAAAATTTGCGTAATAGCACAGGCAATCATGGCAAAACAAAGTGCAAACAACATATTTGAATTTTTGGAAAAACTTAAGTTTTTTGTAATGAAAAAAGGTTTATTTGGCCTCTTGCTAAGAAAGTTATAGTGGATGTATGTAACGCATCAATCAGTGCCATAAACAAATGTTTGAATCGAGCTTGGACTACAAATGAATATATTCAGGCATGCTACGATACACTTAAAAATTAAAGTGGTAAAATTGAATTAGTTGTAATTCAATATTGTAAATACCAATATATAATGATTATGTGCAGCGATCTAGATAGGTTTTTGAAGGGAAAAAATGATAAATTAAATGAAATTTTGAAAAACGCTCTGATTGCTGGTTATGATTATAAGAATATGGAAGAATGTGAGGTATTATTTAAAGACATTTTCACCATTTTACTTGCTCCCTTCAAAAACGAAAAATTTGTCAAAAGCTTTATAGCCCAGGAAAATAAGGGGTCATCTGCGGAAAATCGGATAGGTACTCTGAAAATTTGCACATAGATTGGTTTTGGCAATCTAAATAAGGGGAAAAAAGTCCCAAGAAATCACCCGTGTCCTTGCTGAGATATTGAGGTCGAAGGTCACAAAAATCGGGTTTTTTTACAGTTTTTTTTCTAATATCTCGCTCAATATACGTCGTACGCTTTAAGAGTCTATTACAAAAATTGTAGAATATAAAATTATCTACAATATGTTTCATAATACTTTTTTCGTATCTCTTACCGTTTCAGAGATATTAAAGCCAAAATTCACAAAAACCAGATTTTTTACAGTTTTTTGCTAATATCTCGCTTGATATGAGTGATACGCTTTAAATGTCGATTAAAGAACTTATAGAAAATAAAATTATGTACAAATTTCTATTTGCATTTTTTTTTCGTATCCCTCACCGTGGGCGAATTTATGTATATAATAGGGACACGAAATAATGACACCAAACATGAAAACTGAAAAGGGCATATCTTTAAAACGTAATCGTGTATTACTAACAAAATAAAGAGTGCTACGTAGATAACTAATCTTGCTTTTATTTGAGTCTGATCTAGAACAGATTGTGTAATTTATGAATACACTCAGGAAAAAAACTCTGTCAAAAAATCTGTAAACAACATTCAGTTTCAAACTTTAAGTAGATTTTTCTGCTGAAATGGATCTTTTTACTAAGTTATCAGTCATTTGGTGTAGAAAATAACAGAAATCAGCAGATTATTTTTCTATTTTAACAGAAATATTTAGCAACTATCTTTAAAAAAAAGTTTTGTTTCAAAGATTTAATTAAACAAATTTATTGAAAAACAGCATAAACTAAAAAAATTAGCACTTAAAAAATAAAGCTTCACAGCTTTTCTTAAAATAAATTATAATTGCTTCTTTATGTGTTTTCAAAAAAAAATGTTGCTCAAATTCTTTTTTAAGCCTTTTTACATAAATAAAATACATTTTAGATCATCAGATTGGTTGGCTGAAATCACCAGATTTTTTCTGCTAAAATGAGCTGATTTTTCTACAAAAATTAGGAACTTTTCAGCTAAAATCAGCAGATTTGTCTGCTGTCTCGACAGTTTTTTTCATTTAGCTCAAAATGGGCAGATTTTTCTGCAGCTTTAACATAGGTTTTATTTTAAGTGTATGCTACGAGAGTCGAGCTAGAAAATACATTTTTTTTTTTGGTACAGGTTTCCCAATATGTTTCCCAAAAAAAGCCCGATTATTTCAAAGTTCAAAATTTTGTATTTTTAGTAATAATCTATTTGTTTATCTTCAGGTATTACATAACTTGCCGATCAACAAAAAGTTTTAGACCAGGATTGTGTTGTAAGAGGCCATTTAATTTATGACCTCCAACTTTTTCTAACACAAGAAATATTCTTTGTTCCTTTTTTTAATTACTCTACACTAAGTTATATCAAAAAGACACAATAAAATACTTCCTGTCTTAACAAATAAGTTAAAGGTAAAAAAAGCTCTGAATTCTAATCTGTAACTTTTTTGTTGGTCGGTAAAAAAGTTATACGATACCGGAAGATGAACAAACGAATTATTACTAAAAACACTAAACTGTGAACTTGAAAAAAAGTTATTCATATTGAGAGACCTGTATCTAAAAATATTTTAAAATAACTTATTTTTACAATTCGATCTTTTTAATTTTTAGTAATACACAATTTCGTTTTAAAGATGTGGCCTTTTCAGTTTTCATGTTTGGTGTAATTATTTCGTGTCCCTTTTATATTCATAAATTAAAGATAAATTCGCCCATATCTCAAAAACGGTGAAGGATACGAAAAAAATTGTAAAGAAAATTTTGTACATAATTTTATATTCTTTAAGTTCTTTAATAGACATTTAAAGCGTATCACTCATATCAAGCGAGATATTAGCAAAAAAAAACTGTAAAAAATCTGGTTTTAGTGAATTTTGGCCTTAATATCTCTGAAACGGTGCGAGATACGAAAAAAGTATTAAGAAACATATTGTAGATAATTTTATATTCTACAAGTTTTGTAGTAGACTCTTAAAGCGTGTGACGTATATCAAGGGAGATATTAGCAAAAATCTGTAAAAAACCCGGCTTTTGTGACCTTTGACCTCAATATCTCAGCAAGGACACGGGTGATTTCTTGGGACTTTTTTCCCCTTATTTAGATTGTCAAAACTAAAGTCTGTGCAAATTTTCAGAAAACCTATCCGATTTTCCGCAGATTGCCCTTTTTTTCTCCTTATTTTCCTGGGCTATCAGGCTTTAAAGGTAAATAAAAAAACTTGTTAATTTGCAACGATTCGTTAAAAAAAATTGAAAATGAGTTTTTTGTTCAACAAATAAGTTTTTTTTATTAAAAAATTAATTTTTAAAATATATTTGTCTATCGCGCGTAAACTATTAAACTGATGGGAAAGTAACGTGTGTAAAGTTTGTTGCGAATTTGATTAACTTTAATTTGGTTTTTATTACGAGTAGATCGAAGGTACATTACTCAAAATATAGGGAAAACAATAAAAATAACTAAAACAAGTGAGAGTGTTAAATTCGGCTGTGCCGAATCTTTTATACCCTCCAACACGTAAAAAAAAAACAGGGGCGTCTTTTTTTTTTTTTTTTGGGGGGGGGGGGTAAAGTTGGTTGGACACAACCTCCCTGGATCCAACTGCAAGACTATGAACTTCTTTTGACATAACAATGTTTCGTTTGCTAAGCAAAAGTACAAAAAACCTTTAAAAAATGTTTTTTTTTAGAGTTTTTTTTAGTTCTTAAGAGGGGAACTTTTTTCCCCCTAAACCGATTTTGCCCATGTTCGAACTTAACCAGCCCAATACCATGAGACATCTTCGTGCCAAATTTCAGGAGTCTAGCGCTTTTACTTTGGACTGTATCGTGTCTTTCACAGACGGACGGACGGACGGACAGACGGACATCGCTAGAATGTCTTAGAATGGATTACTGATCAATAATATATATACTTTATGGGGTCCTAGACCGATATTTCGATGCGTTACACACGGAATGACAAAGTGAGTATACCCCCATACTGCACTCAAAAAAAAAAAACTGTAAAGTTAGCAAAAAATTTAGTTAAATTTAACTAAAATAACACCTGATTTTGAACCTACTAAATTTCTAGTTAATTTAACTAAAAATATTTAGTTAACTTTTCGTAGAATGCATGTAGCAAAAAAAAACGTAACTTTAACCAAAAATTCAGCTGAAAATTTCGTAACATTTTTATGTACGTAAAACAAAAAAAAAATAGTTAAGTTCAGCTAAACTTTTTGTAAAAAAATTTTAAGTTTGTTAAATATTGATTTTATACGCTACACTCAAAAAAAAAAAAACTGTAAAGTTAGCAAAAAATTTAGTTAAATTTAACTAAAAAAACACCTGATTTTGAACCTACTAAATTTCTAGTTAATTTAACAAAAAATATTTAGTTAACTTTTCGTAGAAAGAATGTAGCAAAAAAAACCGTAATTTTAACTAAAAATTCAGCTGAAAATTTCGTAACATTTTTTATTAGTTGAATTTAGCTAAACTTTTTGTAAAAAATTTTAAGTTTGTTTAATATTGGTTTAAAACACTAACACTTCACTTATTTTTTCTTATTTTTTTCACAGCATTAAGTTCAGCTTAAGTAGGACTTATGAGATTTGCATAGGAGGCTACACAAGAAATGTTTAAAATTTTTCACTTGACAAAATGTTACAAAAAATCAGCAAATTAATTAGTAAAAATTCGTAAACTCAGTTTTAAAGTCAACAAAAAAAATTAATTCAAAATTTGTAAAAAACTAGTATTTTCGTAAATTGAACTTAACTAAAAAAAGTAGTTAAAACGCTGATTTTAACTAAAAATTTGCTAAAAAGCCAGTAAACTCGAGTTAACAAAAAAAAATTTGTTAACTTTACAGTTTTATTTTTTTGAGTGTAACACTTCACTTATTTTTTTCTTTTTTTCACAGCATTATGTTCAGCTTAAGTAGAACTTATGAGATTTGCATAGGAGGCTACACAAGAAATTTCTAACTTTTTTTCACTTGACAAATATGTTAAGAGAAATCAGCAAATTAATTAATAAAATTTCGTAAGCTCAGTTTTAAAGTCAACAAAAAAATTAATTCAAAATTTGTTCAAAACTAGTATTTTCGTAAATTGAACTTAACTAAAAAAGTAGTTAAAACAGTGATTTTAACTAAAAATTTGCTAAAAAGCCAGTAAACTCGAGTTAACAAAAAAAGATTTGTTAACTTTACAGTTTTATTTTTTTTGAGTGTGTGGTTGGAGGGTATAAAAACGCTAAAAAATTTATTAGAAATATTTTTTTCGATAAAATTTTTAAGTATAGCGGTTAAAAAAAATATGTAGACGCAGTTAGTACGCATTTTCGTTGTAAACTAGAGTTTTTGTTAAAAATCTATATTTGTTAATTTAATAAAAGAAAAAAAATCTAGCACTTTTTTTTTCGTCCGTAGAGCATTTTATCACTTTTTTTTCTGCCATTTAGCATTTTTTCAAAATTCTCTTACGGCAACACTGCTACCAAATTATAAGCTTGTCAGATATTTTTTGCTGATTTTGATGGTTTTTCGGTTGTTAAAGTGGATTTTCTAATTAAAGATTTGAACTTAAAATGGCGGATCCAAAATCGCGGATATGCCTTTTCAATTCTTAGCTTATTTACTTAAATTAATCATTGTCTATGTATTTAGGGTTGGTAGTTATGAACGTGAGCTCAGATTTTTTAAATTAAAAATGGCGGATCCAATATAGCGACAAATATAATATTAAGTTTTTTATGTTGTGTGCTTTAGACAAAACTATTTCGATGGTTTTTCGGATGCTATATCTGTTTTTAAAATCAAATATTCGAAATTCAAAATGTCGGGTCCAATATCGCGGACAATATATTTAATTTAAATTTTATATAAAGTTTCAAATTATCACTAGAAAATTATTGGGCATCGTTAATCATGAATACGAACTCAGATTTTTTTAAAACAAAATGGCGGAAAAAAAAATGTTGGACACAGATTTTTGAAAAAATGTACGATGTTTACATTCCTGAGTTTTTATAAATTCCTCTTTTTGCTTTTATCAGAAGATTTTAATAAAATATTTCCCTTTTAAATGCGTCCAAAAAATTCGCATATTTAGCTGCACATTTAAGAGGGAACTTTTTTATTTTTATGTTGAGAGTACAAAGAAATATTTTGTTTCATTATTTTAAAATATATAATAATCTCCAAAATTTCAGCTTTACCACAAGAAAATATAATAAATTTAAAATGATTTTTGACATTTGAGTCAACATATTGACTGAGGGCATCTCAACTTTGATATCGTAAAAAAATATGCTACTTTTAATCACAAATTGATACATTTGCTTTTTTTATTGATTTCTTTTAAAACCTTAAAAAATATATTTTTTTAAAACCTTAAAAAATATTTTATTTTAAATGAACACGCCCATTGACTTCACTATGAAAAAGGTGTATGCCACTTAAAAAATACTTACCTCTTCACTTTCTTTGCCTAATTCCACACTAGATATCGATTCACTTTGAACTTTTTGCTCCCTTAAGAAGTCCACATTGTGGAAGTACTATAAATTTGGGACTAAACTTCATTTGCCCCACATCCGGATTTTTTTTTTGGTTTTACCATTTCTAAATCGGCGTTTGGTTCCACTTCCTTTAACTTTTCTAAAAGTATTTCATAACCCTTTGTTTTCAGGTTCTTGATTTTGTGTCGCTTACTCTTATTTTGACAAAGTTCCAGCAAATCCCGATACATTTCTATAAATTCGCTTCAAAATGTACCAACACAAGACTAAGAGACCCCTTAACTTTTAATAAAAATTAAAAGTAAAAAAGTGACCCCCAATTAAAATTAAATAAAAGAAAATTCTCTCACGAAATATTTTTTTTTTTGTTTTTTTTTTTTTGTTTTTTTTGTTTGTTTTTTATGCTCTAATTCATTTTTTCATTATATTTTAAGATCCCTTGAGTCAAATCACAAATTGGTTCAAATCACAAATGTTTTAACATTAATTTTATCACTAATTGTATACATCGTCGCTACCATCGTTTTCTACATCATTTTCGTCTTCGTCATCTAAAACTTCTGTTGCTTTACGCAATGGGTCATATAAATTCCCTGCAATCCGGCAAAACTCCTTAAAAGGGTCTAGATTTTGGGCTCTGCATTTTTTCAAAAACATTACTCCAGCCATTAAATGTTTTTGCGAACCCCCCGTTAAAATGGACCTCTAAGCATGAGCTCAAGATCCCTCAATTGAGTTTGTGTGGGTGCCTGTTTCGGGATCTTTAACGTTGATACTATATTTGACTTTTAAATGGTTAAAGCCATGGTCACTTAAGCAGTCGTAAGATTTCCAGAAATCGCTGATTATGGTGGTACCAGGTAAAATCCACTTTTTTATAACGGAAAGTAGGGTTGAAACATCCCTTTTATCCACGGGAACCATAAAAGTTTCTACGCTCTCACGCTCAAACCTCCGAACACCCACTGACCTTCAACCCGCTTGACTCTATGACTCTCATCAATTTCCACAGTCTTGTTGATACCTCCAATCGGTTTAGCGTTTATGACAAGGTCGTCGAACGTTTAAGCATTTTCTGTCAATATACTGTAATAGATTATAGAAAGTGCTAAAAATATTGCTGCTAAAAACGATTTAAAACTGTACGTGTGAATAGGGTATCAGGGTATGCTCTGCATTTATTTTTAGGGTCTTGCCGATGACTGTTAGTGGAATGTGGTCAAGCCAAAATAATAAAGATTTGCAAATTGTTTCCAAGCTTTAGTGTGATCTTTCGAAAAAGTTTTGGACCTTAGGGAGGCACCATAATTACATTTATGGGAACCTCCTTTTTTTGTTTGCAAAGTAAGATCGCCATTTTATTCTCCCTTCTGAATTTGTTAAAACCATTGATGTAGGATGGTTTCTTGGGCAAAATATTATTCCTAGTTTAGCGAGAATTCCATAGTCCATTAACTTGTAAATCTGCATAAATTCATTCGTATCCTCTCTTTGCCAATCGTGAATTTCAAAAACTGTAATGTGATCCATGTTTAAAGTAATAATCGTGAAATAGATCAGAAATAGTAATGGCGTCGTTAAATGGGTTGCCATGTTATAAAAATGAGAGTAATTATGCGAGTTGTTATCAAATTAGCGCCGTTGGCAAAAAATTGAATTTGTTGTTTCAACTTATTTTATAATTATTGTATTTTGTTATTATTAAATGTGTAAATAGCGCCACAGGGAAAATTTTTTGTTTGTAAAGTTTTCGAATTTATTGTACTGAAACTAACTTCAATGGGTACTTTATAGTTTGTAAATAGCGCCGCACAGTGATTCGTTTCATTGGCAAAAATCAAAAAAAAAAGTATGTCTTCAATGTTGATGATTTTTTGTATTTTTACAGTTTAATAGTAAACTAAAAGAAATATGTACTTTCCTGATTTTTAAGAAGTCATATGTTGCCACAAGAGGGCGCTAAAGTATGGAAATTCAACGCTATTGTGTTAAAAGCTAAAAATTGATTTTTATAGGTTTACTAAAATAATTATGAAAAATCGAATTTTAAAGAAATCTACGAACTTTTTTTTGCAAAAGTTACTTAAATATATTTGATAAAAGTTGTATTTGCAATTTTTTAGAATTAATCTTAAAATACATTTTTGTATTGCTCTGAAATCTATATTTTTCTACCGAATCTCCAAAAATTGACAAATTTTGATGGAATGCATAAAAAAAGTTCGTGAGTCAAAAAATTATTTTTTTCGCTTTTTCGATAGCTCGGACTATGGCTTATAAGGCAAAACAATAAAAATAACTAAGTTTTTGTCTGAAGTTGGAAAAAAGTTAGGGTTTTTTTGTGTCTTTATTTATTTTTTTTCAAAAGCTATATTATTAATGGAAAAAATATTTAAAAAAAATCCAATATTAAGTATTTTTTCTTTACAATTTGATATATTATAAAGTATTCTGTAAAATTATAATAAAAAATCAGAAAAAAATTATGCAGTACGTGGGCCGTTTTGCTTTAAAAGTTATCTATGAATTTTACTAAAATCCCCAAAATCACCAAATTTTAATGGCCCTCATAAAAAAAGTTCGTGAATAAAATTTTTTTGTTTTTTATTTTTTTTGTAGCTTTAACTATGTTTTATAAGATCAAAAAATAAAAATAACTAAGTTTTTTTTTTTAAGTTGAAAAAAATTTTTTTTTAAAAAAATCTAAAATTGGATTATTTTTTTTTTTATTTATTTTATGTATTGTAAATAAATTTAAAAAATACGTCAACATTTTCGTGTTTTTTTATATAAAGGGATTTACTGTATTGTATACCATAAATTTATAGTAAAAAATTCGATGAAATAAGTATACAGTGGGCCATTTTGCTTTAAAACCAGTATTTGATTTTCGTTGGTATCCCAAACCAAAACCAAATTTTTTTTTGAGATACATAAAAAAAGTTCGTACTTAAAAATTATTTTTTATTGATTTTTTTAACATCCTGGACTGTTTTCTATACGATCAAATAATAAAAATAACTAAGTTTTTGAAAAAAACGAAAAAAAAAATTTTTTTAGTACCCAAAAAAAAAAAAATTTTTTTAGTTTTTTGTTATTAACGGGTTATATACTTAGAAATAAAGCAAGTATTAAACGAGTTTACTTAAAACTTATTTTGAATAAATTTATTTTCGTAATGCAACAGGAAATAAGTGTTGTGAATGTTTTGTTTTTGCAGTTATTAGGTATTTTTATATTTTTGACTATATTTAAAAAAAGGATATATTAACAGCTTTTTTGTTACCGCAAGTAACTCAACGAAATTTGGCACACTTATTAACGTTATTTGATCTAATCTATATTAAAAATTTGATAGCAATTGAAAGATTTTTAAAATAGTTACAGCGATTTCAAGAAAAATGATATATGGCAGCCACGCGAGTCCTTGCTCAGATTAAAATACAAATGTTGTACGTCGATGGTTATCTAAATTTCTAAGACAATAACAAAGTTAAGTAATTTTATATCAAGTTTTGTGGCTAAAACTCCACTTTTAAATTTCAGGATATACGACAGGTACAAATGTCCTTCGACCGATTTGCTCAAAATTTTTATTTTTTTTCTATTAATTAATTTTGTGCTTGCGTACCAAATTTGAAAAATCGTTGACAACTCTTTCTATTTTATTTTTGTAATTAAACTATATTAACACTTTATTGCAGTTTTTAAAAAGGATATATAAATAACTTTTGTTTTACAGAACCGATTTCAGCGAAATTTGGCACACACATTGACATCACCTATTCAAATTTTTACAAAAAATTTCAAGAGTATCGGGTAATTTTTGAGCGATTTACAATTTTTTTAAGAAAAAGGATATATGGCAGCCACACGAGTCCTTGCTTCAATCTTGAAAAAAATTTACACATAAAATACTGTATCAAAATTGGTAACATTGACAAAATTTGGGAATTTTGTGGTCATTTTTGTAGTTTTAATCACATATTTAAATTTCAGGATATATGGGGGGTAGGCGTGTCCTTGCTCCGATTTTTCCAAAAACTCGTTTTTTTCTTGATTAGATAATTAAATGCTTGTGTACCAAATTTCAGAAATCTGCGACCAATATTCTATTTTTGCCCACTCGACATATGGGAACGAATCACTGTGCGCCGTAGGGAAAAAATTTTTATTTTGTTTTTGTAAAGTTATAAAAATAAAGTATGAGAGTTGTGAATTAGCGGCGCCGGCAAAATTTTTTTTGTAAAGTTCCCGAATTTATTGAACTAAAAGATACATATTTTACCCTAGAGGGGAAAGTAATTAACAAATACAAAAACAAACTTCATATTTGCAATCGTGAGTCAATTAACTTTAATTTTAGTACCTATACATACAAAGTGGGCGGGGCGGTTTTTTTTGGATCCAGGGGGCCCCACGGGCCTCAGCCCCCCTAACTTTTAGTTTCGGTTTTTTTTTAATTATGTATCGGGTGGCATATTTTTTTTTTGGAAATTTTGGGTGCCTTGTAAACTGCAGTTTAGCCCAAAGTTACACTAAGTATAATTTTAACTTTTGAAATGACGCATGAAAACGTCGAGACACGTAAACTTAATTTTGATTCGTAGAATACCGTCGCATTCTCCGTTTTGCCAGGTCAGGTCAAAATCACGAGATATTTCGTTTAAAAGTTTTGCGATTTTCAACAAGTTTTTATTATATTTTTCTAGGAAAATCCTTCAAAAACTCTTCCAAAATTACTTTATTTGGTATTTAATAGTCACAACTTAACAATGATATCTACAAATCTATCTAACAATGATATCTACTCAATTTAGGCAAGTAAAATAAAATCTTTTTCCTAATTTTTTTCAATTTTCTTAAAAAACAATAAAAAATTGGTTGAAAATCACAAACTTAAATATCTCTTTATATTGACCTGATCTGTCAAAACTGCCAGTGTTCTACGACCCAAAATTCAGTTTGGGTGGCTCGGCGGTTTGTTGTGTCAATTTCACGTACTTACAGTGTTATCTGTCAAAATACAGATTTTAGGAATATACATATGTTGTATTTTCTTGTATCCGAAAAACAAAATTTTGTCTGTAATTTTACTTTGTAATCTCTATTTTATTTTTAAGAAAAATACTTTGTTTTTTTCTCGTAACCAAAATACTAAATTTCATTTGTAATTTTACTTATTGCTCTGTAATACAGTTGTCAAATAAAAATCACCTCAGAAAACTTCAAAACATGACCGATAAACCCCTCTTTAAAAAGTGGCTTACATTACAATAAAAACTGGGGAATTTTACGAGAATAACGTGTAAAATTGGAGTTACTCGTTAAAAACTCGTAATTTTCACAAAACTAAAAAAAATAAATTTACAATTTGGAAGCATTAAAGCGGGCAAATTTAACAAAATTTTAATTAATTTAATTTTTTTTTAGGCAGAGAAGTTTTACTCATAAAATTGATTTTAACTAAAACTTTGTAAATTTAAAGATTTTTTTTTGTAAAATTAAGAACTCATAAAATACATTTAACTAAAACTTTGTAAATTTACACATTTTTTTTTTGGTAAAATTCTTTTCGGTTTTATCAATAATCAGTTTTTTTATCGAAATCATTTTACAGAGTTTTGTTCATAAATAACAAAAAATCTTGCTGGTTGGAAGTCTGTGGTATTTTCTGCTGACTCAGCAGAGTATCTCTGTAATTTAACATAGTGATTATTTTGAGTATAAAATATCAATATCAAAAATCAAGGTTGGAATCAGTGTTGCCAGATAAGGGGATTTGTCCCCAAAATGGGGATTTCGAGTTTGGTTTGGGGACAAGAATTCCAGGGGAGGGATTTGGGGATTTCGCAAAATTTTGGGGATTTTGTCTAAAATTTGGGGATTTTTTTTATTTCCAAAATTAAAAATTTAATTTTTAAAATTTTTAAAATTGTTAGGACTATTACCAATTAATGAGATTGACATTGGTACAGAATGCAGTCAAAAAATACAACTGCATTCATTTGTTAATGTCAAAGTAGTAAAATTGGAATAACAATGCTTTAATTATTTTTTGACGTTATTTGAAAAACAAAAATATTGTTTTTAAATGCACTAAGATTGCAGTCTTTAGAAGCTGGTAGACAACTGTTTTTTTGTTATTTTCCCCGTAAAACTGTCCTTAATCCCATCATTTGGATTGGTCAAGATAAAATAATTTAGGTCGGGAGTAATTTTAGTAAAGAAACCATTATTCTTTGACCTCCAATACTTTTGACCACCAATTTATTTGGGAACAATAAAAAAATATTTTTTTTATTTATTTTAGAATATCTACTTAAGTGCAAAGTAATGAGATATCAAAATAAAAAAATATTTCTTTGTTTACAAAAAAATTGGTGGTCAAAAGTATTGGAGGCCAAAAAATAGGTACTGGTGTCTCCAACTGTGTTGATTGACTTTAAGTATTTTTGTGGGTCGTTTAAAAAATTATTTCACAACCGAATAGAAACTTTTGGAGTATTACCTCCACGAATCTGTCATCAGAAAAGTTGTATCCAATAGCCTTCTCGAGATATATTCATTTTAATATTTTGTGAACCAAGCCTTCAAAATCAACAATTCTTTGAATATTGGAAAAGTGTATGTTAAAGGAATATATTTTTTTATTCAAATTTCTTATAAAAAATCCTAACATATCCAAGAAATCGGCTCGATACGATCAGGGATACCATCAGGTAATGCCAAGGAAGTTGACAACATCCTTTTTGCAATAAATATCCAAATATTGCAAGAAATTTCCTGTTCAAACCAGATATGTAAAGTGGACACCCCAATAAAGATAACCTGAGGTTAAATTTTAAAATCCATTGATTATATCCAAAAATATTTGCAAAAAAAGTCAAAATTATGAACCAAATATGCATATTTTTAAAGATATTTTTTTTGTACCAATTTTAATACCTTTTTTTTGGTAATATTGAAAGAAAAAATTTAAAAGACATTTTCTTAAGTATTCCTGTTCCCCAATAAAATTACCTATTTTTTACAAAAAAATCCTCTAGATCAGCGGTTACCAGTGGTACGCGTACCACTAGGGGGTACGCGAAACTATCCGTAGGGGTACGCAAAATTTTAGTAATTTGGACATTCATTTTAGATTAACCTCTCAGTGCTGATTCCGCATCTGTCTTCCAAAATTTTCCATAGCGTTAGGTTTTTAATAAAGTTGAGGTCAAAGTTCACAAAAAACCTATTTTTGTGCAATGCAGAGAGCATTTTTTGCGATATTTTTTGACGATTTTTTGAAATCTGACCACTTTTTTTCGATTAACCTTTCGATGCTGATTCTGAATATGGCTCCCAAATTTTTCTAAGATGTCAGGTTTTTAAGAAAATGTTTGTCAAAGTTCTCAAAAAACGTGTTTTTGAGCATTTTTGAGACAGTTTCCGATAGAGTGAAAATTTCGGTACCATTTTGTTAAGCTCAAAATGTCCTTTCATTGTACATATATACGGGGGTGTTTCATTCGAAAGTAACTAATTTGTTGATCTGCCCTTGTATTAAAAAAAAACATTTAAGAAAAATCAAAAACATTTTATTTCCGCCCTCTATGATGTGTTTTTGGAACTTTTTTTAAGAGTTCGAAAACGTCTGTTGTTTTAAATTTTGGTGTAGAATCGACTGGTGAAATCAGATTTGCAATATTTTCAGCTGTTATTGCTCTGCAGAAAAATCAGCTCAAAATCCGCGTTTTCAGATGCATTGAACCACCCCAAGGAGCTAAAATTTTTCCCAAAAAATACCACCATTACTTTGATCTCCCCTAAAGCCTTCAAAAAAAATATAATACCCGCAGATCAAAAATTCCAAAATTAACTCTAATATTTATATGAGAATTTTTTTAACGAAAATAAACTAAATTTTTTTAATTAAAAGAGAGTTTATATTTAAATACTCATTAAATTTTTTTTGGGGATTTACTATAATTTGTAGGGTATTTTTGGGGATTTCATTTTTCAAATTGGGGACAAGAGCCTAATATTTTCTGGCAACACTGGTTGGAATGCCTTTAAACGATTTCTCTTTAGTTTTATGAAAGTGTTTAATTTCAACGATGTCCCTTTAATTTTATGAAAGTGTGAAATGTCCCTGTACTTAATAAAGGATGTTTATGAAAAAAAATTGTGCGAATTTATTAATATTTTTTTTTTACAAAATTTAGGGTTGCCATCCGTCCTCTTTTCCCCGGACGCCGTCCTCTTTTTTAGGGCGTCCGGGGCAGTCCTACTTCTTTTTTAGAAAGTGTCCGGTGTTGTCCTCTTTTTTTCCTCATAAATTTTTTTTTGTATTATTTAACGTTCGAATTATTGGCATCGCTGTATTTTCGCTTACCAGCAGTAATGCAGACTTTTTGAGAGCAAAACGAGCACAGAAATAAAAAATACTTAAAAACTCGTATAGTTCGAGTAAAAAAGAACTTTATGTAGAGCGAAAATTACTACGTTATTATCAGCTGGTGTGTCGTAAAGTTGGCTCTCCGAGAAAAGAAGAAGAAAAAAATTTGTATATCAAAAATATCCATTTCAAAATTTTCTAAATGATTTTAAAGTAATTATATTTGAATTTTCAAAAATTGTATTTCACAAATTCCCAATTGTATTTCAAATTTGTATTTTAAAGTTTTCTAAATGCTTTTTAAAAATTCCATTTCATAAATTTCAAATTGTATTTCAAAAATTTCCATTTATAAATTCTGATTAATTTTTATTAAAAAATAAAACTTGTTTTATTCGACCTTTAAAATATTATATTTTGAGTTGGTTTATTTTAGCTCGAGGTCATTATTTCCATTACCAATTAAAACTATGATATTCTCATAGAATAATTTTTAAGAAAATTAATTTTCTGTTTTAAATTTGTTTATGCTAGTCATTTTTTGCAAGATTTTATCTACACGTCCATTTAGTCTTGTAAAAATTACCAACATAAATAAATTTAAAACAGAAAAATAATTTTCTTGAAAATTATTCTATGAGAATATCATAGTTTTAATTAGTAAAGGAAATAATGACCTCGAGCTAGAATAAACCAACTCAAAATATTTCCATTTATATTTAAAAATTTTCTAAATGCTTTTCGGAAAATTCTGATTAAGTAGGGTTGCCATTTCCATTTTGAGAAAAAGAGGACGCCAACCTCAAAAAAGGAGGACATTTGACCCAAAAAAGAGGACAATTTTTTTTTAATAAATTAATTTAAAAAAAGTAAACTTCGAGACACAATATGCAAAAAAAATGCATTTTTATTAAGGAAACAATTTTTATTTCCACTAATAAAATCACAAAAATACATAAAAGAAAATCTTACAATTTTATTTCAGAAAGTACCAATTATATTTCAAAAATTTTCAAATTTAAAAAATGTTTAACTATATTCCCAATTATATCCCAATTAGAAATGTCGTTAAGACATCTCAAAGACTTCCTTATGACAATGTCAGTGTACCTGCTGACTGAAAAATCTCTGACCATACAAAAAACCTCATGACACCTCCTGACTTTTTCAAGTATTTTGTCAAAATTCCTCACCGACAAGTATGCAGGTAGTCAATAGTGCTGACTACATTATGACATGTACATTAGGGTGGCAGCTAAATTTCAACTTTGGATTTTCAACATCTCCCGGGCGGAATATTGTGCCACATGGTCTAAAACTGATGTGGAAAAAATTTCAGCCAAATCGGATAACTTTAACCCGTGCCCCTTTGAGGTCAAAGTTCAAATGATAAAAAAAAAATTTTCCATACAAGCAAAAAATTTTTTTTTCGATTTTTATTTTTTTTATTTTTTAATATTAGTTAGCTTTATTAGCTTATTAACAACAAAAAATGTCATTTCGATCGGACAAGATTTTCAGTTTCAAAAGTGACTCTGAAAAAAAATTTTCAGGCTTGTTAGAAGCTTACTCTAAAAAATTTTCAAAAAAATTTTTTTTTTTAGTTTTGATAAGCACACATTAAAGAATTTTTGTTGCTCTTAATACCCGGTTTTTTAATTTTTTTTTTTAATTTTTTTTCTACATCGCATTTTTGTTCTAAATTGGGGTAAAAAACTGGAAAAATGCAGTTTTTGGCCCTATTTAAGAGCATGATCACAATGTCCCAGAAAGAAAAAAATGATAGATTTGGAATATGTATTATCAAGAGAAACAAACGCAAGCTATTTTGTAAACTTTTAAAAACAAAAAAAAATATTTTTTTAAGAGTATGCTGTCTCAAGACAGTCTAAATTTTTTTTTATTTTCAAGACCACTTTTGTAACAGAAAATCTTGTCCGATCGAAATGAAATTTTTTTGGTGTTAATAAGCTAATAAAGCTTACTAACTTTTTTTTAGCTCTGACAAGCACACATTAAAGATTTTATGTCGCTTTTGATAACAGTTTTTTTTTTTATTTTTTTTTTGTGACATCGAAGTTTTGTTCTAAATTGGGGCCAAAAGCTGCAAAAATTTAGTTTTTGGCCCTATTAAAAAACAAAATTACGACATTACAAAAATTTAAAAAAAAAACTTATTATTAAGAGCGACAAAATGACTTTAATGTATGCTTGTCAAAACTAAAAAAAAAAAAATTTTGAAAATTTTTTAGAGTAAGCTTCTAACAAGCCTGAAAATTTTTTTTCAGAGTCACTTTTGAAACTGATAATCTTGTCCGATCGAAATGAAATTTTTTGTTGTTAATAAGCTTATAAAGCTAACTAATATTAAAAAATAAAAAAAAAAAAATCGAAAAAAAAATTTTTTGCTTGTATGGAAAATTTTTTTTTTATCATTTGAACTTTGACCTCAAAGGGGCACGGGTTAAAGTTATCCGATTTGGCTGAAATTTTTTCCACATCAGTTTTAGACCATGTGGCACAATATTCCGCCCGGGAGACATCAATATTATTACAAAAAAATTGCTCCATACATTTCGCTGCCACCCTAATGTACATAGTACGTCTGAGATCGTCCAAAAATTTAAAATTTATTAATCACGTCTTTTAATTTACACTACTTACTATTTTTATCTGTCTATTTCTTAAATTTTATTTTTTAAAACTTACTATTTTGATCTGCCTCACTTGGTCCGCGAACTCAGAACCTTCTGCTCACTGGTCTAGCACCTTACCCCTTTAGCCAAACTTTGATAATAAATGTGTTTATTTAAAAACATATTTAAATTAATTTATTATTTGAATTGTCCTGTTATATATATTTCGTCACCGGAATTGAAAAATGCTACAATATAAATTTTTCTTCCTCAAATATAACATTTTTTTAAAATATTAATTGGAATTTGGCTTCATCCTATTTAACAAGATTTTGTTAGAGTTATTTAGGCGTATCTTAGTTGTTTTTAATATTATTTATACAAAACAAAAAAAAATATTTACAAAAATAATATTGCAGGAGCCCTTTACAATTAAGGTGACGATATATTCAATTTATTTTGGTTTTGACAAATTTGAAAATATTATGATTTCAAAATATATTTTATTACAAACAATTTTAAGTTGTGATTGGCCTAGTTGTCTAGCAGGTTCGACAGCTTACGTGTTGTAGATTTTTGGCCTCGGTTCAATCCCCGGTCGCGGATTTTTTTTTTTATTTTTTTTTATTGTTTTAAGACCAATTCAATTTCATTTTTTTAATTACAAAGAAAACTAAAAGAGTTTTAAAGGATTATAAAAAATTACATCGATTTTACATCGGGAAAAAAATTTTTAGTGATTGGTCGGATTTGCTACATAATTGTCAGCATTAAAGACATGATTTTTCTAAACTGATAAGACAACGTATATGACAAGTCAGTACATTTATAGAACTTAGGGAGCTCCGACAAAAATTATGACATGTCCTTAAGTTGTCTTTAGTAAAATGTATTCACTTGCTGACTTCTACCTGATGAATCATTACTGACAATGTCTTAAAGACAAAATTTCTAATTGGGATATGAGAAATATTCATTTTTAATTCAAACATGTTTGGTTAATTTAAAAAAATGTCCAATTATAATTCAAAAATTTTAATTGTATATCAGAATTTTCTATTTGTAATTCAAAATTTTCTAAATGGTTTTCAGAAAATTACATTTGTATTTTAAACATTTTCATTTTCAAAATTTTCTCAATGATTTTAAGAAAATTACTTTTGAATTTAAATAAATTCAATTGGAATTTTAGATAATTCAATTGTATTTCAGAAATGCCCATTTTTATTTAAAAATTATCTAAATGTTCAAATTCTGATTTTTGTACTCGACCTTTAAAATATTATATTTTGAGTAGGTTTTTTTCTAGCTCGAGGTCATTATTTCCTTTACTAATTAAAACTATGATATTCTATATATAATATAATATAATATAATATAATATAATATAATATAATATAATATAATATAATATAATATAATATAATATAATATAATATAATATAATATAATATAATATAATATAATATAATATAATATAATATAATATAATATAATATAATATAATATAATATAATATAATATAATATAATATAATATAATATAATATAATATAATATAATATAATATAATATAATATAATATAATATAATATAATATAATATAATATAATATAATATAATATAATATAATATAATATAATATAATATAATATAATATAATATAATATAATATAATATAATATAATATAATATAATATAATATAATATAATATAATATAATATAATATAATATAATATAATATAATATAATATAATATAATATAATATAATATAATATAATATAATATAATATAATATAATATAATATAATATAATATAATATAATATAATAATTTTCAAGAAAATTATTTTTCTGTTTTAAATTTATTATGTTGGTAATTTTTTGCAAGACTTTGTCGACACGTGTTTCGGGATGATGATCGTGACCTTACTACGATGGTACAATTTTCGTCTTCTAATTCCCAATGGAAATAGAGTCGAATATGTATTTTTATTTTAGTTTGATCATTAACGATTGTCATTAAAGACCTAAAGACTTGTAGTACAGGGTTTTTATTTTTTGCTAAATAATCTTGACAATGGGATTAGACAAATCCCGAAACACGTATCGATTAAGTCTTGCAAAAAATGACCAACATAAATAAATTTAAAACACAAAAATTTTTTCTTGAAAATTATTATATGAGATTATTATAGTTTTAATGACCTCGAGCTAGAAAAAAACCTACTCAAAATATAATTATCTAAATGCTTTTAAAAAAATTTTATTTGTATATCAAAATTTTCTGCAAAGCATTTGAAAAATTTTGAAAAGAAATAGAAATTTTTGAAATATATTTAATTGGAATTTTCTGAAAAGCATTTAGACATTTTTTAAATATAAATGGACATTTTTTAAATTTAATTGGAAATTTCTGAAACGGATTTTTCTGAAAAGCATTTAGAAATTTTTAAAATACAACTGGAAACTTTTGAAATACAATTGGAAATTTCTGAAATACAAATGGATTTTTTGGAAATTCAAAGGAATTTTCTTAAAATTATTATTTCTGTAATGGAAATTTTTGATATACAAATCTTTTTTTGGAGAGCAAACTTTAAGACACACAACACCTGATAAGAATTGATGCTAACGTAGTTATTTTCGCACTACCTAGAGTGAATTTTTACTCGAAATATAATTAATTTGAAGCGTTTTTTTTTAATTTTTGTGCGTTTTGTTCTCAAAAAGTTGACATTACTGCTGATAAGCGAAAATATGGAGATGAAAATAATTCAAAAGTTTAAAAGTAATAAAAAAAATGTTATCGGGTAAAGTGCAAAAAGTAGGACAACCCCGGACACTTTCTAAAAAAGAAGTAGGACTGCCCCGGACGCCCTAAAAAAGAGGACGGTGTCCGGGGAAAAGAGGACGGATGGCAACCCTAGATTAAGTATATGTCAAATTTGTATTTCAAAATTTTTCAGAAAATTTTGATATACAAAAAAAATTTTTGATATACAAAAAAAAAATTTGAAACGCAATTACATAATTTTTAAATCAAAATGGAAATTTTTGAATTGCAATTAAAATATCTGAACTTATTTAAATTCAAAAATAATTTTCTTAAAATTATTTAGAAAATTTTGAAATGAAAATGGAAATTTTTGAAAAACAAATGGAATTTTCTGAAAAGCATTTAGAAAATTTTAAAATACAAATAGAAAACACTAATATACATTGAAAATTTTTGACTTATATTTAAAATTTTTTTAAATATAACTGGGAATTTTTGAATTATAAATAGATATTTCCAAAATATAATTGAATGGATATATCTAAAATATTGAAATATAATTGGAAATATATTTTTTTAGTGGAAAAAATAGTTTTCTTAAAAAAAAATATTTTTTTTTGCATATTGTATTGCGGTGTTGGCTTTTTTCAAATTAATTTATTTAAAAAAACTGTCCTCGTTTTTGGGTCAAATGTCCTCGTTTTTTGAGGTTGACGTCCTCTTTTTCTCAAAATGCAAATGGCAACCCTAACAAAATTAAACAATCGCGTGCGAAACATTTAAGCGGGCGCGTTAAAATGATTACATTTGCCTTTATTTTGTATGAAGTTATTACATGTCCCTGCTACTTACACATTACAATCGGAGAAAATGATTAAGAATTCTAACAGCTGCCACTCAAAAAGTGAACTTAAACGAACACTAAAAAAATAAAGTTTCGCACCGTCCCACACAGCGTTGCCAGTTTTTGTTGTAATTTGTCCCCAAAAAATCGCCAAATCGACTTTAACTTCAAATCGACTTTAAATCATAACTTTCTAAATAAATGCCGGATATCTTTTATTTTGGTCAAATTGGTTTCGTGAACATTTTTTCTATAAGACTGATTCATAAAAAAAGTAATTGTTCATAGTAATATGACTTTAAATGTGTTGACTACTTAAAAAAAGATGCACAATTTTCTATTCAACATTGTGCTACATAATTTTTTTGTACGTGGATCTGGATTTTGTTTAATTGGTCAGACTTACAGAAAACATGTTCACGAATCCAATTTGACCAAAATAAACCTTATCCCCCATTTATTGTAAAAGTTATGATGAATCAAAGTCGATTTGAGGATTTTTTGGGGAAAAATTAGATTTTGGTTTTTCTTTTTTTGTATTTTAGCTAATAAAATTCCGCATCGATCTGTCATGGTGGAAAAAAATTCTGATTACTTTTTATATTTTCCTAAAGTTCAGAAAATTTTCATTTTTTCAGTATTTTTGCAATAAAAAATGTATTAAGCGTCCCATGTCTATTCTCTTTAGAATAAATTAAAGGTATTGGAACCCCTTATCAACGACGTGATTAGTATTGGAAAATATATTATTATTTTGGTTATTATAACCAGACAAAAATTCAAGAATTTTCACTTTTAGTCATAATTGGTACACAAAATTTTTTAAAAAAAATATTTTATTTTTTGCTTAAATTTTACCTTATGATTTTTGGAATTTTAAAATTATTTTTTAGTCTGTTTAAAAAAAAAAAAAAAGTTCTTACATTTAACAAATCCTATTAACATCATTTATAAGGGGTTCAAATACCTTTAATTTTATGGACAAACCATACAGCTTATTCGTCCCCAGCCTATTACATTTTTTAGAGCAAAAATTCTAAAAAAAATATTTTCTGAACTTTAAAAAAATATTCAAATAAAAAAAAAAATGATTTTTAGAAATCCACCATGACAGACTGAAGAGGAATTTTATTAGCTAAAATTCAAAAGAAGAAAAACTAAAATCGGTTAAGAATTGCGACCTGTAGGCAAAATCGGAAAAAAAAGTCCATTTTTCCTACTGTGCGCCCCAGCACCGTGCTTCGTCTGTTCATACTAGAGATGAGCGATATTTTCATACCGGTGATTTAATCACCGTGATTCAAAAATCACTGGTAACTGCAGTTATCAAATCATAAATCACTGCTACTTGCAATATCATTCTTTTCTGTTATACACACATTAACTACACGCAGAAAAAAACATGGTTGCGGTGATCATGATTTAAGAGCGTTATATTATGATTGGGAACATGATTGTAACAATAATGTTAATATGATTGAAGGCAACAAGGAATGTTAATCATTATACGATTGCTGCAATAATGGCCTAAATGTTATATAATTATCATAATATGATTCCAGTTTAATATTTTTTTTTTCTTTGAAATTGAGAAAACATGTATATTATGCTTTAATACCACACGTTTATAGAGATTCTTCATTACTTTTTTTTTTGATTAAGTTCACACTAATAATTCATTTTTTGTTTTTAAATGTTGTTTTTATAAATATGAAAACATTTTTATTAATTTTGGTTCAATTTAGTGGCAACCTGCGTTTTACATCAATGATGTGCAATAAACTTAAAGCTGTTTTTAAACAGCACAATAAATAAATTATATAAAGTAGATTTTTGTATTTCATTTCCTTCTGCGTTGATCCAATTTTTTAATTCAAATTGCCTTAAATTTTTTTAAGAAATAATTGTTAGTGGCATCTTTTGAACAACGGGCTTTAAAAGTATTTGGTACAGTGGCTGTTCATGGTGCATTTGGGTTAGGAATGTTCAACTCTTTGGTTAAAGAATATATATAGAATTACGTAAAAAAAAACACATATAATATGGAGCCAAAGCAATTAAACTTATAAGGTCAAGGTGAAAAACAAACATCAAGGTATAACCACCAAGTTTCATTCATACAAAATCAAGACAAACCCCACAACTCACTACAAACATCAAGAGTTATAATACCACCTATTCAACCAAACCAAGTAGCTCTCCAAGACCAAGCTCAAAATTCGATCGCGTTACGAACTTCCACACTTACACCACAGACTAAATACAGACTCGACAGTAGAGTTTTATAAGAAAAAATGGGGAAAAACTAAGCGATTTTAGGAGAAAACACAGCGGTTTTTAGTCCGTTTTACGCTAACATGGCAACACGTTCTACGACTTAGGAGTGAGTGAAACAACAAAAACCGATCTGGCATCCATTTTTCTTATGGCGCGTTATATTAGCTTTCTCTTTCTAACCTAATTCGTAGAATAATTTGAAAACATTAACCATATGGTTAAGAAATACTTTTTTGACACCTGTCATATATGTCGAGTCTGTATTAGTCTGTGCTTACACCACAGACTAATACAGACTCGACATAAGTGACAGGTGTCAAAAAAGTAGTCGTGAACCATATGGTTAATTTTTTCAAATTATTCTACGAATTAGGTTAGAAAGAGAAAGCTGATATAACACGCCATAAGAAAAATAGATGCCAGATCGGTTTTTGTTGTTTCACTCACTCCTAAGTCGTAGAAAGTGTTGCCATGTTAGCGTAAAACGGACTAAAAACCGCTGTGTTTTCTCCTAAAATCGCTTATTTTTTCCCCATTTTTTCTTGTAAAACTCTACTGTCGAGTCTGTATTTAGTCTGTGCTTACACCATCCGCGCAAACCCCGCAATTTCATGAACCAAGAGGAGTGGTCTTCTTCATTTTCGCCACAAAAGCAAACCCCATTACAAACTTCGCAAACATTACAAACTCAACAAACATTACAACCACAACAAGCATTACGAACACAACCAACATTACAAAAACACAACAAGCATTTCAAACACAGTAAACAATACAAACATTACAAAAACAACAAGAACATGAAATGTCGCCGATAATATATCTCGAGAATTTTAATGGGTTTGAAGCACAGTACATGAGTAGTAGGTTCAAATTAAAGAAAGATTGGATGGATTTTCCAAAAATTAAAAGCTGGGTACAAAAAAACAACAATATTTTATGTAAATTGTGTTGTTCCCATTAAAAAAAAAATAGCTGCAGAAAGTGCAATTGTTGTAAATCAAAAAAAAAAATAGATGAAGTTTTTGTTACAAATCAGAATTTTGGTTTCAAAAAAGCTAAGAACGTGTCTCTTTATTGAAGAACGTGTCTTTTGTGGTCGCAGACCACATGACAAAAGTTTGTCAAAGCTCACTTTCAGATTTAGCTAAAAACATGACATTGGGACGTAACAAAGCCAAATTGGCAAAAACAATTTCAAATTGTATGTGAATTGTTAAAGAACAACTCATTTTCTTTGTGCGTAGACGAAGCTACAGATGTTTCCAACACAAAATCGTTATGTTTGGTAGTTCAAATTTGTATTGATTTTAAAATAAATGATTTTTTTGGATTACTAACCGTTGAGCAGTGTGATGCCACAGACTATATACAGACTCGACAGTAGAGTTTTACAACAAAAAATGGGGGGAAACTAAGCGATTTTAGGAGAAAACAGAGCGGTTTTTAGCTTGTTTAAAGCTAACATGGCAACACTTTCTACGAATTAGGAGTGAGTGAAACAATAAAAACAAATCTGGTATCCACATTTCTTATGGCGCGTTATATTAGCTTTCTTTTACTAACCTAATTCCTAGAATAATTTGAAAACATTAACCATATGGTTCAAGACTACTTTTTTGACACCTGTCACTTATGTCGAGTCTGTATTAGTCTGTGGTGATGCCATCAGTTTATACACTCAAAAAAATAAAACTGTAAAGTTAACTAATTTTTTTTTGTTAACTCGAGTTTACTGGCTTTTTAGCAAAATTTTAGTTAAAATCAGCGTTTTAACTACTTTTTTTAGTTAAGTTCAATTTACGAAAATACTAGTTTTGAACAAATTTTGAACTAATTTTTTTTGTTGACTTCAAAACTGAGTTTACGAATTTTTACTAATTAATTTGCTGATTTTTCGTAACAAATTTGTTAAGTGAAATTTCTTGTGTAGCCTCCTATGCAAATCTCATAAGTTCTACTTAAGCTGATGAAAAAATAGAAAAAATAAACTTTTAATTTTTTACAAAATATTTTCTAAATTTTAGTTTACGAAAAGTAACAAAAAGTTTAGCTGAATTCAACTAATTTTTTTGTTAATATATGTACATAAAAACGTTACGAAATTTCAGCTAAATTTTTAGTTAAAGTTACGGTTTTTTTTGCTACATTCGTTCTACAAAAAGTTAACTAAATATTTTTAGTTAAATTAACTAAAAATTTAGTAGGCCCAAAATCAGGTGCTTTTTTAGTTAAATTTAACTAAATTTTTTGTTAACTTTACAGGTTTTTTTTTTTGAGTGTATAAGGCCTTTTTTGTTGGCAAACTTTGATTGTTACCATGCATCAAAACGAAAAAAACGAGACCTTAACTTCCATAAATTTCCAAATTTAATTTAGCGTCCTTTGGAATAGTTTTGTAAAATATTACACATTTTCGATGAAATATTGATAAAATTAGTTTATTAGATGCAATTTAGCTTGAAAGCAACACAAAAACATTTATCTTTTTCATTAATACCAAAGAGATCCATTAACAATACGAGAATCATTCACAATGTATGAGAGTTAATTTTTAACTTCTAGAATTTTGAGCGTTAACACTAAAGTGAACTTTGTATGGTAGAACACTGATAATTATGCCAACAAAAAACGCCTATAATTTAATAGGTACACCAATACCCCGGTTTGCGTCGCTTCGGTTTGCGTCGTTTCGAAATTGCGTCCTTTTCAAATTTCTTGGATTTCGAAGATGCGTCGTTTTGGTTTCAGTTTGCGTCGCATGGCTTCGAAGTTGTGTCGCCAGTGCTTCGATTTGCGTCGTTGATATAAAAATGTGTGTACAAAGCTAAAATAAAAAAATGGGATTTCCCGTTTTTATTTCAGTTTTCGTAGCAGTTTTCGAAATTGCGTCCTTTTCAAATTTCTTGGATTTCGAAGATGCGTCGTTTTGGTTTCAGTTTGCGTCGCATGGCTTCGTCGTTAGTGCTTTGATTTGCGTCGTTAATATGAAAATGTTTACACAAAGCTTGCTTTTATACTTGCTTTTATACTATGAATTTTTTATTTTTATCTTAATATTTTTATGTTTTTGTTATGTTTTTTTACGTTTTTGTCATGAATTGTTATATTTTTATTTTAATTAAAACTGTTTTCAAAAAAAAAAAAAAAAATACAAAAAAATTGAATTTTTTATTGAAAAATCTAATTTTTCTGCTAAAATTATGAATCTCGGAACCAATTAAATGAAAATCAATACAAATATATGGAAAATTGTGCTTCGGTTTGCGTCGCTTCGGTTTGCGTTGCGTTTCTCCGGTCCCAATTAACGACGCAAACCGGGGTATTGGTGTAATTATTTTAATAGAAACAACATAGATTACAAACGAAATATGATTGGATTCGCCGCCGATGAAGTCGCTGTAGTGACAGGTAAAACTTACTCAGTAGCAAAACTTTAAAAAAAGGATATTCCAGATTTGTTTGTTATAAAATGTGTATCCCAGCAAAACTTAGATTACCAAATAAGGTATAAAATAAGGTATAGGATCTCTTATTTTATGCATTGCAGCATTGATGATTTTAACAGGCGATGAGACTCAAAGTAATGCATCCACATTATCACAAAGAATACCAGTAAGGTATAAAATAAGTCATAAATTTATAACGAGGAATACGAGTAAGGTGTAAAATATATGATATTTTATAGGTTACGAGAAATGAAATAATATAGCATACCAGAAGATAATATATAAGGTGTTACTTGTAGTGAAAAAGTAATTTTGTATTAAATTTAATCACGTGATTGTAAGTGAGTGTAAGTAGATAAAATATGCTCGTGAGTGTGTGTCGTTAGAAATTTCCTGTCGTGAGCCCATCTCTAGTTTAAACTTATGCATTTTTTTATAAAATAATTATTTTTTATGTTATTGTAATGCATTATGCATCCAATTATAAATAATGCATTATTTCAAACTTTCAAATAATACATAATGTAACCAAATATAAGTCATCCATGATTTAATGTTTAGAAATAACAAATATGAAATACATTTTTTCCAGTAATCATGCATTACGTAGCAAATTATTAGTAATGCACTATTTTTCACTTGAAAATAATACGTTATGGAACAAATGTTTGGTAAGACATCATAAAATAATGCTACAAATAAGTTATATGCACTACCTGGTAATGTGTTATATAATCACTACCCATTACCAAAGTTTTGCTGGGATGTCATTCTTTGGCATTTTGCTCATCGTATGCTTGTCTTCAAATTCCATCAGCAGTTGAAACATTGGCTAGGAATATTTTGAACTACCCAGCAAAACTTTGGTAATGGGTAGTGATTATATAACACATTACCAGGTAATGTATATACCTTATTTGTAGCATTATTTTAGGATGTCTTACCAAACATTTGTTCCACAACGTATTATTTTCAAGTGAAAAATAATGCATTACTAATAATTTGCTACGTAATGCATGATTATTGGGAAAAATGTATTTCATATTTATTATTTCTAAACATTAAATCATGGATGACTTATATTTGGTTACATTATGTATTATTTGAAAGTTTGAAATAATGCATTATTTATAATTGGATGCATAATGCATTACAATAACATAAAAAATAATTATTTTATAAAAAAATGCATAAGTTTAAACTAGAGATGGGCTCACGACAGGAAATTTCCAACGACACACACCCACGATCATATTTTATCTACTTACACTCACTTACAATCACGTGAGTAAGTTTAATACAAAATTACTTTTTCACTACTCGTAACACCTTATGTATTATCTTCTGGTATGCTATATTATTTCATTTCTTGTAACCTATAAAATATCATATATTTTACACCTTACTCGTATTCTTCGTTATAAATTTATGACTTATTTTATACCTTACTGGTATTCTTTGTGATAATGTGGATGTATTACTTTGAGTCTCATCGCCTGTTAAAATCATCAATGCTGCAATGTATAAAATTTGAGATCCTATACCTTATTTTATACCTTATTTGGTAATCTAAGTTTTGCTGGGTACCTCTCAAATAGCCCAAAACGATTCAATCAATTTAAAGATATACAAAAGCTGTTGGATTTAAGACCAAAAAAATATTACATCCTAGTCAAACAAGGTGGTTGTCATTGGAATCTGTTGTTATATGGATATTGGAACTTTATGAATCATTAAAAAAATATTTTTCTTTCGCGGTGAATGTAATACTGCAAAAACTATTTTAGACAATTTAAATTATACAAATGAAATTTATTTGTCTTTCTTAAGGTATATACTTGAAATTACAATAATATAAATAAAATGTTTCAAAGTGAAACAACAGAAATTTATAACTTATGTGTTCAAATGGAAAGTTTTTTTTTTTTTTAAACCGTTATAGTTAATTTTTTAAGACAAGAATTTATAAATAAGGATAAAATACAGTGTTAATACCAAAGAACTTATTTCAAAATCAAAAAATCCATGTGAAATAAACAAAATTTATAGCAATTGTGTGAATTTTTATTTAGAGTTACGTAACCAAATTTTAAAAAGATTCGACTTTCAAAGTAATTTTAAAAGCTTAAGAGTTAAAGAACCCAGTTTTATCGTAAATCAAAATAATAATTCCTTTTACGAAATCCTTAAAGAATTTCCAAATTTTGTTAAGGAAATCGAAAAACAAGAATTAGATTCAGAATACCGGGAACTTATTTTTTGAAATTTGAAACAATTTTTGAAAACAGTTAGTGTCCGACCGAACAGTTCGGCCAAAAAACGTCATTTAATCAAAAATTTGGTATTTGGGAATACTTTTAACAACTTTTTTTATATGGGGTAGAATTGTTGAGGCGATGGAAGACGATTCTGATTGTAAAATTTAAGAACGAGTACGAAGTTAGGCCACAATTTCGAAGTTCGGTAACCGAACTTTTTTCAATTTGGCCGAATTCGGTTACCGAACATCTAAATTGGTGCTTAACTTCGTCCTCGCCATTAAATTTGAAAGTCAGAATAGTCTTCTATCGCCTAAACAAACAAACGGCCACCTGAAAATGCTGTTAAAAATGCTTGCAAATATTAATTTTTGGTCAATACCATTTTTTGGCCGAACTGTTCGGTCGGACACTAAAAATAGTGAAAATGATTTATTAACCTTTTGGGAAAAAATATTTCAGTTAAAACGAGGCAACGGAACACGCGTTTTTCATATTATGACAAAATTTGTTTAAAAACTAATTGTATTACCGCAAATGTTGAACGTATTTTCAGTCAAGTAAATCTCAATAAGACAAAATTGCGAAATTCTCTTGAAGGGATTCCATGGAAGGAATACTTTTTCCACAGATTACTTAAAACTTAATAAATCTAACTGTTGCAATAATTCTATTCAAACTGAAGTAGTAAAAATTATGTATTTATTTATGAACTTAATAACTTACAAGGAAGGTCTTTCACAGGGCACCCACCGATTGTCCTGAAACTTTAATATGGAAATGAGGGGTGAAAAATAAGAGGTACCTGTTTTTTTTAGCTGCCCAATCTTAAATTTAAAAAAGGTTTGCCACCTTATGAAAAATTAAGGGCTTTAGGGAAAATCCGTATGAAAGCCGAACTAGTAGAAATCTCGCAAAACGAAAAAATACGGGTCAGCTTAATTTTGATAGAGATTATTTTATATGATTTTGGCGGTCGTACGTATATACATCTCCATATAAACTACCCCAACGATTATACATTTTTGACAATAACGAACTTAACAAAGCCGAAATTGCACACGGCCTTTAAAAAACATTTCGACCTGTATAAAATGTTCAATAGTTTCTTTTGAAGAAATGGGAAATATCCTCAAAAAAATCCCGTGTTTTCCCCACCCCTTTTTGACCCGCTAAATGTGAGATTGGCAGCTATAAAAAAAATAAGTAAGTCTTATTTTGCTTCCCTCTTTCCTATATGCAAGTTTCAGGACAATTGGTTGGTGCCCTATGAAAGACCTTCCTTGTTAGTGTTCTTTAATAACATAAAATATTAAAATTCTTTTTTAATAGTATTCAAATGTAATATTTGTTTGTATGTTGAATTGTTATTTTTGTTTTTATAAGTAAAATTTGTTGTTTTATGGTTTTTAATCAAAAAAGGATCATAATTACTAAAAAAATTGTGAAATTTTTATTTTGACGATTTTTTTAAAACGATTTGACTTCTACATTCTCTTCAATCTCCAACAAATCTATCTCTTTTTATACCTCATCACCCCAAGCATACTCATCTCGTATCCTCTCCAACTGTTCCCCGTTTTCCGATCACATCAGCATCGAAGAATGCTTCTCTCCCATCAAACCAACATCTCCTCTGACATCCACCACAACATCTCCAACATCATCCTCAAATGCACTACCATGTCTGGGAAGAACCCGTTCGGCCTCCATAGCCCATCAAATCTATCCCTCTTCGTCTTCAGACGAGTCCAGCGACAACGATGGTCCCCGAAATCATCGACTTGCCACCACCCGGACAGCACCCATCATATAATTTAACAAACAACTAACCGGGGTCGACTGGAACAACATTAAAACAAACCAACATGCCGAATACAACCCACCATTGATCGTATGCGCCAACAAAGAGACCTAAAGAGCCGTCGAGGTAGCAAGAGAAAATTCTGCCAGGAAAAAGTCAACGTAGACGGCTGCCAATATCGCATTACCCTAAACCGGCGAAATGAAGTGGCCATCCATGTGTTGACATCCGAAAAGGGGGAGGCAGTGTAATGACAAAAATCACAAGTTCAATTTTGCCCACACAAATTATAAAAAAAAAATTAATTATTTGGATTATTAATTTTGTTATTTTCTTTTAATATAAATTATGGTTTGTTATTAATTTTATTATTGAGTTGAGTTGAGTTGAGGGTGGGTTGTACAAGCCTAAAAATGGGTAAATCTTTAGGCAAGTCCATGGCGCTCAGACTTAAAATAGTCCATTGTACCGTACCCAGAAAAGAAAGATTAAGTAAGGGTGATAAAAGGTTGAGAAGAAAAAGGATGAAAAGTGCTTGCTCAGAATTTCTCAGTTGCTTTCACAAACTTGAGAAAATCAGACAAGGGAAGTCCATGGACCGTGTCCATAGACAGAATATCAGAACCCAATATCCGCAGTCTAGCCCTTGAGAACGCTGGACAACAACATACATAATGTTCAGTTGTGTCATCATCCTCAAGACAAGCCACGCATAATGGGTCTGATAAGACACCTAATCTCGTCATATGACGAGCACAGGCATTGTGTCCCGTAATTAAGCCAGTAAGTCTGCGACAGTCTATTCTACTGAGACTGAGTAGATAGTTAGCCACTTTCTTGTCTGGCTTAATTACAAAACGTTTGGTATTCTTGCATGCCAACTCATTTGACCATCTTTCCATGAAAGTTGCTTTCATATGAGAGTTGATCCAACGCATCAGCCATGTCAAGCCAATACCAATTTGAGGTTCCGGATTGTAAGGAATTGTATCAGAGCCAAGATTTGCCAAAGAGTCAGCAATCTCGTTTCCCCGTATTCCCCTATGACCCGGAACCCACAGAAGACTGACGCTATTCCCACATGAGACCTCATTGAGTCTGCGTCTACATTCCTGGACAATTTTGGATGAAGTGACTGGAGATTCAAGTGCAATGAGTGCAGCCTGGCTGTCACTGCAAATACTGATTCTCCTATTACTCCATCTGTTCCCAATTATCCAGGTCGCTACGTCCAAAATAGCAAATATTTCAGTCTGAAATACTGTAGCCATTTTTCCCATAGCAATATAGCATTTGGTCGCATCGTCCAAATACCAGCCAGACCCAGAGCCATTTAAGGTACTGGATCCATCCGTGTAGAAAGTATCCGTGTAATTTTCCAGTAGGTCTGCTGGGTTTCCCCAGTCTTCCCTACTCGGAAATATTACAGTAAACTTCCTACCAAACTCGATGCAGGAGGTTATATTGTCCAAAGGCATAGAAAACATCGGACAAAGTTCCGATAGCCTATTGAACAGACGACCATGTCCCGCATTGTACTCCCCATGCCATGTTCCGCTTTTGCGGAGCCGGCACAAAGATTTCATGGCTTCTCCTTGAATATGTAAGTCCAAGGGAAGCATATCTAACATAGCGTCCAGAGCTGCGCCTGGGGTGGTGCTCATGGCACCAGTAATTCCCAAGGCAGCCGCTCTTTGCAGTCCGTTTAGCTTGGATCGAATAGTTTTCACCATCGTTCTCGGCCACCAGACTACCGCCGCATACGTCACAATAGGTCTAATTACAGCTATGTACATCCAATGTACATTAGCGGGTCTTAGACCCCATGTCTTCCCAAAAGCACGCCGACACTGCCAGAAAATCCGAAGTGCCCGTGAAACTTTTTGTTCAACATGTTTTGTCCACATTAGTTTACTATCTAGGGTAACCCCTAAATACTTAACTTCTGTGGACAGTTGAAGAGTTATGCCCTTCAACGTAGGAAGCCGAAGACCCTTATGTTTGGTTCTTCGCGTGAACAACACGAGTGTTGTCTTATTTGGATTGACAGACAATCCATGTCGATTGCACCAGTTGTCCATCAAGTCAATAACGGTCTGCATTTTCTTGCATACCAAGTTAAGTGACTTTCCGGATACTAATGCGCACACATCGTCAGCGTATGCCTGTATGTGTACACCTAGAGCTTGTATTTCAACCAAGAGTGAGTTTACCACAAAACACCACAGCAAAGGAGAGAGAACACCCCCTTGGGGGCAACCTCTACTAACCTCAACCGTTACTTTTGTGCCCCACTCATCTTCAGCCGTCAACAATCTCCGAGAGAGCATAAAATGAATCCACTTGACTAGAACTGGATCCACGCCATGCAATTCAGCCGAAGTTTTCATAGAGTCGAAAGTAGCATTATCAAAAGCGCCCTCAATATCAACAAAAACACCCAGAGTATAGTCTTGTTTGTCAATGCCCTTCTCAATATTGACCACAAGATCGTGAAGTGCCGACTCACAAGATCTACCACTCTGATACGCGTGTTGCTGACTATTTAGGGGGCATTCGATTAATGCTACTGACCTAATGAATTTCTCAACCATTCGCTCAAGACTTTTCAGTAGAAAGGATGATAAACTGATTGGTCTAAAACTTTTTGCCAAGGTGTAGTCCTCCTTCCCAGGTTTGGGAATAAAAACAACCTTGACATCGCACCAAGATGATGGAACATACCCATAAGCCAGGCTGGCTCTGAAGATATTTTTAAGTACCTTCACTAGGGTATCTCCACCACTCTTCAACATCATAGGATATATACCATCTGGTCCAGGGGATTTATAGTTATCAAAGGAAGATAAGGCGTACCTGATCGATTCCTCAGAAACTACCCTAGATGCTATATACCAGTCCCTACATGTAGTATTACCAACAGGACTCTCAATAATATCTGTATTTATCGTTGTCACTTTGCATCCTGGAAAGTGAGTAGATAACAGAATATCATTGACCTCCTGTTGGTTGTTTGTGTAGGTACCATCTGGCCTTCTGAGGGAATCAAGCTTCGCTGAACTATCTTTTTGAAAGATTTTACAGAGTCTTGCCGTATCCCTCGTACCATTTACCTCCTCACAGAAAGTCCTATAAGACTCAAGTTTGGCTTCCCTCACTTTTTTCTTATATTCCTTTTGCATGAGGTGGTAATTGTTCCAGTCAGCATCCTTTCGAGATTTTAAGGCTCTATTCAGAAGCTTTCTTGAACTTTTCCTCAGCTTACCAAGTTCCACGTTCCACCAAGGGACTGAGTTACCTGGTCTGCTTTTCCTTAACGGACAAACAGTCTCATAGCAGTCAGTCAAAGTTTTACCCAATTTCTCAGACTCCACTTCAACCGACCCTATACAACTAGGTATTGGGATGGGACGTAATCTTTGATGAAGTAGTTCCTCAAATCTTTTCCAATCCGCTTTTCGAGGGTTTCGGCCCTGTGGGATTGTAGGTTTATCAATCCCAAGCCTAAACTCGATGTAGCGGTGGTCCGACAAGGATACCACATCAAGAACACGCCAATCCCTTATCATTGTACTCGCCTTACTGTTAGATAAGGTAAGATCAATGACCTGTTGCCTTCGTTGAGTGACAAACGTTGGAGAATTCCCAACATTTTGAATCACCAGATTTGAAGACAAGATGAAGTCCAACAATTTGTTACCTCTAGAGTTGCACTTTGTGCTACCCCAGATGATGTGCTGAGAATTGGCATCGCATCCAATAATCAACCCCAAGTTGTTGGCCTCCGCGTATCGTATGACTCTAATTAACTCCTCAGAAGGCGGGGGATAAATAGAATCATAGGGCAGATAGGCAGATACAACAATAGTCTCTACCACTTTACCCTCTATACGAAATCGCACACTAATTGCAACGACGTCTTGGCAACAAAATTGCCTCAACACCGAGCTCTCGATTGTCCTAGGGACAACCATACAGGCCCGTGGCCGCAGTGATCTTGTGTCATACAAGATTGATCCCCATCTAATCATACTTAAACCACAAACTCGTCCTTTGACTGCCCATGGTTCTTGTATTAAGATTATTTGTGGATCTGTATGCAACTTAGCATAACTACTGCATAGAAGAGCAGAAGCCGCTTTGCTGTGTTGCAAGTTTATTTGGGTGAAAGAAATGTCGATCTTCGCTGTCATGTGAGACATTGAAAAACATTTATATTACCCCTAATCCTTATCATTGCCACGGATACGGAAATAAATCCGTCCGAGGTTAAGATAAGGACGCATTCCGTATGTTGAACGAAGGACCTCCAGAGATTGTAGGTCCACTCCTACAACAAGAAGTGAGTCAGGATGACCCTCCTCCCGTTTGTAGGACCAGACCCTCCAATTTCCGGTTTCAAGTCCCTCGTTCTGCATACGTAATCGTGCGAGCACTTCATGGATCTTGGGATTACCAGGAATCCAAGTCGCTGCTCGCACTAGCCTGCGTAGGCTGCCACAATTTACGATTGTAAATGTGCAATCCTCACAGCTTGGTATAGTAGCCACAGTTTTGGTAAGCCATTCGAGGGAAAGTTGGTTGGAACAGTGAATCTTAATCATTCCCTCTTCCACCCTCATTCCCTCAAAATTGGGTTTACATGTTAGTGAACCCATGGCTTTCCAAATGTGGCCACTTATATGATCCGTTTGCCTTTGAGACAATGGATCCCGCTTATTTAAAGCAACTATTGCTACCTTCAATTCCCTATTTACTACATTAGAGTAGCTTTGGGGTCCTGCCGGTTGCAATAGCTGCGTAATTTTGGTTGATGTTGAACCTGCCTGATTTGCACCGGAGGCACCCTGTGAAGGGCAGCCAGTCATGTCAATTCTGACAGGTCCATCATTCAACCGAGGACGGGATGAAGAAGAAGAGCTCGAGTCCAGATTTGTATCCTTTCTCTTACTATTTCCCTTCCTCCCACCCACTGTAGAGTTACCAGCCTGTTTAGACTCAGTTTCACCAGTCTTGGTCTGTACACTTTTCAAAGGTGTACTTTCCTTTCGTGATGGCACCTTGTCCTTTTCAGCTGGGTTCCCGTTAGATGCGGCTGGCGTGGTCAGCAGGGAAAAGGAGGAGGAAGTGGAGTCCGATTTTTTAGTCTTTCTCTTCTTCCTCTTCTTTCCCCCTGCTGCAGCTGCTTGACCCAAAGTGGAAGAGTCTTCCATAAGCGAAGATGATTCATCCTGCCTGGTCCGCTTTCCTGTTGCATTCGGGGTATCAATACCTTGTCTTGCAACAGAGGAGCATTCCAATTGGGATAAATCATTATCACCCCTGGGGTGTTCTTCCTCTTTGGCTCGAGAAAAGGCTGAAGATAATCGCCTAGCATCAGCTGAAAGTTGCCTTTCAGAAGATTGCTTTGCTCTCAGCTTCAGCCTTTTCCGCTGCCTTTTAGTCAGCTGATCATTTAAGGTTTTGGTCTCATCTTCTGGTTTACCGATTTTCTTCTGATTTGACACAGAATCAACCGTTTTCACCTCAGATTCCACCGTATTGTCTGGTGATACAGATGTACCGACGTTACGATTAATTGCCCAGCACACAGGAGACACAGGGGTTACCTGTGCATCGAGTGTACCCGGCATCGCCTCGCAAACTCCGATCTCATCTGGACCGCACAGCAGTAGGCTCTCCAATGACATTGTCAAAGTGCCTTGCGATGAGAAATTATCCAAGGATAATTCTTCATCATGTCCCTGTAGCATGTCAATACTGAGACCAGGGTAGGCCATCTCAGTAGAGTATTTATTTATTTATTTATTTATTTATTTATTTATTTATTTATTTATTTATTTATTTATTTATTTATTTATTTATTTATTTATTTATTTATTTATTTATTTATTTATTTATTTATTTATTTATTTATTTATTTATTTATTTATTTATTTATTTATTTATTTATTTATTTATTTATTTATTTATTTATTTATTTATTTATTTATTTATTTATTTATTTATTTATTTATTTATTTATTTATTTATTTATTTATTTATTTATTTATTTATTTATTTATTTATTTATTTATTTATTTATTTATTTATTTATTTATTTATTTATTTATTTATTTATTTATTTATTTATTTATTTATTTATTTATTTATTTATTTATTTATTTATTTATTTATTTATTTATTTATTTATTTATTTATTTATTTATTTATTTATTTATTTATTTATTTATTTATTTATTTATTTATTTATTTATTTATTTATTTATTTATTTATTTATTTATTTATTTATTTATTTATTTATTTATTTATTTATTTATTTATTTATTTATTTATTTATTTATTTATTTATTTATTTATTTATTTATTTATTTATTTATTTATTTATTTATTTATTTATTTATTTATTTATTTATTTATTTATTTATTTATTTATTTATTTATTTATTTATTTATTTATTTATTTATTTATTTATTTATTTATTTATTTATTTATTTATTTATTTATTTATTTATTTATTTATTTATTTATTTATTTATTTATTTATTTATTTATTTATTTATTTATTTATTTATTTATTTATTTATTTATTTATTTATTTATTTATTTATTTATTTATTTATTTATTTATTTATTTATTTATTTATTTATTTATTTATTTATTTATTTATTTATTTATTTATTTATTTATTTATTTATTTATTTATTTATTTATTTATTTATTTATTTATTTATTTATTTATTTATTTATTTATTTATTTATTTATTTATTTATTTATTTATTTATTTATTTATTTATTTATTTATTTATTTATTTATTTATTTATTTATTTATTTATTTATTTATTTATTTATTTATTTATTTATTTATTTATTTATTTATTTATTTATTTATTTATTTATTTATTTATTTATTTATTTATTTATTTATTTATTTATTTATTTATTTATTTATTTATTTATTTATTTATTTATTTATTTATTTATTTATTTATTTATTTATTTATTTATTTATTTATTTATTTATTTATTTATTTATTTATTTATTTATTTATTTATTTATTTATTTATTTATTTATTTATTTATTTATTTATTTATTTATTTATTTATTTATTTATTTATTTATTTATTTATTTATTTATTTATTTATTTATTTATTTATTTATTTATTTATTTATTTATTTATTTATTTATTTATTTATTTATTTATTTATTTATTTATTTATTTATTTATTTATTTATTTATTTATTTATTTATTTATTTATTTATTTATTTATTTATTTATTTATTTATTTATTTATTTATTTATTTATTTATTTATTTATTTATTTATTTATTTATTTATTTATTTATTTATTTATTTATTTATTTATTTATTTATTTATTTATTTATTTATTTATTTATTTATTTATTTATTTATTTATTTATTTATTTATTTATTTATTTATTTATTTATTTATTTATTTATTTATTTATTTATTTATTTATTTATTTATTTATTTATTTATTTATTTATTTATTTATTTATTTATTTATTTATTTATTTATTTATTTATTTATTTATTTATTTATTTATTTATTTATTTATTTATTTATTTATTTATTTATTTATTTATTTATTTATTTATTTATTTATTTATTTATTTATTTATTTATTTATTTATTTATTTATTTATTTATTTATTTATTTATTTATTTATTTATTTATTTATTTATTTATTTATTTATTTATTTATTTATTTATTTATTTATTTATTTATTTATTTATTTATTTATTTATTTATTTATTTATTTATTTATTTATTTATTTATTTATTTATTTATTTATTTATTTATTTATTTATTTATTTATTTATTTATTTATTTATTTATTTATTTATTTATTTATTTATTTATTTATTTATTTATTTATTTATTTATTTATTTATTTATTTATTTATTTATTTATTTATTTATTTATTTATTTATTTATTTATTTATTTATTTATTTATTTATTTATTTATTTATTTATTTATTTATTTATTTATTTATTTATTTATTTATTTATTTATTTATTTATTTATTTATTTATTTATTTATTTATTTATTTATTTATTTATTTATTTATTTATTTATTTATTTATTTATTTATTTATTTATTTATTTATTTATTTATTTATTTATTTATTTATTTATTTATTTATTTATTTATTTATTTATTTATTTATTTATTTATTTATTTATTTATTTATTTATTTATTTATTTATTTATTTATTTATTTATTTATTTATTTATTTATTTATTTATTTATTTATTTATTTATTTATTTATTTATTTATTTATTTATTTATTTATTTATTTATTTATTTATTTATTTATTTATTTATTTATTTATTTATTTATTTATTTATTTATTTATTTATTTATTTATTTATTTATTTATTTATTTATTTATTTATTTATTTATTTATTTATTTATTTATTTATTTATTTATTTATTTATTTATTTATTTATTTATTTATTTATTTATTTATTTATTTATTTATTTATTTATTTATTTATTTATTTATTTATTTATTTATTTATTTATTTATTTATTTATTTATTTATTTATTTATTTATTTATTTATTTATTTATTTATTTATTTATTTATTTATTTATTTATTTATTTATTTATTTATTTATTTATTTATTTATTTATTTATTTATTTATTTATTTATTTATTTATTTATTTATTTATTTATTTATTTATTTATTTATTTATTTATTTATTTATTTATTTATTTATTTATTTATTTATTTATTTATTTATTTATTTATTTATTTATTTATTTATTTATTTATTTATTTATTTATTTATTTATTTATTTATTTATTTATTTATTTATTTATTTATTTATTTATTTATTTATTTATTTATTTATTTATTTATTTATTTATTTATTTATTTATTTATTTATTTATTTATTTATTTATTTATTTATTTATTTATTTATTTATTTATTTATTTATTTATTTATTTATTTATTTATTTATTTATTTATTTATTTATTTATTTATTTATTTATTTATTTATTTATTTATTTATTTATTTATTTATTTATTTATTTATTTATTTATTTATTTATTTATTTATTTATTTATTTATTTATTTATTTATTTATTTATTTATTTATTTATTTATTTATTTATTTATTTATTTATTTATTTATTTATTTATTTATTTATTTATTTATTTATTTATTTATTTATTTATTTATTTATTTATTTATTTATTTATTTATTTATTTATTTATTTATTTATTTATTTATTTATTTATTTATTTATTTATTTATTTATTTATTTATTTATTTATTTATTTATTTATTTATTTATTTATTTATTTATTTATTTATTTATTTATTTATTTATTTATTTATTTATTTATTTATTTATTTATTTATTTATTTATTTATTTATTTATTTATTTATTTATTTATTTATTTATTTATTTATTTATTTATTTATTTATTTATTTATTTATTTATTTATTTATTTATTTATTTATTTATTTATTTATTTATTTATTTATTTATTTATTTATTTATTTATTTATTTATTTATTTATTTATTTATTTATTTATTTATTTATTTATTTATTTATTTATTTATTTATTTATTTATTTATTTATTTATTTATTTATTTATTTATTTATTTATTTATTTATTTATTTATTTATTTATTTATTTATTTATTTATTTATTTATTTATTTATTTATTTATTTATTTATTTATTTATTTATTTATTTATTTATTTATTTATTTATTTATTTATTTATTTATTTATTTATTTATTTATTTATTTATTTATTTATTTATTTATTTATTTATTTATTTATTTATTTATTTATTTATTTATTTATTTATTTATTTATTTATTTATTTATTTATTTATTTATTTATTTATTTATTTATTTATTTATTTATTTATTTATTTATTTATTTATTTATTTATTTATTTATTTATTTATTTATTTATTTATTTATTTATTTATTTATTTATTTATTTATTTATTTATTTATTTATTTATTTATTTATTTATTTATTTATTTATTTATTTATTTATTTATTTATTTATTTATTTATTTATTTATTTATTTATTTATTTATTTATTTATTTATTTATTTATTTATTTATTTATTTATTTATTTATTTATTTATTTATTTATTTATTTATTTATTTATTTATTTATTTATTTATTTATTTATTTATTTATTTATTTATTTATTTATTTATTTATTTATTTATTTATTTATTTATTTATTTATTTATTTATTTATTTATTTATTTATTTATTTATTTATTTATTTATTTATTTATTTATTTATTTATTTATTTATTTATTTATTTATTTATTTATTTATTTATTTATTTATTTATTTATTTATTTATTTATTTATTTATTTATTTATTTATTTATTTATTTATTTATTTATTTATTTATTTATTTATTTATTTATTTATTTATTTATTTATTTATTTATTTATTTATTTATTTATTTATTTATTTATTTATTTATTTATTTATTTATTTATTTATTTATTTATTTATTTATTTATTTATTTATTTATTTATTTATTTATTTATTTATTTATTTATTTATTTATTTATTTATTTATTTATTTATTTATTTATTTATTTATTTATTTATTTATTTATTTATTTATTTATTTATTTATTTATTTATTTATTTATTTATTTATTTATTTATTTATTTATTTATTTATTTATTTATTTATTTATTTATTTATTTATTTATTTATTTATTTATTTATTTATTTATTTATTTATTTATTTATTTATTTATTTATTTATTTATTTATTTATTTATTTATTTATTTATTTATTTATTTATTTATTTATTTATTTATTTATTTATTTATTTATTTATTTATTTATTTATTTATTTATTTATTTATTTATTTATTTATTTATTTATTTATTTATTTATTTATTTATTTATTTATTTATTTATTTATTTATTTATTTATTTATTTATTTATTTATTTATTTATTTATTTATTTATTTATTTATTTATTTATTTATTTATTTATTTATTTATTTATTTATTTATTTATTTATTTATTTATTTATTTATTTATTTATTTATTTATTTATTTATTTATTTATTTATTTATTTATTTATTTATTTATTTATTTATTTATTTATTTATTTATTTATTTATTTATTTATTTATTTATTTATTTATTTATTTATTTATTTATTTATTTATTTATTTATTTATTTATTTATTTATTTATTTATTTATTTATTTATTTATTTATTTATTTATTTATTTATTTATTTATTTATTTATTTATTTATTTATTTATTTATTTATTTATTTATTTATTTATTTATTTATTTATTTATTTATTTATTTATTTATTTATTTATTTATTTATTTATTTATTTATTTATTTATTTATTTATTTATTTATTTATTTATTTATTTATTTATTTATTTATTTATTTATTTATTTATTTATTTATTTATTTATTTATTTATTTATTTATTTATTTATTTATTTATTTATTTATTTATTTATTTATTTATTTATTTATTTATTTATTTATTTATTTATTTATTTATTTATTTATTTATTTATTTATTTATTTATTTATTTATTTATTTATTTATTTATTTATTTATTTATTTATTTATTTATTTATTTATTTATTTATTTATTTATTTATT